>CM057819.1:23894688-24489688 GCA_030067965.1 Latrodectus elegans | reverse complement strand
CCGCCAAACACGAATGCAAACATCATGATGCTGTACACAGAACCTGGATTCATCTGAAAAGATGACGTCTCGCCATTCGTGACCCAGGTTCGTCGTTGATCTCACCATTGAAGGCCCTCTTGTCTATGACGCAGCGTCAAGGGAAGCCGCAGCCATGGTCTCCGAACTGAGAGTCCATGCTGCTGCAAACGTCGTCGAACTGTTCGTGCAGGCACTTGTTTTCTTCCAAACGACTCCGTTTCTTGACTCACGGCTCGTAACGTGGTTGCACGATCCATTATGGCCATGCTGATAATATGCCTGTCTTCTCGGCTGCTAGTGATAGGTGGCCGTTGAGATCCCGCATGGCGTTCCGTATTACCGTCCTGAACTGATCGATTCCATATTCTGCTGACAGTCATTGGATCTCGACCGACGCGAGCAGAAATACTGCGATAAGATAAACCGCAATCCCGGTACGCTACAATTCGACCTTTATCAAAGTCAGAAACGTGCTGGTACGTATTTCTCCTTCTTACACGAGACATCACAACAACTTTTCACCAGGCAACAACGTTCAAATGGAATTTGTGTATGAGGAACCAGCTGAACAACTTCCTCATTTAATCACAATGTAGATGCCGCTACTGGCGCCTACTTTGTCTGAATGCGCTGAAAAGCTAATCATTGGCATATCACAGTACCTTCTTCCTTTTGTATAAATTTCACGTCTGTAGCATGTCGCCTTCTTGGTATAGCAATTTTAATGGCCAGAAGTGTATATATAAACCATTTTGAACTGAATTTTAATTATTGTTGGCCCTCAAATTATCGATGACAATAAAATGCAAATAAATTAACTTTTGACCATTTAGTAAAATTGAAGAAACCATAAAAAAGTTTAAACAGTACTGCTTTGGTAAATCAATTGTTACCTTACATTTTCACAGAAAAGCACATTGCAAAATATATATAATCTAAAATTCATATTGCAACACTGATGGTGTAAATTCTGAGCTTCATATGAAGAACACAAAGTATTTCATACAGCATGTGGATGCACTACAACGAGAAGTGGGAATCTATACTCTTCTAAAATAAATAAGATACGAGATTTTTTCAGTGATTCGAATGGATACAATTATTAGGTTCAGTCACTGTATTATTTTTCTTTTGTCTTTACTATTTGTGACATGAAAAAAATGTAGTGTTTTATATAAAAAAAATTTTAAGTTTGCTTTCCTTTTCACTGTTTTGAATTAATACAATCCCCAACAATTTCAATTTTATCACCCCACATTTTATAAAAAATTTTCACATTTAAAAGATATTGTTAAAAGATTTCCCTTTTAAAGAAACTAGACATAGGTAAATGTAGATTTTTATCGAAACATACACGCACTGCAATTTCGATTATAAAAAGAAATGACTTAATTTTTTTTAAGTCTTTTTAAATTTAAATCTAGATATGCAATTTTTTTCTTGTTTTGGTCAAGCAAAGGCTGAATATTTCATTTCAAGTACTTTAATTGAAAAATGAATAAAATTTAGGGCAATGTACATTGGTATGCAAAACATAAACAATGATGTAAATATTGAGTAAATACGAATTTCACCGTTGGTATGGCAACGAAAACAAAAACAATGGTTTTTTTACGAATTGTATAACAAAAAATATAAATATAATTGTATAACAAAAAAGACAGGTTTGCCACAAGGAGGGCATTTAGGATGAAATATTCAGAGTTACCACGCTTTGCGCGTCTATCGTCCATTTGGCGAGAAAGGGGTATCCAAACCACAGATTAACCCGTTTTTTGCAACACGATTAAATGACTAAGCACACAACTATGATCGCAGACGTTGCTCTCATGTTAGGCTTTATGTTTTACCACACCAGGGGTAGAAAGTAAAATCCAACTATATAACTCATATAGATCCTTTCAACTCCTTCATTTCTAATAGTATCAAAAGTAATGAGTTAAGCGAATTCTTCTGCCAATCGAACTTCCTCAAGCCTACTCTTAATGCGAGTAACCATTCTCTTATAAGTGCAGCCAGTGTTATAGTTAACTGAGTGTTATAGTTAAGTTTATAGTTAACTGACTGTATAGTTAAATGTAACATGAATTTGAATTCAAGAAATGATGTGAGCTAATTCTTAAGTTGAAATTCTTTTGTGATGTGACATCAGCTGACAGAGGAAGTTTGCTTAAAAGCAGTTCTGTATCCACCATATTTTTTCCCCTGAAAAACTGCTTATAGATTTTAAGTCCTATTATTATTTAAATCATAGATGATAAAAAACTCAGAAAATTCCCAAACACTCGCTCCAATATATATATTTTTTTCCAATGGCAGATTGTAGACAGTTACAACTTCAACAGAGTCTATTAATCTATTATTCCCTGATACCCAAGGAACCAGCCAGAAACAGCGACCACTTAGCCGCCGAGGCGCTGCCCCGGGTGCACCACAGGGGGTGGGCCACCATCGCATCCTCACACATGCCATAGGAACCCGTTTATAGGGTGGGCATCATTCATACTTCATGCACATACACAAGGAAAGGACAAAGACAGGAGAGAGAGAGAGAAAGTACATACATGCCTGAATTGGGATTCGAACCCATGACCTTCCTATCCGTAGTCAGGCACGCTGACTACTAGACAAGTTGGCCGGCTCGCTCCAATATATACGCAAGTAAAAAGGAAAAGAAAATCATTTGCTGCTGTATCAAATTCAAATATTCAAATATAATGATAAAATTGTTAAAAATTTTAACTAAATGTAATTAATAATTCTTCAGCATATCAACCGAATTAAAGACTAAATGTTCAGTGTAAGAGTTCAGAATGACTCTAGCACAATAATCTATGAACTTGATTCCCTTCTCTAACACAGAATTTGCAAAAATTTGAATTTACATCAGTCATGTGCAATAAAATGAGTTTCATAGGGTGATGAAGAAAACTGGGTTGTAAAACTTCCAATTTATACTGAAATTAGTACTAGAAATAACAGAATTTAACTTGAAGTCACATTTTTGGACTAATGACACAAAATCGAAATTCAATTTAAAAACTAATCCTATATTCCATTCAAAGAATTATTTGTAAAAAGAATAATGTTCTGAGAATCAGTTAATAATTATTGTGAAACACATTCATAATTTTAAATGATAACATAAACTACTTTTTGTTTCTGCTGTACACATATGTAATAAATATAAAACAAAAAATTATTTATAATGTGGGTAAGAAAATTGATGGTTAAAAATTAATTAAAATCATCGCTTAGAGTTTAATTTGATTAAAATTCTGCTGTACTAAACATACTTCTTCAAATGTTTTATTATTATTTTCATACATCCGTTTGTTTTTATTTATATTGCATTTAGATAATTTTTGCACTAATTCTTTATCAACTGGGAAAAGACTTCCCTATAACTATAACTTTCAAGATTATCATATAAATATTTTCATAACTATCGAAGGCAGAGACCTATGAACACGAAAAATCTCATCAGGAAATAGGAATTATCCTATATTTTATAATATATTTTTAATTTTAGTTGAGAGAGAGACACAAATTTATATATATACACACACACACACACACACACACACACACACACACACACACACATATATATATATATATATATATATATATATATATATATATATAAAGCCCTGATCTTATTTTTCTGACAATGTTTATAATATGATTCGATTAAGTAAGAAGTTTAATGATATAATAGTAAAAATCTGAAAAAGCAATAAATTTTTACCATTAGACCTGGGGGAGATGTTTTGAATATTTACCAATTATTTTCATATTATTATAATAAGAAAGAACGAAAAGAACGAAACGACTCTTAATAAAATATTAAAAACATATACTTGTAGAAAGATAATTTTTAACAAATATTAATATTAAAATTATATAAGCAGGTCAGAGACAGATTTTTAATCAAAATTAACAGATTAATGCTATTTTACATATGTACAATGAGGTATACTCAATTTTTTTTATAAATTTGAAGTAAAGTATAAGAATATAAGTAGGATGGTTTTTCATAACACATTTATTATACACTGCCGACCACTGTAAATGCAACAACCTGAAGAAAGCATGCAAATAACATGACATTTACAACGTGCATTACCGGAGGTGAGATATGCAAATGATTAGAATTTCAGGGCAGACGCACATGACGCGCGCCTCTGATGCCACTTATTTAAGGCTTGGAGATTTCGACGATTTCAAGTTTGGTAATAGTGTTTTCTTGTGATTTAAAAAAAAAAAAGCGATCAATCATGCTTTGTAGAAAACAGCGATCATTTTTTTATCAAGTATCTGAGTTCGAAAGAATAAGGATAGTGACCTACCGAGATTGTGGATTATCTTTCCGGGAAATCAGTAGTCATGTTGGACGAAAGCAAACAAGTGTAATGAGGATAGGTGATCATTAGATGCAGGAAGATACAACCGACGGGCGTGTTCGATCGCATCCAACTCAATGCACCACTTCACGTGATGACAGGAAAACTGTGCTCATTGTAGTGACGGATCGCTCAGCCACATCACGAACCATACACAGCGCATTCACTTTGTAAAGCATCATCTGCACGTACCATTCGACTCTGTTTTATAACAGCAAAATGGTCTGTCCGTAAAACGTCTGTAGCTTTGTCTACCCTTGACTCAGAACCATAGACGTTTCCGCCGCCAATGATGCTATGAAAGAAGGATGTGGAGGGCAGAATGGAATAAAATTGTCTTTACTGACGAATCACGATTATCTCTGCAACACTACGATGGTCCTATTCAAGTCTGGAGACACCATGGGGAGGGAATGCTGAACAGCTGCGTTATGCACCGCAACACTGGTCTAGCACCGGGTATTATGAAATGGAGCGGTATTGGATGTCACTCTCGCACTCCTTTAGTACACATTGCCGATACTTTAAACTGTTACATCTGCGATGTTTTGGAACTAATTGTCCTTCCTTACCTTTAGGGCTTGTCCTCCGCCATTTTTCAACAGGAAAATGCACGCATTGTCCAAGGGTTCTTTGTCAATCGTCAGACCGTCTTTCACCGATAGAAAACATGTAGTCCGTAGTTGCTGAAAGACTGACCCAGAGAACATCCTTAGTTGCTACACTAGATCAACTTTGGCAACGAGTGGAAGCTTGCATAGTCTGCTGTACCCTAAGAACACATCCAAAGTCTCTTTTTATCAATACAGCAGTCTGATAGAATTTAATCTTTTTTTATTTGTTGTTTATAATTTTTTATTTGTACCAACTTTGCGAATCGGCACTTATCATATTTGATCAAAATATCGAAAGAGAAAAGCATAAGCAAATTGGGCAAAGGACTATGAAAAAAATTTATTTAAATGTGAAGATTGAATTGAAATTAAAAACTATTTTTTTTAAAATTTGCATTATCTGATTTTTAAATTTCTCTGTACTGAAAAAGTCAAATATTTCTAAAATGAGACTAATTAAAACTGAGTAACGAATTTTAAAACCATCATTGGAGATCATGCAAGGGTTCATGTAATACAGGAGTAAAAATATATATTTCATCTATTTCATAAATTATAGAAAAGTTGATAATTTAATTTTTTATTTATTCATTCTATTAATCTATTAATATTGAGCAAAAAGAAATTAATGATTTTATGAATTAAGAAAACATGTTTAGCAATAAATTTATTCTAAATTTAAAAAAAAATTCTTCTATTTTTGTATGCCTTTGTAGACAAGACAATCGGTAGCCATCACGCGCGCGATGAAACGAATTAATTAATTTATCTGATGTTCTTATAAATTTGAATGTCATGAAACGTGCAAATTTCCAACTTCTGTTCCTTAAAATTCTCTTCTGTTCATCTTTTAAATTATTCTTATTTTTGTACATTTTATTTTCATTATAATGACATTCAATGCTTAAAATGCACCAGTTGACTCCGTGTGACTAAATAAATATGTAAATCTAAATATTTATATACATGTATAAGAAAAGAGTACATACTAATCATTTATATGTTGTTGCAATTATAAGTCTGTATCTGGTACACCGTACGAATATATGTGTGTTTTACATTAAAAAAAGACTCGGTGCCAAGCGATGTAGATATTTTTCCCCCATTTTCATGTGTCTTGTCCTGTGTAAGTATGTTTGTGTTTAATAAAGAAATTGAAAACCTATTCACGGTAAGCTTATTCAGAATTTGATTATAGTTATTATTACGGTGATTTAATAACCATGATTAGCAATAATGAAAATATTTGGTATATATAATTTAAAAAAATATTATAGATTTCAGATTTTATGTATCCTATATAAACTATTTAATTATACTCGTTATTATTTTAATTGTTCTTGAGCCAGTAAATGTGTATTTTTATATTAGACATCGTGTATTTTTATGTGATATCAAATATACAACTATTTCACATATATAATAATTTCTGCAAATATCTTGTTAATTAAATCTTATTGAGGACAATTATTTTTTTGTTTTTCATTAATTAAATGCTAAGAATTTTTATATCAGTTTGCTTATCAACCTAAATGATTGAAGTTTTTTGCAATTGTTTGATTAAAAGTGCAATCTGTAGCTTTCTCCATTATTTTTTGGCGGCAGTAAACATTCATGAAAATGTAATAAAGGTAAAACCCATGATTAAATTGTAGATTTTGTGATACAGTGTAAATTTTTGATATAGTTATTTTACAAAATAATAAACGGAAAGAAATGGAATCCCTTGAAAGGAAAGTACTGGTAATTGAAGATTCAAGAAATCAACATATTACTTTAGCTTCTGCTTCGGTTAAACAGAAAATGTACTCTGATCCTTAAAAAATCAATCGACTTTATGGATTAAGTAAACAGCAAATCTATTGAAGGACTCGTTAAGGGTGGAGACCATCTCAGGGATGTACTGTTAGCAAATAAAACCTGGCTAGAACTCGCACGGCTAGTTTGCATCTCCTTGATGCACTCAGTGACTTAGTTAGGACCCTACGAATTTATTAAGGATGATGATGCGGTAGTGAGGTTTTATTATAAGGTGGTAACGAATTTATTAAAACATCAATACAATTGTTATAAAATATCATATAGGAAACACATAATTTTGCAGGTGTATGTGAAATTAGGAAAGTGGTTGCCGGCTGGTAGTTTTCAGAGGTCCGTGAATCTGGCGATCCTCTACCCTCAGCATGTGTAATTAATGCAGATATGCTATATGTTTTTTCAAATTTAATTCAGGTAAATTTAGGAATTAGTATTCAGAGTAGAATGCTAAGCACAGAGTCAAGACTTCATTCTTAGAAGAAATATATTTATTACATCTATTTATTACAACACGGAGTTTATGGCACATCAAGTGGCTGGGATCAATTTAACTAATCTGCTCAGTTGGTATATCTCTCATTCCTCAAGCATGATCTCCCCCCCCCCCAAGAAGAAAAATCTTGCTTCTTATACTCACAGCTAGATGGGTCACAATGAAATTAAATTTAAGACATATCGTGATCCATAATTTGACTTTTGAACAAGATGAAAAATAAGATTAGAAGAATCGCCGAGTCGTGAATTAACATTATCTCTTTAGTAAAATTTAAATAATGGTTAGTAAATTATCTTGATCATTTCAGGGATTCAAGTTAAGTAATTTTTACTAGCAGTAATGTAAGAGTTTTGTGGATGAGTTAATAAAATGTAAGAGAACTTTTTTTTCTTTTACAGAAATCCATTAATAATGTATAATCCATTATTAATGTATGTATATCAAACAAAGGTAATTAAACATTAGTGATTAAATTTTTTTAACCATCTCTTAAAGAGGTTTTAAAATGTATAACATAAATAGATGCACATACTGTAATTGTTATTTCATATTGATGAGAGAGAGATATTACAATTCCCTCCACAATTTAATTTTATTTATTTTAACACAACAGTTGACATTTCACACAAATAAAGTATTAAATTCAATTTCTCCCAGTTATTAGGAGTTACCAGTACTTTTGTAGCTTTACTTAAATGTAGTTAAGGATGCATTTTTTAAATTCATATTACACACTCATAGCTATGAACTATGAAAGAGATGTTCATAATTCTATCTTAACGTCTTGACCTTCATTAAGTTTACGAGTATTTAATAAGATGGATTAAATTATAAATTTTTAGGAAAATTTGTGTAAGTGCCTACAGTGATGCAATGAAATTTTTTGTACTTTTAATCTCACTGAAAAGTGGGCCGCTTGGCATAGTGGAGTACATACTCTTTGTCATCATTATATTAAAAGAGAACGAAGTATCTTTTAAAAAAGTTTTAAGTAATTTGTTTTATTCAAAGCATCACTCCGAAAATACTTGTAAATAAACAAAAGGAAGTTAATTTACAGACCGCTGTCAGTGTGGTGAACCTGAAACTATCGATCATATTCTCCTAGATTGTCCTTTATACGAACATCTGAGGAATCAATTACGGAAAAAATTAGGAATAGGAGCATTATCATTCTCTTAGATATTTGAACTATCTACAAATCCAGAAATTAAAATTCTTGCATGCTGTGAATTTCTACGCCTGTTCAACAGATTCTAATTTTAATGAAAAAAGGAAGTTACAACTCAAAATCTACCTTGAACTATTTTCTAACACGAATTTATAAATCCGAATTTGTTCTTCACATACCAAGACGCCTCCGTTTGTGATCACCAACTTCAACTTACTTTACATAAATAAGGTTAGTCGATTGACTATAAAAATCCTCTACAAATACCTTCTTCATTGAGAGTTACAAGCATCTTAACATAAAATTCCAAAAATCCCTGCATTATTGCGATGTAACTACCAACGTACTTCTAAGTTAATTCTTTTATAAGTTTCAATATATTTTTTCTATAAGTAATTGTATCTTTTCTATAGTTATTGTATCTTCATTCATGGTTAATATTATTGCGGATATTATTTTGTAAAATAATAGTGAATTGCAGAAATGCAACGGAAATGAATGCGTAAAAATTTAAAGAAAAAGTATTTTAAAGTACGTAATCTCATTCAATAAGCTTATAAAATTTTGCCTTAAATTTTTAATGTATAATGTGTGTTCTGTCATTATTTTTAATTGCAATAATTTTGATATTAGTCATCCTATATTTTTTGTGTGATAACAAATAGACAATTATTTCATGTTTATTATAAATAAAACCTCTATTTCTGATTTTGATATTTTTATATGATTGTGTTGCACTACTTGGATATCAATTTATTAATATTGAAATCTTTCTTCAAATAAGATATCATCAGATTTATTCTACTTCCGGAGATAATAACAATTTGTTTATTAATATTTAATTTACTGACTTACAAATTCCAAGTATTAGGTTTATTAAAAAGATAATATTTTCTATCAGATAGTGATTTATAAATTTATTTGATAAAATGTATCTTCTGATAAATCCTCTTAACTGGTATGATAACAACGGGGAAAAAAACATGAGCTTGAATCCTGTGTGATATATAGTTGAAATGTTAATATTGTTAGATTTACTGGTCAGTAAATAGTAAATGCAATAAAATTTATTGCCTTAATAGTATGTATCAATTTATTGTGAGATTTAGGTTTTTTTTGATTTTAGTCTTGATTTGCATTTACATTTGCTGTTAATTGTTGACAATTTCTAGTTGCATTCTTTAATTATTGTAAATATTTTATTTGTTTCAACTTGATTAAAAAGTGCTTATGAGTAAAGAATTTCAAAGTAATGAATACCATTTGTTTTTAAGAAAAAATTTTATTTTCAAATCATAATCTCTGTCTTCTAAGATTTATTACCAATAATTTTCCATTGTATTGATAAGTCACTAAAAATGTTAAATTTAATTGTTAATTTCTAAATTTCTTTTTTCAGATTTGAATTTATTTAAGATAACTTTGTATTTATTTATTTACCTAAAAGAATGGGAATGAATATTCAAATGTGCAATGTTTTTCATTAATTAATTTTTTTTTAATCAATAAATGTAGTACATTTCCTTAGTAAAACGAAAATATATTTGATTAAAAATGTTTCATTGTATATATGTATGTGTAGAAAACTCTAAATAAAAATATACATAAGAAAATTTTAATATTTTTTAAATAAAGCTCATAACATCATCAGAATTCCACTTAGCAGGAAAGCAGCTAAAAGTAAAGTTACTAAAAAATATAAATTACAAAACTAAATTTTCTATAATACCATAGCAAAAGAGAATGTATATTTTCTGTAATATTTTTGGTTATATTTTTATTTTATTCTCATTTCTTTATTTTCAGTAAGAAATTTAAATTATTTTAAAGATATTTGACATATTTTGCAAAATATATAAAAAATATTCTGAGTGCAATACGATAGAAAAAGTGTATTAAATTTTTTTCTCTGTTATTTTTAGTTGTATTTTTGAAAATTTAGTAAATTAAAATGAAAGAATTTGAATGTTAACATTTCTGCTAATTTTTTTTAATATTTTACTTACAACATTCTCAATGACTAATCTGATTACCAATTGATCATATGTTTATCTATTCTAATGTTCAAAAGTGTTTTTGTTACAAAATTTATTAAATCAATTTTTTTTTCTTGTAGGCTTTCAAATTATGAAGCTATGGAGAACTTGGAGGCGAAAAATAAAATGTGTAACTCTTTTGTTGGTTATTCCTTGCTTTTTAATATTGTTTGTCTTTTTCAAATCGCTTTATATCTTGGACGATAAAGCTTCTCAGATCAGTCGACTACATAAGTCAAAAGGACAGTTGGAGTATATAGATAATAGAGGGATACATGTTATTGTTGGACATTATATTGGAAATGATTTACCCTGGAATCCCACTCCAAATTTGAGTGATGGTATGTATTTATATATCATATTTCAAAATTATATAATTACTTATATTTTTTTTTTTTTTTTTTTTTTTTTTTGATTATTTCAGAGCTATGAATTTTTTTTTCATCTGGAATCTTAATTATGAATTTGTATAGTTAAAATATGTAAGAAATCACGTATTTAATAGAGTAAAAAGCAATAGCGTAGTAAAGGGGTTTTATCCTGCCCCTTGTGCCCCTCGTAGAGGAGTGCTGAATAATATTTTAGTCTAGCTGTTTCATTAAAATTAAATTTTATTTTGATCAAAATATTATTTTATTTGGGAAAAGGTATTTTAAAATCAGTAATTGTGTCATGTTGAGAAATAAAAAATAAAGCCTGGGGATAAACAAACATGGAAGAGGCAAGTGGTTGTTGTCAAAAGAAAGTCAAGAGAACAGCTGTCATGTTGAGGAACAATAAACAAAGCCTGGGGAGAAACGGACGTGAAAGAGGCAAATGATTGTTGGTAGAAGACGAGAGAACAGCTAGAGTAGCTAAAAGCAAAAAATCTTTTTACCATAAATAAATCTCTTTACTTTTTTATTTTAACACTAAAATTTAAATTCACGTGGTTTATTTCCTGTTAAAAAATGTGTTCTTTTAATCGCAATTGGATTATCAATTTTTA
Source organism: Latrodectus elegans (assembly GCA_030067965.1). NCBI lineage: Eukaryota > Metazoa > Arthropoda > Arachnida > Araneae > Theridiidae > Latrodectus > Latrodectus elegans. The sequence continues at coordinate 24,478,138 of CM057819.1, read as the reverse complement.
TTATTATTAAAGTTTTGTATATTTTGCTCAAGATTTGTAGTTCTATATCATTATCTTATGCATATATAAATGATGAATTTATCTTGAATTTTTTTTTCATAAAATTTTTAATATATTATATTGGTTAATTCCGTTTTTATGCATTTGAGATGCTTTTCTATTTTACAGTTTCAAGTTATTTACCAAGTAACTTTTACTATATCATTTGATTTATAGATTAATAATTCAAGCAGATTCCAAAATTACATGATATATAAATTATTTAACTTAGTGAATGCGGCAAAATGCATAACATTCTCCTTGAATTCTAATTTTTTTTAATCTAATTTCCTAATTTTTTAGGTTGTCTAACTCAAGTTACATGTCCATGGCAAACTGTAATAAGGATTAAGCAACTAACTTTTCTATTTGAAATAAAATAAGTAATATTTTATTGATATTGCTTCAGCTGAACAAAAAATTTTAGGAATTCACTAGATATAATTATTTATTATTTAAAAGTTCATAGTAAAACAATTTTTTCTAAAAATTTTAATGTTCTGAAATATTATTTGACATTATATTCAGTTTCTTAGAGACTAACCTATATCATTTAACAATCAATATTTTGTTGGTATTTTATTTATTTTTATAAATAAAAACAGAAACTTTAATCTTATTTTACCAAAATAAAATTAAATATCACTCCCTCTCATGTATACAAAAGCAAAATTTCATAAATTTGAAAAATAGTTTGTAAAAAATTGTCAAAATACAATTAAAACATGAATAAAATTTTTTTAGAAGTCTTTATAGCATTTGCATCTTTAATAATGCATGGAAAACAACTATAATCTATTATTTCGAATTAAAAGGATGAATGTGTGCAAATATGTCCTGTTCCTTAATAAATTGTTTTTATAATTACTATTATTATGAATACATAAGTTATGTTGCATTTTACTCACTGCAATTTCTATTAGACAACAGAAAAATATGCTAACAGAATTTTAGTATTGGGAATTTCATCAGATTAATTGGGAATTTCGTCAGAATAAATGTTGACGTTCAATTATCGAGTAAGTTCTATTTTCGGTAGTTCACATATTTTTTGCATTTTGCTTAATTAACAGCAATTTTCATGCAGTAAGAATACTTGTTAACATATATCTATAATTTTGAAGTTTAAAATTGAATTGCTTATTATTTAAAATTATTTATTTGAAATCAAATTACATTTAAACATTTCTGGAAATAATTTTTATTTGCTTGTAGTTTAATTTTATGTTGAAAAATTTTTTTTCAAATATTAAAGATCAAATATACTATAGCATATTTTATATGCTTGAGTATATAAGAAATGTTTCATGAAAATTATTTTTTATTTATTTAAGTTTATATAATAATATTAAGTGTTAATTTAAAAAATAATTCTAAAAAATGTAATGATATCAAACATAATTATTGTTCTACATGGTAAAAAGGTAAAAATTTGTAATATCTTTGAATGTTATAAATTTATTGAATGAGAAAGAAAAATAAACTATTATGCAAAACAATGCATTCAAAATAATTCTTAATAAAAGTAAGCTCTTATTTAATGTAAATAAGCTCTTATTTTAATAAATACATTTCAAAATCATAAGACATATATCAACCATAAAAAATAATTAAAAATATTAACCATTAAAAATTAAGCTCTTATTTTAATGTAAATAAGCTCTTATTTTAATAAATACATTTCAAAATCATAAAACATATATCAACCATTAAAAATAACTGGAAATTTTCATTGATAAAATAACCCACTGAGAAAATTTTCTCAAAGTTAAATCATGAGATATGTAAATTAAAGTTTCCTTTTCTACGTGAGTGCCTGTAATTCTTAATTTGGTTTATTTGTCGCTCAAGTCATTTTTGGTACATATGGACCAGTTAGAGATTGGGACCTACAGTAGCTTTGTAATTCCTGGTGATAATTTGAATCAATGGAAAGTTTGAAAAAATATATTATTCAGTGTATCAGTTTTGAAAAATTTGTGAATTTGGAAAAATTAATATTATAAATTCACACTGTTGGCTCTGAGAATGTTTCTGATTTTATAAAGAGAATATATAAGTATATAATTTTATTTGAAAGAAATTAGATCATAAACTCCATTGAGAAGCCTTTTACCTTCATAATCTCATATAAAGAAGATGTCCTTTTTCAAATATGAGAGTCGTGCTTCAAAAATTCTTTCTATTTCAACTTCAATAGCTAGCTTTGAATGCTTGTTCTGTAAATTAAAATTTATTTTGGCATTTATGATCAATCACTGAATAAGATAACCTAAGTAGTTTAACCTAATTATGATTTGAAATACATCTACTTATAAAGCATATACAAAATAAAATTATAGTCCAATTTCAGTTACTACTTATTGCAAAAAGAATGCAAATAAGATTATTACTTAAATAATAAAAATAAGGAAATTAAAAAAATATGCATTGTAATTTTCATAAAACTTTTGATTTTAATTTTATTGTTATACTTTTATTATATTTTGAATGTATATTTTTTATTTTTAGAAATTCTTAATACAAATGGTTATTCTCCTTTGCCAAAAGCTGGAGCTATGGGTGAAGCTTATTTTGTTTTAAATTCTGAAAGAGAAAAGAGTAAAGCTCTATTTTATATCAACAAATTTAATTTGCTTGCTAGTGATAGGATTCCTGTAAACAGAAGTTTACCAGATGAAAGAAGAAAGAGGTATATGATTTTATATCAGTCTTGCTAATGACACTTAAAAGTACAAAAAAAAATTAGCTATGTTATTAGACAAAAATATGCATATGTTGAATACTTTTATATATCAAATGTTCAAGACTTATTTTCAGTAATGAAAAAACATGCATTGTAAAATAATTATCTGTATTTAGCAAATTAGTGGTTACAGCATTCTTTATAATTTTTAAGAAATATACATCTGTTTAGATAATAGATATACAAATTGTCATTTTGTATCTTTGATATATATTTTTTGTTTTTACATTTTCTATTTCAGACATGAAATTAATAATTTATTATTTAGCCATTATTTAAATTTACTATATTAATAATTAAGTTGAACAGGTTTAATAAAATACATCTTCAATAACTAATAAAATTTTGAATAATTTATTTGAAATCAATTTTGAGTAATAACAGTGCATTCATGTTACAAAACTGTTAATATTTTAATAAAGTTACAATTATTTTATTTATAGAAGCCTACAGTATACTATAAGATTTAAACAGATCATATCTGGATGTTTTTAATCTCTTTATCTATTATACACTTTTATTTTGAATAATTTATCAGTTAACTGAATTCTGAATGATGTACTTCTTTTTTTAAGTATTAACTTAAAAATTAATTTAGTTATGAAATACTGAAAAAATTAAAGGGTATTTTATGTATTTTTGGAATTAATGGATGCACTATATTTTTTGTCCTTTATTATGCATTTCAAAAATTTATTTTTCATCTTTTAATATTGTTCAGAGAAAAAAAAAGTAAAAATAAAAAAACATGATAATAGAGAAAAAAAAAAGTAAAAATAAAAAAACATGTATATCTGCTAAAAAAAATTATACTTAATTATATCCTTAAGAACAAGTCAAGAATGAGTTTAGATAATATGCAAAGTGTATTATTTTTATATTATGAAGAAAAAGAAATGAAATTTTCAATAAATCTCATAAATTTATTAATTTGTGTTAAAAATATCATGATAAAAATTCATGATTTCATCATAAAAATCCTATTCTCAATTGTATTTATTATCATGTAATTTTGTTCATTTTTTTATTATTATCCAGACATGTCATGTCTTTTTTGCATTTTAACTGATTCTCTTGGCTTCTATTTTTTTTTAAAATAATGATTATTTAAATATTTATGAACATAATTCCATTGGATATTAGATGTAAATTTAAATACCAGTTACTGTGAATCACTGTTAATCTGGGCAGTTATTTAGATATATATATATGTACACTGTATAAATAAAAGGCAAGTTAGTGCAATAATGTGTTTTTGTTGAAGTTGATATATTGTTAACCATCTATGAATCAAGCCATACTCACTTTCTTTCTGATTCCTTGGTAAGCCCACTCTCTTTCTATCTACTGAAATGACAATTAGTGCTTAAGTTGTGTTTTGTGCTGAGGTTTTTAATTTTTTGCATGTTCAAATACATGGGCAAATACAATGTTATTCAGTAAACCTATTGAAGGGAAGAAATCTAAGCACAAGTCTCTTGACTGATAAACTTAGCTTATACAAAAATTTAAAAAGGGTGGCTGCTGCATGCATATGAGATAATTAAACTAACTGTATCAGATATTTGAAAGGAAAAAGTAACAACCAAATTTGTTCGTTAATTCAATGTTGTAAAGGAATAAAGTATTATAAAAAGGATGTGTTTGCTTTTAGATCAAACCTTGGGGAATGCAGTTAATAAATGCTTTTGTCAACTTCATTCTTCTATATTAACTGTGTGTTGAGTGAAAATTTAGGCTGCTGCAGAAAGATTAAGGAAAGAGTTAAAAATAAGGAATTTTAAAGCCAACTCAGAATGGTTGCTTAGTTTCAGGTGGCATCATAATATGACAAATAAAAATGTATTAATATATGTAGTGAAAGCAACTGTACAGAGATAACATTGTTGAGCCATTTAGAATGGAAAACTTTTTAAAAGCAGAAAAAATATAGCTTTCACAACTCTACAATTCATAGTCTTCTATTGGAGAGCATTACCTTGAGATATTCGAGCATCTAAGGCTGAAAAGAAAACACTCAGGAGAAATATAAATAAAAAAGGTGTAAGATGTAATAAAAAGATAAATAAAAAAGGTGTATCTGCATTGTTTTGTGCAGTTGTTGATGATATTTACTTGTTGAAATCGGTTATAGTACGCAAAAATAAAAACTACAGTTGTAAAAAATATTTTTAAGAAATTACCAGTCCACTATTACAACTCAAGAAATGCATGACTTCAGAAATCACAATGGAATGGCTTCTTAAACAAGCAGTGCCAAAAGTCAAGGCCTTAATTTTACTTGACAACTGGCCTGCACATCCAGATGCAAATATACTGATTAGTGATGACAATAAGATTAAGGTGCATATTCTTGCCAGCAAATATGACCTCTCTAGACTAGACTTTGAATCGAAGTGTTACCTGTATGGCCAAATGTCTGTATAAAAAGAAAATTTAAAATGTGAAATTTTTTTATTATTTAAAATCACTTAAATTTAAAAGAACCATCTGAAGGAGAATATAAAAGATGGCAAAAGGAATTGCTGAATCTCAAAAAATGCAATATAAGATCAACGATTTATAATTTTGCAACAGCTGTTAATGAAATAAAACCTTTAACTTTGATTAATGCTTGGATAAACTTACTGAATGTAGAGAACAAACCAAACACAACTGGTTTTGAAGCTAAATATTTTCTCATCACTTTAAATTAAGGTGGAGAAGTTGATATGACACTAGAAGGCATAAGAATTATGATTAGATGCACTTGATAACAATCCAGGCTATCATAATTTAACTGAGGAGATTGTTGAGATTGCAGCAGAAAACTTTGAAGGGGATGAAGGCAATAGTGATTAAAAATTGAACAACCCAAAACCAAAACTAAGTGAGATTAAAGACCACTTAAATTTTGTGATAAATATGATGAAGATATCTGTATGAGGCTATATCTGGATATTACAAACATTTGAGACATCTCCACCAGGTAATTGTTCAAAAAATGACTATTAATTGTAAGACAACAAAAGACTGATAGTTTCTTCCAATCATTGGGCTTCTCAAGTGTGTTAATGAAGATGAGCCTGGAGCATCACAATGAAAGTAGTTTTTCATCTGATGTTTATTTTATATTTGTAAAATATTGTATGTACATATTTTACCTAATTTTTTCTTGTGCAGTTTTATACTTCATTCTCGTCGATTTAAAATACAATTTTTACTATGTACTGCAGTTTGTTTATGTACCTTGACTCAGTTTAAAAGTTATTTTACTTAATTCATACTTTCAATTATTCAAATGACTAGCCCCTATATTAGTCCGAATTAATGAGGTACTTGTGTATGTACTCAACTAATTATCTGTTCCTGAAATCTGTTTTAATTCATTCCTTTTATAAAACATGTAGAGATTATTTTTGAGACTTATCATTTTTGATTATTTTTGAGATTTATCAATAAGAATCTTATGCATAGATATAAATTTAGATTTGTTTATAATATTCTTTATTTAATTGGATTAATATTTCTAATTATGTTTGAATAAAATGCACTGCCTGACATTGAAAATGCAACTCTAAGAAGTAGAGGCCAGGTGAAAGCCTTAATGTTAATCGTTGTTTTGGTTCTCATCATCTAAATAAAGCACAAAAATTATGCAAATTTCAGATTAGATGTACCTAACCAAGTTATGCAAATGATATGAAATGCACAACTCTCCAGCGCAGTTAGATTAAGATATAAGGTGAAGAACAAGTAGTTTGGGCAATGCTCGCACCATAATTGCTGGTTGGAAAATAATCATTGAAAATTTGTTCTGGTTGCAAGGATGTCTGTAATTGCCGAGAATGCCAGACCATTGTTGATGGAGTCAGTTCCAGCAGGAAGATGAATTTATGAGTGACATGGTGATCAGACTGAGAAGGGTAGGTTGGTCCTTATGGCAAATTGCAGGTAACAGGCAACTGGACGCATGCACAGTGCACCTGCTACAGCGAAGATGGTTGGAACAAAGAAATGTCAAACTTTATCAGGTTGCCAGTGCAGCCAGAGTAACGTCAGCAAGCTCGGATTGATGTGTCTGATGGGAGCTGGTGGCAACCCACAAAGCACATCCACTAAATTCTGCAGCGTGTGCAAGACACCCTGGATATTCCTATAGCAAGCAGAACCATTTGCCATCTATTGATTGCTAATAGCTTGCACTCATGGTATCTATCAAAAAGACTGCCATTCATCCCACAGCATAGATGCCGATGTCTGGAATTGTGTCAGATTAGAGTGATGTGGATGATGGAATGGCACAGGATTGTCTTAGGTGAGTTGTACTTCTGTTTCTTTATCGATAATCGCCACATAGTGTGGTGTTGACATGGAGACAAGTCCAATCCTGCAGCAGCTGTGAAACGGCCTACCATGTGACAACACAGTATCATGGTTATGGGCGTCATTGCATGATTCCTGGTCACCTCTGGTTTGTATTTACTGTACTATGACATCCCAACAGTACATGGATAATGGGCTGTGTCTGGTGACACTCCCCTACATCCAGGGAGTGACCAATGCCCTTTATCAGCAGGATAACATCCGACCCCATATTGATCGCATCAACCAACATGGCATGCAAGGTTTACAGCTGCTTTCCTAGCCATCATGCTCTTCAGACCTCTCACAATTGAATACATTTGGAATATGATTTTATGCTCTTTGCAAACTTTGCCACTGCCTCCTTCAGAGAATGCACTTAGGCAAATTGTTGAAAGAGAATAGTAATTCTCTTTTTAGGATACCATCTGTACTCTTATTGACTGTGTGTTTAGACATGTTGCTGCTCCATGTATTGCCATCCACGGTAGTCCCACAATCTACTGATCCTGTCCTTGCTCTGAATTATGCATATCATTTCAAAATGCAGGCCATTTATTATTTGTTGCTGTGTCTCTCTGTTTACCAAGTTTCATCACTTTCTGGCAATTCATTCTTGATGTTGAATTTTCAATTTAGGGCAGTGTTTGTAAATATAAGATGATTAATTTTTAATAAATGTATCTTTTCAACTTGGCATATTCATATTAATTCCATTGAATTTAAAAGAATTGGGAAGTAAAAGCAAATTTTATGCTAATCTGATCTATTAAATAGTTATTAAAAAAATTTTTTTAACTTCTAATATTCATTTAAGATGTAAGAATTTTTATTAGTATATTTTTGATCACTCATTATATAAATATTTTGATTTGTAATGGTTTACTAAACTTGTATATCAATGTAACTTTGTGGTACCATTATGAATTAATGTTCTGGTTGCTCAGAGAGTCAGTTCTATTGTTAGAATCTATCAAAAGCAGTAATTTAGTTCTGATTCTTTTAAAAAGGAAGAATATCTTCATTTAACTATTTTCTCTTTCCTTGATTTCATTATGAAATGTCTTGATTACAGTGAGAAATAAATTTGCTTTATTTTATAAGTGAAAACAGTTCAAGCATTTAATTCCAGTATTTTCAACAAACTTCCTGGAAGAGTTTAAATAATTAACTTATATTTAGATTTACACATATTAAGTCTGAATTTCTTTTATACTTGCAAAATAAATTTTATTTAATTATTTTCAGTAACTTATATTTTTTTTTAAATCTATGTGTTATTTTTAAAGAAGCTTTAATTCAGTCTAAATATGTACATGCTTGTATCTGCAACAATTTAATAGCTTAAAACATTATTTAAGTATCTTATAAAATAATTTATAATATTATTTGTCTTATGTTTATTAGAATCTTAACTCTACAAAATATTTTTCATCAATACTTGTCTAAGATTTTTTAAAGTAGTATGATATATACAAGATTATTTTTTCACCTGTGATTTAATATTATTTTAGCTGTAAAACTAAGCAATATAATATTGAAGATCTTCCTACAACTAGCATTATCATTGTGTATCATAATGAAGCTTGGTCAACATTGATAAGAACTGTGCATAGCATTATTAACAGATCACCTTCTCAGTTGTTAAAAGAAATAATATTAGTGGATGATGCTAGTACTAGAGGTAATATTAAGATACTTGTTAATGATTTTTAGTTGTATTTATTTCCATTGTGCGAATATTTCCATTTTTTATTTTTATTTTTACACTTTAAAATATATTTATTTGTGTTTTTAAAAGTTAGATCATGATAGTAAAGGCATACACTTTAGTATGTATTTAATTTTGCATTTAAAAGTTAGATATTTAAAATAAAATAGATTCTTTTATTTCAAATATACACTCCTAAAATACTTGAAGAACTTTATAATTTTTTGAGTAAAAAAATGTGCAAGTGTAAGGTATTTATATAAATTTTTTATTTGTATTGAAATGTATGTATATTTTTATATGTATCCAACTTTATATTGAATTTTATTTATATTCTAATATATATTGAAAAATTTAGATAAAGCAAAGTGTTTGGATTATTGAAAACTAATATTTTTCTTTGCTTCATTATTTATTAAATGGATATTTAAAGTAATTATTGAACAGTAGTATATAAAAAATGTGTGTGTGTGTGTGTGTATATATATATATATATAATTATATAAAATTATTTATTACAAAATATTTGTTTTAGAAATTCCTGAATCAATTATAACTTCATAACACTTAAAGTTTGATGAATTAGCATACTGTGTTACATTAATTGTATGACTCTGAATTTTTATCTAGAGAAATTAAGTTTTTTTTATGTATTTTAATGAAATTATCACTAATTTAAAAGTATTAATAAGGGTAAAATATTTCTGATTATTAAATTTTGAATTGTAATAAAATATTTAAACAATTTTTTTGATATTGGTAGTTTGATGTATTTTTTACTGTCATTGAAGTATTAAATATAATTACTATTCAAGTGGTAACTTTTGGAACTGCAAAATTATTAATTTCTGTTTCATATATTTTTTCCTTGTAATTCATTAACAACTAAACACTAATTTTTTAAAATTCTAGTCATTTCTGCTACTTTCTGAATTGCCATTTAGGGAAAATAATAATAAAAAAAATTCTTATAAATACTGATTAATAAAACTGGAAAGTTTAGTTGCTGCGTAATATTATTCTTGATGAACAGTTATTTTTGCAAATTTAAAATGTTGGATTTGAATGAATGTTTTGAAATAATTTAATTTCTCTTTTTTTATAATGAATAATTAAAGAACACTGCTCAAATTTTTGCCAGTTACTTTGATTTGAACCTGTAACATTTGGAATCAGCTAATAATTGAAGGATCTGACTTTCAATTTAATAATTCTTGGGTTTCATTCCAATATATATATATATATATATATATATATATATATATATATACAAGAGGATATATATATATATATATATATATATATATATATATATATATATATATATATATATATATATATATATATATACATATATATATATATATAAGAACAATTTTTATTTTGAAGCTTGAATCATTAATTTTAAGTATTAAAAATTTAATTTATTTTTATGTTATTGTATCACAAATAAAGAAATTATGTAATAACAAATAAGCAAATAATGAAATAGGAAATTTTTTAATTTATTTTTATTTTTTATTTTGGAGCCTGTGTACTTTTAATAAAAATTACAATAATTTAAATGAATGTGTCAGTTATAATTGTAAGTTGAGGATGTTGTAAGATTCATATTTACAAATGAATTGCTTTAAATGTGTTGTGTTTTGTGTCAAGTATTTGATTCATTAAATGTCATATAGAAGTTATGAAGTATATGTCAGTGTGTTTGTGTTAATTAATTATAAATATTATTAATTTAGTGCTGTCTACTTGCTGACTTCTACTTTTACTTAGAATTTTTTAAGGTGTATTCTATTGCTCAATTTATTAAAAACAAATATAATATAAACCAAAAAATCCTATGTACTGGGCAGAAGTAAAAAAATTAGGTTACATCTTTAAATCAAATATTCACATTATTGATATCTTTATCATTCAGATGTTGACTGTACCCAGTAATACTGAATAGGATGTTTCTTTAAAGTGTGTGCAATTATTTGATTAGTTATAATGAAATATGTAAAAAAAAAGTATATGTCATCAATAGCAACATTGTTTTAATTCTTATTAAATGTGTGAAATTGAGTTTTTAGTATTGTATTATCAAACTTCCTCATGTTAAGTAAATAATAAAAAAAATTTGAAATCACATAATATTAGTTAGTGTGAAAATGGAAAATAGTACTAATTTTCTGTCTAAATGTTCTCACTAAGTTAGATTTATCCACAATTTTAATTAAAGCTTACTTATTTTTTTTTTATGATCTAACAATTTTTTATATTAATGGTCTAATATATTTATCAAAAAATTATTTCTAAATTTTTGTCACTTTTGTTACCCCTTATGGCAATTGAATGAAATATATTGAATAATGTTAGACTGTTCACTACACAGTGTCAACATACTAATAGTCGCTGGTTGTTATGATTCAACTTAATAAATTGTTCTCTGTGCTGACCTTTTTCATAGACAGAAGATTGCATATATATATTTCAAGAGAGGAAATTCTGAAATCTCCCAAGCACCCACCCCAACAAGCGTACACACAAAATTGTAATATCCATCTCCCATTGCTCAACAGTGATAGAAATCAAACCTGAAAACTTTATGTTCTGAAAACTGCTGTCCTGTCATTTACCCAAACTTAGCCTTAGTGTTAGTAATTACAGTTTTCTGTAATCTAATAGATTTTTGATTAATTGCAATTTTACAATAATGATAATTTGTAGTATTACGCAGTGATTTTATTTTATATTACATTTAAGTATTGAATATCAATGTTACTTAATACTAAGGAAATTTTCCCAAAAAATTGTAAATCATTATATGTTATCTGTATTAAATATCAATGATATCCACATTAAATGTTATCTAATATAGCATTTTATTTAATTTATTTTCATAACTATATTTCTTTTGATAAATGAAATTTCAATAATCAAATATCACAAAATGATGTCCTTATCTATTAAAATTAAAATGGCAATTTTAAATACTTATACAATAAAAATAGTCCCATCCCACACTCAAAATTGCTACTCCTTTCTACAATGTTTTCTTAATAAAATGATGAAATTTCATTGTTAAATATAACTATCCCTGTAAATAAAGTAATGGCTTAACATTATAATTATTTAATTTTAGCAAAAATGTCTCTGATTTTTGTGCAATTAGATATAATCTGAATTTAATTTTAAAAGAATGTAATGAAAAATTCTAGATAGTATTGGGTTTGAGGCTTATTGATGTTAAGTATAAATGTTTTTAGGGAATGTTAATAAAGCTTAATTTAATTATTTTTCCATTTGTTTTTTTTATTTTCATGTAATTATATTTGCATATGAATAAAAGTTAAGGTAATATATAAGCAATTAAAAAATAAAATATGATCACTACATCCAGGATAAATATTGCACATTGCTTGCTTTATATATCTTCATGCTGTTAACCTGCATTGTCATATAGTTTAATTTGTATTTATTTTCATTTATATATAATTATTGTTGTACAAATTTTAGTGTTTCTGAAACATGCTTTGGATGAATATGTATCTCGCCTACCTGTAACTGTCAAAATTATCAGATCTGTCAACCGTACTGGATTAATTAGAGCTAGATTACTTGGTGCTGATGTGGCTTCTGGGGAGGTATTGACTTTTTTGGATGCTCATTGTGAGTGTACTCAAGGGTGGTTGGAGCCTTTATTGGCTCAAATTGCAGAAAAACGGTAATTATAAAATGTAATAAATAATAAAAAATAATAAAATATGCTAGTTTAAATATATTTATATGAATTAATTTCAAGCCTCACATAAAATTTTGATATAGTATCTTTTACTCATAATATCATACAGATACTAATTAAAATCACATCAAATATCTTGAAATCAATGTCAATTCATTATTAATTTATTCAAAACTAGTATTTTTTATTGAGGAAAATTTTGTTTGTAATTGAACCTTAATTATTTTTATCAATTAACTCTTGTTCTCTAGAATTTTCAATTATTTAAGTTAAAGTTTTAATCTTATGATTTATAGTTTATATAGAAAGAATGACTTAAAATATAATCCCTAAAAATTTAACATCTACTAACAATTAGGAGTTCTGATAGTTTCATACATTTGTCAATAAAATGTTTCTTCATCAAACAAAACTAAGAAAATGTATATTATTTTTAAAATTTTTAAATAATAACTGAACAATTCAGTTTGAAACAATTTCTTGTGATTTTTTAAATAAGTTTAAAGATTGAATTAATTAGGAATCAAAAAATGCAATTAATGAAAATATTTTATAATATTTGGTGAACAATTGAGATTTTTTCATTTTAAGTTTCCTTCTGAATAAATGTTTTATGATAGTTTAATATTTCAGAACACGTATTGTATGTCCAGTTATTGATATAATTCATGATGAAACTTTTGCATACATACGAAGTTTTGAATTACATTGGGGAGCTTTCAATTGGGAATTACATTTTCGATGGTATCCTGTCAGTGAAAAAGAACTTAGGCTTCGGCAAAATGATTCAACTGCCCCATTCAGGTAAAATTTATAAAGCTCAGCCATTAGAATTATTGTATAAACTTTGATAAATTAGAATTCAATATGAACCAATAATACTTTGCATAAAGATATGAATGATAAAAATAAAATGGATACAATCTTTTATTTAGAAAATAATTATATAAATATTATTTTTAAATAAAAAATATTATTACTTAAATATTATTTTTAACATCATTAAAATTTTTAACTTTTATTAAAATTATTATTTATTAATCTTAAATATTTTTAAATAATAAAAATTGTTGCTTTTTTAGATTACAATAAAAAATAAATATATTGTGTATAACTAAAAGAAAAATATGTGACTCTCTTATCACAGGGTTTCTACAACTCCTGGAAATACCTTGAAATTCTTGAATTTTGAATTGACTCCTTGAAAATCTTAAATCACTCCTGAATTTTTTTCTTAAATCCAGATGCATTTATTTTTTGTTTGAAAATTATTTTAAATTTATTTGTTTTAATTTTCAATTAAATTGTTCAAAAACAAAATTGAGTATTAGCATATTAATCTCTTTTTTTTTAATTTTTTCAATGGTTACCATTTAAAAATCTTTCAGATTTCTATATAAAAACAAATTGTTATTTTCTAGATATTTTTGGTATTAAAGTACATTAAAGGATACAAAAAAATAGAAAAAGAAATTAGAAAATGTATACATTTAGTTATGTGTCATGTGCTTGTAAAAGATGTTTTTTAGTATTGAAATTGTTGAGTGTTTTACTTTAAATAAAGCTTAATTCATTTATTTAAATCCATTATTTTAATGTATTCAAAAATTCAGCATTTTTCTATTAAAAAATACAACATGAACCCCTCATTAGCAGAATTCTTTATATCCAATGATTGCAGATTTTAAAAGTATTGCAATAAATTCTCTAATTATATTAGTAAACTATAATAGGCCTGTGTTAGGATAAATGCAATCAATGATATTAAATATCATATTTTATAATATTTAATATCATTAACCTTACTGTGTATCTGATCTAAGTTATCTATAAATACAATCACTAAGTATAAATACAGGGGCTCAAATTTAAAATGTAAGTGATTAAAATATTGAATAAATAATAACATTTTTTTATCCATTCTATATGTTTATTGTTTGAGTCAACAATGTTTTTTAGAAATTTGCATATAATGTATGAGAAAAAGTGCTATATGTATGTTGCAAAATGTAAATTTTTTTCAAAAATTGTTTTTAATAATACTTTTTTTATTCTTATCTATGAATTCATTCTTTAACTATTCAATGGATGTGTATGCTTAGGACACCTGTGATGGCAGGAGGATTATTCTCTATTGATAGATCTTATTTTGAAGAAATTGGTCGTTATGATGAAAAAATGGATATTTGGGGAGGCGAAAATATAGAAATGTCTTTTAGAGTAAGAACACTTTTATTAATTCCATTATGTTCAAAATTCTAAAAATTGAAGTGATGTATAGTTTTTATGTTTGAATGTTCAATCACTATGATTATAAATGTTTGAATAAATGCTGAATCCTTACAACTTAGTAGGAAGGAAACTTCACTTAAAATCTTTATTCCTTTACATATCATTATATCTTCCCTTAAAACATGAAATTTTTATTGTAATTATATATGCCATGTAGACAGAATAAATTTAATTTACAGTGGGTTATTCATCATCCACATTACAAATGCTTACTTGGCTATTATTTATTAATTTATTATTTTCTTGTTAAAATTTGATCACCTTTTTGAAATGTATAAAAAAAAATTTCAAATATGATGTAAAGATAATCATGCTTAAAAAGATCAATGTGCAGAGCTGCTAAATAACTTTTATTATTGATTTATTGTTTTGGAAAATAATTCTGAATTGTGTAAAATTGCACTTGATTTTCAACACAAAATCAGTTTTTTAATTTCAAAAATATTTATTCACATATTTTCACATTTTGCTTGACTTTCATTAAATTTTATTCAAATTTTGTATGCTTTCTTTCTGTATTCTGTATTTCATTAGTCTTTCTTTTTCTGTATTTCATTAGTTTTTAGTAAATAAATGGTATTTGATAATTATATATATATTTTTAGCTTATATATACTTTTTCTAATTTTATTTTTGTGTAATAGCATAAAAGAAAAAGAAAATAAATTGACATTTTCTATTTAGAAAAAAATTATCTCTTATCTAAATGTTTATATGATATATTTTCATTAAGCTTTTTAGTTTTGCCAATTTTATCTATAAATAGAAAACTTTCTTCATAAACAATTCTTTTTTGAAACTAAGATACTTTAAATATAAAGTAAAAATTTTGTGTTTTCATAAAACTATTGTTTATGTTTGAACTTAATTATATTCAAATTCACATGCACATGTATACATATTAATTTTAAATGTGTGGGTAAGTCTTGTCATTAATCAATTAAATGTAGAATGGGATTTTCAAATTTTTATAGTTTATCAGCTCTACTACTGCTTGCTATAAATTTTTAACTGAATATTTAGTCATATATTTCAAAGCATCCTTCTTGCTTGTAGCTTTAATAGGATCTGAGCTAAGTTACTGAATGTCTATTTTATAAATTTTTCATTCTTTTAAAAGAAGTTAATATTGATTTATCAGTGATGCTTCACTTCAGTAATCTTTTTAATATTTATTATATATGTATTATATAATGAGAGTACTAATTAATGAAGCTGTGTTTATAATTAATGAAATTATTACCTTTTAACTATCAACAGCAAAAAAAGATTATCCAATATCTATTATTTGTGTAAATTTTAACGAAAAATTCATAAATTCATTAGAAAATCAGTATATTGAGTGAAAGGCATGTTGTGAAGATACTAAAATTCTAAATATAGAAAGTTCTTATCTTAAAAATTTGATATCTTAAGAAAACTTAGTTCTGCAGACTTTTACTGGAACACTTCATTACTTTACATTTTTTACCACTGTGTTACTAGTAATAAAAATTATAAAGACTTGTTGGGTACCCACATTTATAGTTGTTACCATTCTTCTATATGCTTATAAATGATATGCAAAATCTTTCTTAAAGGATGTTAGACCAAAGATTTTCAGAATTATATTTGGACCTTTCAGCTGTGTACATGTATAGAAACTAAATTAATGTATTTGTGTGTTTTTTAGTGAAAATTTATTATGCATTTAAAATAACAATTGATCTTTTAGCAGTAACTCTTGTTTTTAGACTTATATGGATGATATTTTATATTGTTTCATTCCCATATTTGCTACAAAAAGAATTTTTCTCAGAAAGTAACAATTTTGCTGTGCAAGAGGTAGATTTCAGCAATTTTCGATAACAATAACGAGAAAGAGCTTTAAAAGATAACTTATGGATTTTATAGCCTATTTTTTGCAAAACTGAAACTTTTCAAAAGCAATGACTACTTCTTAAACTTCTTATTTTTAATCATAATTTTATAGTATGTGATTTATTTAATAGCATCATGTTGCTTCCCTTTATTATATCACAGTAGATGATAACAGCTTGATGCTTTCAGTATGATGGAATACTATTTTATAATTCAAATTTAGAAAAGAGATTTTTATCTGCAAACAATATCTACAATGATACTTAGCAGAAAAATGTGAAAAAATTAATTTTTGTAAACTGAATTCTATACATATTTCCTGATATTTACATGTTTGATATTCTTAAACCATTAATGCTATGTGCAAAAAATGCATGTATAGAGTTTATTGTAACTAGAGAAAGTGAAAAACTTTGAACAAGTTAGAGAGAGACAAAAATCAAATTTCTCATAACCAGAAAATCATATATACATATAGCATGTATTTGCCTATCTGCTTATGAAATATGTATTCGTTTTCTTGATTTAAAATAAATATCAATTTATGTGAAATTCATTATTATATTATTCTCTTTTTATAGATAAAATCTTTCATTTTTAATAATGTGGATTTTTTTATAGCATATAAATAAAGTAACATTGGTTATGGAAATAAGAAATTTTTGAAACCGACGAAAATGTTATTTACCAAATAAATAAATATAAAAAACTTTGGTAGAATGTTTCATCATTATTTTGTGAAAATATTAACATAATAGAAATTTTTTTCACCATAAAAGAAATTTGGTAAACTTTAAAAGAAATAATATAAGCCTGCAAATTTTATTTTCCAGTGTTTTCTACATAATAAGTGCACGTTTCTTCAAATTTCATGAGTTTTTTGTTTAATACTATTGTTGTTAACGTGATTGTTACAAGCATTCTGTTTGTTTTATTTTAATTATCATGAACGATTATTATTTTTTTTTTAAATTTATGTGTTTAATTTTATGTCATTTAATTATATTATATTTACAAAAATGTTATACCAACAAAATATCTGAAAATTTTTTAAAAAACATGGGAAGTTTAAGGAATATGTTATAGATTTTGCAACAATTCAACCTGCTTTAAAATAGTTATTCACACTATTTTCTTTAATTTTAATCATTAAATTCAAATAATTGAAATTGATATTTACTACTTAAACAATGTATATCTTTTTTACAGAATTAATGTATTTTAAAGTTGGACAATAATATCTGAAACATGAATAGAAACATAGAGATAAAATTGGAAGAAAAAATACAATGTAACTATTTCTTTGATTCATTAATTGGCTCACCAGTAAAAGTATGTGCAAAAGATGTAGATCATGTTGCTGTTTAATATGCATGACAGTAGAGTCAAGTAGTCCTTTCATGCATGTATCTTATTTAACTGTATTTATGTATATCTGTTCATTTTCCTAATTTTTGAAGTTTCAGGTAATTTATATTTTCCCACAAATATAAAATTTTAATAATGCTGGTATACATTGTGTATTTTTAACATTTTTCTTAAATATTTTGGAATCGTAGAATAAAATTACTGTTATTCATTAAAAAAAATAATATTATGTGTGAAAAAATTAATGCACTTTTGCTTTCAGTAAACTAAAAGAAGGCAAAAAAGTAAAATCTTTCATACTTGAAAGTTTTTTGGATTGTTAAAATGTTATGGTGTAATGAAATAACTTTTTATTTTTCTAAAAGTATAAATACAAGTAAAATTTTAAACATTTTTTAATTATTTAATAAATAGAATTTAAACGAGAAAAATTTTTCATTTTATGATCTAAAGCAATAGATCAACTTTTTTCATTAAAATTAGAATTTATATGCTGAAATATAATAGATATAATTGAATTCAGAAGATATATTTAATATAATATACCTCAGATTCAATAAATTAGCATTTTATAATAAATTCTTGTAAATATGAAATCAAGCTATACTTTTTAAAATAAGGAACATAATCTTCTTGTAAATTGACTGCATAATCACGATTTTACCATAAAATGCTAAAGATTTATTGCTTTATTTGAAATTCTTGATTAATTAAGATGGTAAAAAATGGATGATTATTACTATATGTTTGAAAATTAATTATAATCAGGAAATATATAATTATATATTGTGAATAACAAAAGCTGTTTATTATGTAGTATAGAAAATTTATGAAGGATTAACATATGAGAATATCTTTACTGATTATATGTTTACAATTAAATTTCATGCAAAATATTGCTACACTTATATGAGCGTAATTTCTTAGAGCTGAAAACTATTTTCTTTTAAAAGTGAATATATAGTGAGTATGTGTGTGCTATTATGTGTTTATTTTTGTGAAATCAATATGTATTATTTCAATGTTTCAAAATTACAATAGTTGGGGATTTCTTGGCATACATTATTACACATTACCCTTATAATCTATTTTATAGGCTTTCTGGAAAATTAATCACTAAATACATCTTTTTGACTATTATTAATAAACATACACATAATAGTTAAATGTTTCTAATTAGAAAACTTTTTACTTCTAGGTAGCATGGATTAAAAAAATGGTTGTTTTTATAAAATAAATAAGGAAATACAAATTTTTATATGTTTTTCAGTTTCTATGATATTTAGTTAACATTTTTCAACGTGTATATTAGGTAGTAAATGTAGGTAATAAAATAAAAATTTTAAATGTACAAATTGAATTATGTGCAATTATTTAATAATTTTATATACTGAATATTATTAAAGCTTGAAATAGATAGTTATTCCTGTAATTATTACATGAAATAATGGATTTTTTAAACTTAAAATTAATGTATACTATATTTACTAAAAGGCTTGTAAATAGCATCGTAAATCATGAAATGTAACTTTAAGAATAACTTCTATTTGTATCAATTTTTGGAAGTTTATGTATCAGGCAATAAAACTTCAGTTGAGATAAAGGGTATAATGACTTTTAAGTGAGTTATATTTTATTCCTTTAGAAGTTATAAATTCGGATTTTTTTAGAAAAGCAATTTTTGGATTGAAATGGTTATATAATTGTATATACATATATGTACTATTCTGTATTGCTCTACTGAATAACAATGTGTAAAAATTTATTTAAAAATTTTAATTATTGACATCAATTGGCTGCATCTATTGTTTTGATTTTTTTTATTTAGCTTCCATCCAAACATAATTATTTAAATAAAAAAATTACAATTTGTGAAAAATAATATGTAGTATTAATAAATTGCAAAAAATAATTGTATATAATGAAAGGAAATGAAATCTTTAATATTTTAGACTTTATCATGTTTAGTTCCATAAAAAGTTTTAAAATTTTTATTTTTGTATTTCCTGTAAGCATGTTTTTTTGGATTAAAAAATAACTTCAAATAAATACTAATGTGTATTTTCAAACTTTTCGCTATGAATTTGTATATATTTGTGCATACTGGAGGGGAAATGAAACAAATGACAGTTAGTTTAAAATGAAATGCTGAATGATAATTTAGAAATTTGGTATTTAAATATTATTCTTTCCCGATGAGGACTGTATAAAATGTTTGTTGCTCAAAATTCTATATTTTAAAACTTAACTTAGATCAACTTTATTATACTATCCTTCCATTAAAAATACGATCACGGAAACATTTCATCTAAAAAGTTTAGTAGAATGTTAATAAGATATAAACTGTAACTGATAATTAAAGGTGTATTTTCCTGTCTTCTATCAATATTGTTTTTATTTTCCACCAAAACACATAATGAGATTATAAACTATTAAATAAATATTTTAAGAATAAAAAAAATAAGGTATAATTTTTTTCTTAGTTAATAATCTGTATAATAACTTGCAAATATTAGAATTTTGAAGTAGTGCTCAACTTTATCTTTGCAAAGCCAGATTGGACAAAATTATTATTTTATATATTTATGTATGAAATGTATTTAACTTCAGTTTATTTTTTGCAGTTTTAAAATTTATACGTATTTAGTAATACATAGTGTGTTTCTAAAATGTAGAATCTTTGTATGCTTGATTTTAATAGACTTTTTTAGGCATTTTGGAAAAAGGAAAAAGAAAATATTTATTACAAAATTGATTCAGCACCATACAAGAAATAAAAATATATGTTTTTGCTTTATTTGGTTGGCAATTCCTAATAACAAATCTATTTAGGTTCTAATTTGATTATAGCATAGGTGTGAGTGAAAGCAAAATTATATTCAATCTGTGTATCATAAAATTCTGAATTTATGTATTTTATTTTGCATATTCAAGCAAAATTCTATGTTTTCTAAATTTATGTTCCCATTTTGAAATTCTTATTATTCTCAACTAATGCAGCTCATATAACTTTGTTTTAGGTTTGGCAGTGTGGTGGTTCTATTAAGATAGTACCGTGTTCACATGTTGGCCATGTTTTCAGAAAAGCATCTCCTTATACGTTTCCTAGACCTGGAGGTGTAGGTGCTGTACTTTATGAAAACCTTGCCAGGGCAGCTGCTACTTGGATGGATGACTGGAAAGAATTTTATTTTAAAATGAATCCTCGTAATTTTATACTTAATTATTATTAATTTATATCATAAAGAATAATGCTATATATAATTCTCTAGGTAGAAACTATATTGCTCATCCTATGGTAACTTTTTGATAAATTCTAAAGACTTATAAAATATTTACGTTATTACAAGTTTTGGTCTTAGAATTCTAAATTTTTCAAAATTATAAAATCCAGAATTTCATATCACATAATTACTTCTGTGTTCATTATAAGTGTTTTTTAAGTTTTATTATTATTAATAAAGTAAAATTTTTCAAAAATTGAAAGAAAAAATTTGATTCCTGTCTTAAAATTATTGATTTTAAGAGTAATTAAGGCATGATTTTATCTGTTATTTTGTTCATTACTAATTCTCATCTGAGATATTTAAATGAGTTATTTTACAACTGATTGTATCTTTGACACAATTTATTGTTGGGAAAGTAATCTACTATGTATATACCACAAATGACTAGACATAAGCTAATCAAATAGCTTTTATTAATATAACAAATCGTTTTATTTGCAATATTCATGTTCTCATATCCATACCTAATATCTCACCCCATTATCATCTTAAATGAACATAGAGACATATCATAAAAAGTGTGTGAAATATGCTATTAGTCTACAACTTATTGATTTCGACTTCATGAATTTATGTTAATTAAATGGTATATAAATAATTGTGTTATACTTCAATAAAAAAATCTAAAAAGTTATGAGAGTTTAACGTTTTTAAGAATCTCTACCTATTAGGACCTCTACAGAATGGAACATATCAGTTTTAATCTCAGCCACTATAAAACAATGGAGATAAGGCTTAATAATTTAAGCTGTTTGCTTCATTCTATTTATGCTACTTGTCATGACTGGTGTAGGGGAATTCAATCTCTTGTGACACATGAATGTGATTCTGTAGTCTTGAAGTCCTCATAGAAGCTAATAATATGCTCTGCTAAAAAGTCTTATAATAGCTTTCATCTATAAATGTTCACCCATTAGGAAATGTATGTGTTTTAAAATTCTTAAAAAGTATTGAAACCATTTTAATTGTTTGACTTTAATTTTACCATGATTTACCTTGTAATTTTTACATTTTATTATCACATTACTTATTTATTTGGATATATACTGTGATATTTCTTTCCTTTGAGCCATTCTAGCTGTAGTGAATTATTAGTGGAACCCTAGGAATTTTTATTATAAATTTAAATTTTGCTTCAGTTTCATTTCTAAAATTATATTCTCATGAATTTATTTGATTGAAATATATTTTAATTGTTAAAATTATGATCTTCAATACACAAGCTTTAAATAAGATTCATGAAGTAGATCTTAGCAGATTAAAATTTTAATAGTAGAATTTATAAATATAAGTGTACTATAGAGCAACTTGCCATGCTGAAGGATTTAATATAATTTTCATAATTCTCACCATAATGCGATATTAAGATTTTATTTAGAAATTTTTTGTTAGTAATATAATAAAACAACTTATGTTGTGATGAATTTACAATGTAATGAATTTTATTACTACTTTTTATAACTATAATTCAGCATAAAAAATTCTAAATACCGTATTTGTGTTTCAAAAAATAATTTCATTTCCATTACTTTTTTTTTTAGAAGCTGCGAAACTTAATAGAAATGTTGATGTTGATGCTAGATTGAAGTTAAGAAAAAAGTTGAATTGTAAAAGTTTCAAGTGGTATTTGGAGAATGTTTGGCCTGAGAATTTTTTACCTTCTGATACTAGACTATTTGGTAAAGTATGTATACTTTCTGATTATCTTTCTTTCCACTTTATGCATTCTAAAATTGGAAGATTTTTTATATATAAAATTTCATGTTTAAAAATTAATTTTTCTAATATAATTCTGCATTTTAATATGTAAAGAATTTAGTGTTTTATCACAGGGGAGTTTTAATCTTAAAATTTAAAAACTGAAATTGAAACTAGGTTTTCTACCAGTATATTTTAGTTTTAATTTATTTTTTCTAAACTGTTAAATACTTGCCTATATACTGTTAAAACTGTTAAATACCTTTCTAATATTTTAATTAACAAAAAAGGTGGAACCACCATTTCCTTGATTATTTTGTTACAAAATATTTATGTATTAGTACCACCACAACCAATATTTATATTTAATTTAGATGAAGATTATGTGGAACATGATAATTCACCAATACTTTTATAGATAGAGACCTGAGCAAATATTTCATCAATTAAAAATTCCCTATTATCTCATTCACTAAAAGGAAACTGAATATTAAAATTCTCTGCTGTGATACTAATATGTTAGCACCTGTAGTATATTAAATAATTCATATTTTTTTGTAATGAGAGTATAAAATAATTTAGAAATTTCCAGTAGTGAGAGAAGATGCCTTTCTGACATCACTGCCTTTCTAAGTATTTTTCAAATATTTTACTAAGTATACAAAGCTTTTACAATGATTATTTTCAATGCTTTTTGCTTTCATTTTTCTAAAATGTTGGAGAAAAAACATCATTATTGAAATTTACTGAGAAAAAAATAGGCAAAGAGGATGTGTGAAACATCATTTTTTAAATAAGACTTTACTTACGGTCATATTTGCCTATATTAATTGTTTTGATGGAAATCTTTGTTGATTTTGAGATTAAAACATGAACCAGGCCATCTGAAAGAGCTGGCAAATGCCTTTGACTGATTGGAAGTATCTTCAATTTTAATCAAGCTATTAAAAACAAATGAAGAAATTACAGTTAAAACTTAAAAATGCAGGACTAGACGATTGCTAGCAAATATATATTTGCCTATCCCCTATAAAACTTATTTATGGGAGTCTATTATGAATAACTAGTGTCTAAGCATTAGTCTAAATGGTTCTGAAATAATTAGAATGTAGTATTTAATTTAAATTACTCCAAACACAAAAATGGATGCAAATTTTCTGAGGTTTACATTTGTGTTGGATTTTGTTAAACATGAAAATAACTAAATTGTGCTGATTCATATATTTTTTAATAAACAATCCAGATTCTATTTTCATTACAAAATTTGTTTCAATATTAGCAATAAAAATAATGATTCTGGATATAATGACTGGAATTATTAAAGTAAACTCAATTAAAACTTCATTAAAAAGTAACAATTTCTAGTACACTCATTGTATTTTTTGTTCAATATCTCCAGAATATAAGTAAAATATAAAATTGCTGACTATGAATTTCAAAATCTCTTCATTATTTTGAAGGTAAATTTCAAAATTATACAAGTTATTTGGCAATAATATGAAAGAAATTATTCCGAGAAAGGTCAAACAAATGTATCTTTCTTTTTGTCTGATTGTATTTCTGATGCAAGTTATCAAGAGTATAGATCAGTTCATTACTTAATTTTTATAAAACAAAAATGTATGTTGACAAATATTTTTTCATATTTAATTCAGTAATTGATCTGACCAGTGATGGATTGATAAAAAAAATTTGCGCAAATTTTGACGGAATATGGCTTAGATGTTTAAAATTTATGCAGCCAAGAATATGAAATGAGAATGTCAAAAACTTAAACCATTTCAACCATTATAGGAAAACATAATTGTATGTAAAAGAGAATTATTAATATCAATCCTATAATCATTTTTTGCACTTAAATATTTAAAATTAGAACATTATCATAAATGGTGTTGAAATCTTTTTTTCAAATGTGCAAAGTTTTTTCTGTCATTCAAATGATGTTGTGCAGTTCATTGATATTTCATTTAAGTGTGTGGTGATCTATATCAAATAAACATGAAATTCAACACTGAATTTTGTC
Source organism: Latrodectus elegans (assembly GCA_030067965.1). Lineage (NCBI taxonomy): Eukaryota > Metazoa > Arthropoda > Arachnida > Araneae > Theridiidae > Latrodectus > Latrodectus elegans. The sequence continues at coordinate 24,453,043 of CM057819.1, read as the reverse complement.
ACATATGAGATAATGAAATTGGATAGATATTTTATTGCTACTAAGAAGTTTTTAATTAACATTATAAAAATAAAAAATGGATTCAAATTTTGCAATTTTTTCTACTCAAAATAATATTGCATGTGCTAGTTTCAAGATGAGAAATTCCACTCATATTGCTTAGAAAAATCCGAAATTTTAATATCAGGTAAAGTTATTTATAATATAATCATAAATCATACAGTTATTCATAATTTGAAGGACTTATATTTATAAAAGTTTTGCTACCATAAGATAAAAAATTAGAAAGAAATCACACAATAAAAATTGAATGCAAATATAAGATATATGAAAACGAATTCATAAAAAAGAGATTTTTCAAAATTTTAATTTGTAAATTGAAATCAAAATTATCATTGCATCTGTGGGATCATATTAAGGACCAGCCTCTAGTTTATAAAATTATGAGTGGGGTTTGTGAAAGTAACTCTTTACTATATTAATTGAAAGAAATTTATATGTATATTTATTTTAATTCATATTTACAAAAAGTGAAAAGAATAAATTTTTATTTATAGAATATAAATAGACTGAACAATGAATTGCATTTTCATTTTCAATTTTAGTTTCTTTAAAATATTTTATTTAGATTTAAAATGTAAGCTCTTAATAATAAAAGACTTTTTTTTTCATTTCACTAATTCTTCTGTGGATACTAGTATGGATTTTTTGTGGAATTTTTTTTATTTGTGGAATTTTTTTATGTTTCACTTTTAAATACATCAATAGGTTTTTTACTTTGTATTAAAATTGGTGCAACTTGATTGCAATATTTTATAGAATAGGAGAAATTAATATTTGTATGTTTTCAAATTAACTGGAATTAAGTACTCTGATATAAAATATTTTTCAGCATCTGATATAATTTGTTTCTTTTTTAATATTATACAGATTCGAAGCATAAAGAATGGGAAATGCATACAGAAGGGTACTACATCTGCTGCTCAGCAAAATCTTGGAAAAGTAAAATTAGCTGCATGTGTTTTTGAAGTATACCCAAAACAGGTAATATATTCTTTGTATTTTTTACTATTAAGTATGTTAAAAGTCTATTAGTAAGTAAAGAGATTTTGTATTATTGACATGCATGTATGTAATAACTTTTTTTGTTTGTGAAATATTAATGATATTTGTTAGTGTGTGTATTATTTTTTCCCTATACCTCAAATTTTGGTGGAAAAGATTATGATTAAAAAAGCAAATGAAAATTTTGAAACATTATAATATCTAAGGAAAAGCCAGACTGCAATATGATTGTAGAACCAGTATCCTCAAATTCCTGTAAAGAAATTTAACTGCATACACACTAGTGAAAAAATGTAATCTGATTCAAGTTTAGAAGAAAGTTTTAGTTTTCCCGCCTAATTTTTTAACAGTTTTTATACATTTTATTTATTTAAATAGTGCTTTCCTTGACAAATCCAGACTGCCACTTTTTAATTGTGAATCAGATTGGTATTTGTATATAAAATTGGATATGATTCCTTCAAAGTTGGAAAAGATCTCAATATTTCCTACTATTTATTTGCTTTCTTATTAAATACATAACTTTGAATAACAGTCTGTAATTAATCATAAATGAGTAGACATTGTTTTTTCCAAAAAGCAATATCTTACAATGCTCTGTGTATTGAAGTGTACATTTATTTTATTTATTAATTACTATAATTAATATTTATTTTATTGTTGTTGACATAAATAAAAAAGCTGTTGACCTAAATTAAAAAACAGACGATGGAATAAAATGTAACCTTTCTCTTGTGTAGAGAATTCATTTTATGTAATAAAATTAATTAAATTTTGTATTCTTTACATAGTTGATTTCAGTATGTACAATAAATTAAATACTTAGGAGGTATTAAACTTATTCATCTAGTGTACAGTGGAGGGCATTTGCTTAACAAACATACTTTATTCATGATGCAAAGCATTTTTTTTACTGGTGTCTGTAAATATAACAATTTATTTTGATAAATTTTAACAATGAATATTTATGATGGGAATTTTTATCAAGGAAATTGTCTAAGGTTATTTGTTTTTACCTGCATTTCGAAATTTGGTAAAAGAAAGATACTTAATATTACAAGAGAAAATTATCTGTAATTTGCATAGTTACTTTTATACTAAAGAGATACTTATCAATATATTGTGCAAAAGAATTTTCCTGGTGTCTTTCTAATTTAATACTTTTCTGTTAGGTCATCAATGCTGTTGTCATCTCTCATTATAATCATGGCTAAAATTTAAGTTTCTATAGAAAGTTCTATAAGTATTTATTCAAATTATTAATAATTTCATTTTGATTAATAATTTCATATTCTTTATACAAAAATAAAAGAATTCTTTTTTTAACCAACCTGTAGCAGGCAAGTAAAAACTACCCTTTGAAACTCTCTTAGACTAAAAACAACATTTGACAAATAAAGTTTTACTGAGAGCTTTTCAAAATTTGGAAGGATTTCATTTTTTGTGAATGGCAGTAAAGGAATCAGGCTGAAAGGCAAGAACTGGTTATTTGAGTGATTAAAATAAGGACTTCTTAAGGTCTGGTGATAGTGTAAGAGTGTTATCGATGAAAAGAACTATAGAATGTGAAATTTATGACATATAAATATTATTTACTTAAAGACAACACATTTTTTTAACTCACTTGGTTAATTTGGTATGCAAAATGGTTTGTTCGACTTCCATAATCTACTGCTTAATCTTTATTTATACTTCTATAATTTTCCATAATCTGCATTCAATCTACTTTTTTGTATTAGTTTATTTTGTGCAAATAAATAATTTCTTCTTTATTGAAAAAAAAATACGTATTGAGAGTTTGTGAATAATTGATTTCAAGAGATTAAATTTTATAAATTTACTTCTGCTTTTCCAGCAAATTTTTTATTTTAGATTTTCTTAATTTATTGTCCTAAATCTAATTGTTAAATTAAAAATAAAATTTCTGGAAACCATAATTTCTTGATATTTATTTGTATTATCTGTCAGCATTTCTGACTTATTCTTCTAGAGGGCAATGCTAAGATTCTACATGCATAGTAACAATGTTTCAGTATTTGCCCTGTCAAAACTTACTCGTATAAGGAGAATATTTTTTTACATTTCATTTTGTTCATTGTGTAAATTATTTGCTCAGTGATATTTTCAATAAGCAAGATTAGACTGCTTTTTAATTAAGAAAAAAAATGCTTGAAAACTAAAGGATCATAAAATAATTTATTTTAATTGTTTTAAAAACCATGTTCAACTGTGGAGGATATTTTTATTGTGTGTATATTATTAAGCCTTGATTGTGTTATGTGTCACTGACAAATAGAATTTTGTATTGATAATCTTTTATATCAGTACTAAATTTCATATGGTTTTGATAATAAAACAGTCAAGCAAAACAAAATACTGAGAAATGTAACTGATGATTAACAATTGAAATGTTGACTCCATGAATCATCTTGTCAAGTTATGTGTAAGTTTAATTTTATTCATAATTAAAATTTTATATTTTAAAATCATTCTGTTTAATCTTGTGTCTTTTCATTGTAATATTTATTTGGTAGTAGGCATTAAGCCATGAAATATGTTAAATAAATATTATTTTGTTTTTAACGTATTATTGCATAGTTTCCATAAATTAAACAATTATTGTTTAAAAATTTGTTATGATTAATAATTTGAGCACTTTTCATTTTTATGTTACTTCCAGTTATACTATTTTATACCTACAGAAAATTGTTAATTCATTACTCATTGTTTATTTTCTTCACACGAAGACTAATTAAACTAAGACTAGTAGCTTACAGTCGATTCTGACTTACTACAAACATGCAAGACTGATGTAGGATTTGAATCCACAAACTCTGATGAACTAAAAGCCCAGAGCACTAATTATTCAACTATCAGTTCAGTTTAAAGATAAACAGTCAAACAAACCAATGTTTGCTAAAAATGTTTATTTAAAAAGCAATAAAAAAACTTTGCATGTAGTTTTACATTTTATTTCAATTACTGTAACTTGAACTATGTGTCTTTTAATATCTGCTTATCTTACAGCTTTTTGTATACTCGGAAAAAGGGCAAATAATGTCTGATGAGTCAGTGTGCTTGGATTCTCCTGAAGGTGCAGAAGATACATATGTTGTCATGCTTGCTTGTAATGATTTATTGAGACAAAAGTGGGAATATGAAAAATCTGTAAGAAATTATTTAATTATTTTTCAAACTGTTTATAACTAACAAACATTTTGTTAACAATTATAATGCACGACTTTATATATCTTTTTTTTAAAGTTATTAAAATATTTTGAATTGTTATGCTAAAGTTATTAGCATTTAATAATTTATTCACTTTGCCTCAATTCCACTAATTATATGATGGAATTTATAAATTTACACCAATTTTTCTGAATCCACTCAAAGTGCTTTGCTTATAAAAATATACTTTGCTCAAAAAATTAGGAATGAAAGCTCACGGGTGAAGTAAATTACTTAAAATAGCCGTGTGTGTTTATGAGCAGAAACTTTCCTGCACTTAACAAAAAATAAATAAAACTCAATATAAAAATATTGTAAATTTTTGTTTTTGGAAACTACATAAAGGAGATGAAGATGTATATTAGGGAAACAGTTTAGATTGCATGTATTTTTTTTAATAATATTTGAAATTGTATGCTAGTTTTAATATGTATTAAATTTCTTTTCTCATCTGAGATAAATGTAGGTATTTTAATTAATACAAATTAGCAGTGTCTCCTGCATTATTAAGTGTGATATAGAATCTCAGTATAACCTGATGACATATTTTTAGGTCATTAAACTGCTATTTCTGAGTATTATGTAGTTGCATATATCTATGTAGTGGTTTCTATTAAAACTATTAATTCTTTTTCCTTTTAATATTCTTTTAAAGAAAGTATAAAATTATATATTTTTCATATTCCTCTTAAGAATTAATTTGCATATGGAGTTTTTGGATATTTCATGATCATTTAGTGTAAAAACACTTTATTTTATATTAATTATCAATTGAAATAGTTTGCAGTTTTGTATTTATTTTTATCTACTTTGTAGTAATAGTTTTTTGATTAAGGCATTCATTTAATTATTGAAATATTTCACATTATTATTGTGTCTACATGTTATATTTAAATTTATGCATTTATATATTTAAATCATTGTATAAATATACATAAAGGCATAATTGTAAGGTTTAAATAGATCAAGTATTTGCATAAAATATTGGTTATTAAAATTCAAACATAAACTATTGAGATGAAATTAATTTCATATTTATTTTTTGGAATAGAAATAAATGAAAAAAAATACATATTAGTAATATTTAGAATTGAAAAATGATTGAGTAATTTCTGGCTAAAATAATCATTGCAGAATATATTTTTAGTGTAAATGCATGTGTTTCTGTGCCAATTTGCTGGGGTTTTTTTAAAACATATCAGTTTTGTTGAATTCATTTATTTAATTCTTAAAATTATTTGGGAATTTTTAGTTACTTAAATTAAGATGGGATCATTGTTCATAAATAATTAATATGTTTAAACATTAACTAATGAAGATCTTAAGGATATTTACTTTCTATTATTAAATATAATTTAAGAACATAAAATTTGAAACTTGTCATTCTAATAATTTTCTTATCTTTATAATTTATTTTACATGTTGCATTATTAAAAATCAATCGTAAGTTCTAGGTTTAATAAAACAATTGGTTTTGTTTCATAAAGTAAATACAGTACAAATATTCAAGAAAATACAAATTATTTTAAGAATAGTGTCCACTAAATATCCAAAATTTAACATTTTTGTCATAATTTGCTTTTTACCTAACATCAAATTTCAATTGTTATTGGACTAGAAGTTTTAAATAAATTGATATGTCCATTTATTTAGAATTTTTTTATATGGAAACAAACTTAAAAATAAAAATAACTTATTCAATTTCCTCATTTATATTTAATTATTTTTGAATTGCATTTTAAAAATTATACAGACAATTTTTGCCTACTGCATTTTAGACTCTAAAGTTACTGTTTTTTAAATATTTTTATTTTTTCTGTAATTATAGTTGAATAAGGAATTTTATTATTATTTTATTTGATTAGTTAGAATGGATTATGATTGTTATAAATTATTTTATGATCGACCATTAATAATTGCAGTTAAATAAATCTATTATATATATAAATCTTTTGGTACGTTTTTCTTAGCCCACTTTTGCATGTTTAATGTTCCTAAACTTGTGTTGTATAAAGATAGAAACATTCAAAATTGTTTACTTCTTAAAAGATTAATAGTGAGACTAAAACTTCATAGCAGATTAAGAAATTTTTATTAAAATACGTTTTTATTAAAATATTTTTTAAAATGCTTGTTATCGCTTAAAATACCAGGAAAAATATTCTTAAAGTAATATTAAATCATACTTGTAATCTTTTCTTGTAATTGTTTTTCTTAACGTTTACTTTATTAATGCATTGAACTTATTTAAATTCTAATATACTTATATATTTACAGAAATGCACATTGTGTGATAAAAATGATAATAGTGGTTTGCATTATATAGAAAAATAAATAAAAATCTAGAAATATGTTTTGGAATTTTCTATATTGAGAATTTTTTATAATAGAAGTTAAGCAAAACTCTAATTTATTGACATTCAATAAATAAATCTTATTAGCTTATTATCTACAGAATGACGTTTTACTATTTTTACTAATATTTATTTGAACCTAATTTCCATACATAAATAAATTATTTTATTTTATTCTAACCAATATCATTATAATCATCAAAATGTAGGTTAGAATAATGCAATTATAAAAAAAATAAGAGTATCATATAAAAAAATTATAAAATTACAGATTTTTGTGTATCTTTATTTTACACTATAAACAAATGTACCATTGGGAATGTAATCCTTTATTTTTATATAAAAATGTAACTTTAAATTTTTATATTTATTTCAGAAACAGGCAGTCATTCATGTGAAATCTAATTTATGCTTAAGTTTGCCATCACCAACAAGACCAGAGGCCCTAACACTTCAAATTTGTGATGATAGTTTGAATCAGAAGTGGAACTTTGAATCTGTGGAATGGAAGTTCTGAATAGAATTAATTCGCAAAATATTTTCCCTCTTTTAAGTGACGTTCCATTATATAATGGGATAATTATTCTCAGGATTTGTTAAGTTTCCAATAAATGTTTTCTATTGGCATTTCTTGAATGGAAAAGCATTTTATGTGCTTGAAAAAATTTTTTATTTAAGTGCAAAAAAGGGAGAATTATATATGTATATATATATATAGTTTTGAAAATACATAATACAATATTTTCTGTCCATTAATTTTATTAAAAACTTTAATATGTTTGAAAATGGAATTTTTTTTCATGTAATAATTGACATTTTTTTCTTTTTATGAATTGTTTTATATGTTTAGTTGTTTTTAACAGTTATTTTAAATTAATTTTCTCATATTTTTTTCTATATACACAATATTCTATATTAAGTTTTCTTCAAAATTAGCGTCGATAAGTTTTTCTTACCTAAAAAAATATTTATATTCTTGTGATAGTAGTTAAGAAAGTAACAAGATAAAAACTTTATTACTATGTCTATTCTATGTAAAATTCATTATCATAAGAAATGTTACATTTATGTAATGTTTTTTGAATGATCACTCATCTGTGAATTTATTTGTGATATTTTAATGGGGTAGTTTTAAAGCATTTGGTAAAATAATGCAAAAATACAAATTAAAAAATTATGAATCTTTTTATAATATAATAATACATCTTTTAATGTTTTTCTTTAATTAATAATTAATGCATTTTTGAAATATGCATTAATTATTAATTAAACATGTATATTTGTAAAATACATAGCACAATATGATTGTGCATGTGAAATCAAATTTTTTAGTTTAAATAATAATTAAATCGTGAATAAAAAGTTTTTCTTTTTTTCATGTTGAACTAAATGGGCATTGCATAAATATAAAAAATAAAATACATGTCTTTCATTTTTTTATATATTCATTAAAGATTTTTTTAACTTAGTATTACACTTGATAAGATAAAGATATTCAAAATATTTGAATATCTGTTCTTTTCAGTGCTTAATTATTTATTACTTTTGCTCTCAGAATATGGTGTAGAAAAGAATGAATATAATAATAAAAATAATTCACCTCTGATATCACAGAAATCTAAAAAATTTAAACTTTCTTCAAGGAAGTAAAAAATACTTTGTTGTTTAAAATAAAGTATATTTTTCTGATAATAATACTCAATGACAAATAATAAGAGTGTAACAGTTGATTAATGCTGACATGCAAATTAATAACTGAAAAATTTACATATTTTAGATAAAACACGCAGTTGTGGATTTTGCAAAGATATTTTGATATTATATTCAGTTTAATCATTCTGAAAATTTGCATTTAAATTTTTGTTTGATTTTAAGACTCATTTATTTTAAAAAGTTTAGAAATAAAATGACTTTGTCATTTGACATTATATTTTAAATTGTTCTATAGTCAAATTATTTAATTGTCTCTTCATTTTTCTTAGAAATTTAATCGTTATTTCTTGAAATTAATATATAATAAGATAACGAGCATTCTTGTTGAAAATTCTGCTTGTAAATTTACGTAAAAGAAGGGCATGTAAAGTTCTATAAATGTTTTCCTTGCTGTTATTTTACAAACTTCAAATTTTATCGAAATTTTATAAGTAGCATATAATTAATTTATATAATGTTAAATGTTTTAATCAAAACAATTCAAAGTGTTATTTAATCACAACTAGAACTTGTATTTTTGTACTTCATTGATTGTAAAATATTCTGAGATAAAAATTGTACTATAAAAATATTTTGTCTTTTAAAATGGCACTATACACCATTATGAAATGATAATTAGTAAGATATATTCTCAGTTGGCTGAATTGAAGTTTTTGATAAATGTGGTAATTTAAATTAAAAGTGTCGCACACTTGATCATTTATTTACAATTTATTTATTTTCAATTTGCAAAAGTTGTGATAAAAACTAAATTCAAGCCAGTTTCTTTCAAAGGAGTAATTTCGATTTCATTAGTTAATTTTTATAGTGTCAATATTCTATTCATGGAATATGGAAATTATTTTAATAAATCTTATTCAATTATTTGTTATTTTGCAATTTTAATAAATTTTTCATTTTAATCTCATAATTGACAGTTACAAAAATAAAATATTATTCTGTTTCACCTATTATTAACAGAAAATATCTGTTTTTATGTACACAATATATAGTAATTTTGATGACTGTATCACTTTTTAAGTTCTTAGTTATTTTAATGTTTTTAACATACTTTTTATAACAAAACTCTAAAAATGTCTTCCATGAATGTAACTAGCAATTTCTGAATTTTATTTTATACATAATATAAACATGTTATTTTTATACATGATTCATGTTTGTCAATTAATATATGTACTGTTCTTGTTTTGCTAATTGTTAACTTATTTTAGAACTGCTCTATACAAACAATATGTTATGTGTTTTATTGTTAGAGGTTGTTGGGTATTTTATGATCTGAATCAAGTTTTGTTAATAAAATAAATTGAAACTCTATTCTTATCTATATTATTTAAAAAACACTCACAAAAAATGTGTAATTTTTTTTTATATATGACTTGAATAATTTCGCAGTGATGATTCGCGCGCGCATAATCTTTTCCATTGAGGTTTGTGTACGTATTGTTATGTTTTTCTTCATCTCAAAGAAGATGTGATAATCCTGAAATAAAAAAATTTTATTTAAAAAAAAACATTATTTACAGTTCTCTTAGTCACAATAACTACAATCACTTCAGGTTGAAGCTTTTACACAGACTGAAACCTACAGCTTCTATAATACAAAGACTAAACAAACATCTTTCAGAGCAGCTAACTCATACTTCTGACTTTTTGCTTCATTTTCATCTGACTCACTGTTTAGCTGAGGGCAATGTTTATGCCTCCTCGGTGTAGGTCCTGAAAGTTTCCAGAACATGTTCTGTAGCTTACAGTAACTTGGCTCCCATTGGTCTTTTCAGTTCAAAATTTTCAGAATGTTGATTTATCTTTTGTTGTTAAAAATATATTGCCTTATGTCACTAAGATGCCTTACAGGCTTATTTCGTAATTCTGAAAACTGCTATTTTCAGAGAGTAATTGTTATTTAGACAATAATTTCACACATTAAACAATAATAACGTACTAAAACAAATAATTAAGCAGAAATATAAGGCATTCATAAAAATATATTGAATAACATGAAGAGCTGATAATAAATTTTTTTTTAGATGTGATTTATTTGTTGCATTGATCTCTTTTTTTATTATCGTTCATACACTTTGAATTTTTATGTTGGTACTCAATCAAAAAATAGATAAATAATATGTAAAAATTAAGAAAGAGTAATATAAGTTATATATTTATAACCTCATCAATACTTTAAAAATTCTTAACGATTTAATTTCAATATTAATAAATTTATGAGCTCTTTATTAAAAATGCATTTTATTCCTTATAAATGTTTGAATAAATTAAACCAAACTGCTATAATGAAACATCTGGGGCAACTATTCTTTTCAATAGAAAAATGCTGCTTGACTTAAGCATTATAGCGTAATGAGTAAGGAGAAGGCAATGATTATTTGCATTATGTGATGATTTTTTTTTACCGGAAAGGGTTAGATAAAACATGGGTGGGGCCATTTATAGGTCTGACCTAATGAAGCAAATGTTATTGTTAAGCACAAAAGAAATCAGAAATTTTTCTTCTTTTGATTTTTAATAAGGATTACATTAAGAGAATTATGTACGTTTTTAAGAGAATGACTTCTTAAAAATAATTGGTTCCTGGTTACATGATTTTTTTTATTTAATTTTTATTCAAATGCTTGGTATCCTATATTCCTTCATTGCATTATATTAAATTAAATTTATAGATAGTTAAGGTTAATTACTGCAATGGTCTACCTGATTTCTGAGTTTTAAGAATTAATATGCAAGGTAAGATATTTTTTGCAAGGAAAAGTGAAAATAACTATTTCTATTTAATGTATTTTAATTAATAGTTGTGTATAATCTACGTATGTAACAAAATTTCATATTTTCCAAGATTCAAAGGAATTTTGAAGTTTTAAAAACTTTATATTTTTATAACAAAATATGTAACTACTTTTGAGAAATTATCCGTTTTGTTTAAATTATTTGAGAAATAAATTTAAGTGAATCCAATTTTTAGAAATATTTTTCGATTAACGGCCATAGTATATCCGTTTTGTTTCGATGATTGGCTTTAAAATCTATTTAACTATATCCAGAAAATTATATTTAGTGTTATAAACGTAGTTAGCAGGCTTATCACAAACAATGTAAATATTGGTGAACTTAAGTTTTATAAACTTTATCACATCATGTGAGATTTCATGTTACTGTTCCTAGTGTTAATATCTCAATTTTTATTGATTAGATATTACTTTGTTATCACACATGAAATTATATTTGATTTCTAAACACATATTCCAGATCCTAAATTGCATAATTTTGCCGTAAAATGTATTTGTGAAACTTTAAGGTTTGACTACAGAAAAAAAAAAAATACAAAGCATGTTTTACATTGAACTTGCATGAATTTTTATTGTTAAAGAATCTTAAAACCTGGTATGCATCTTCGAAATGCTCTATTATAACCATATCTTTATGAGCGTTATTTAAAAAAAAAATGAGATGTAAAAGCATTTAATTTTATATAAGTAGCAAAGTTTCGAAGCAATTGACAAATGTAGAAAAGTCTTTCCATTATAAGTATGCCGCACCTAATTTTCAAAAATAGGAGCTGCGTTCGCAAAGAATTTCCCTCTTCGCCGGAAATACACCAAATGTATTTTGCATCGTGGAAGAACCAATCTGTCATCATTTGTAAGCAACATGCTTCCTGTGAGCTAAAAATTTAAACTAAGTGTATTATGCTAAAAAAAAACTTAAATGAATAAAAATTTATTATGCTTTGAAATTAGTCATATTTTTCAATCAGCCTGTACTTCCGCAACTAGTTTTAAGCAGTAGTCTTTAATACATCTAACTCCGATTTATGAGCTTGTTTTTAATGCCTTGGTTAAAAGTTACTATCGCATGTTGAAATAGAATAGCACAGGAAATGTAAAATTTTCAAATATAAAAAGTTGCATAAAAAAATGTTAATTGCTAAATGCAATGATTTTATAAACTGATCACATAACAGTAGACTCTCGTTTTAGTGAACTCGTAGGGAACGGTAAAATAGCACTTCAAATCGTAAAATAATAAAATAGAAGAATTAAATTTGACTCTCAATCTTTTTTTTAACAAACTGTTCTCTTTCTTTACAAATTAATATTCGAGAAAATTATTTAGTAGGCATTGTATAAGGAAGTAAGTAAAAAAAAATATTCATACCTAAAAAACAATTCTTACTTTTTTTTTTGTTGCTGAAAAATCAGGCAAAGAAATTCCTTTTTCCTGTTTTAAAACTACAATTTTAAAAATACATTTTTTCATTATTTTTTTTCGACGTAGGAAAGTATTTTGTTGGACTTCTCAAAAAAAAAGAAAATTCTTTTTCTTCATACCTATAAATCAGAATTCGATTCTTCATACCTATAAATCAGAGGAAAGTAAAAATTTAAAAAGTTCTGAAATGAAATTTTGATCTGAAGTGGCTTCTTTTTGTTGAAATTCTCGGATGAGTAATTGATCTGAATTAAAATTGCTATGTAAATCCAATTTTCTTCAGTTACAATGGTTTCCTTAATAAAGTCTGTAGGTCAAAATGACCTCGATATTGTTTTTTTCTGCCTCATCATTCCAAGTATAGATTGAAATTGCAGCCAGAAAATTATTTTCATACGGACGATTTCAAGACAGAATCTCGGTAAAAGCTTACAATCGTGTACCCCTTCATTCTATGGCAGTTTTTTGAAGCCAAGATAAGCTTCAACATATAACTAACAAGATGGCCGCTGAACAAAAACTATACAAAAATAAGTTTACTATGGTTACCATAAATCGAATTTTATCTCCAAATGTTCCTCCAAATCAAGAGTAACCCGACTCTGTACTGAACCCAGAATCTCATCTTGCAAAAGTCCTATAATTAGACTAGTAGCCTTTGATAATAGTCTGACGCATGGGCTATAAGACAGGAGTTAGATTCGCAGGAGGAATTCCACATGAAGTGCTTAAAAAATCTGGGATTTCAACATAAATAGTGAAATTAATTATTTACTATTTGAATGATTTAAGATGATAAAAAAGATAAATGACAAAATAAGAAAGTTAACGAAAAATGGATCAAAATAAGTTCGTACATGGGAATTTAAATTGTCATTGGTCTGTGGAACCATATTAGAGATCAATCACTAACTCGTAAATTAGAAGTTAGTGAAAACTAGCGGCAACTTCATTTCATGGATAAGGGGCCAATTATTAAATTATATAAAATGAAACCATCATAACTTCTCAACGGTTTGCGTGATGAAGTGGGAGCATGATGGAAATCAAGGTGGGTAGGAGCATTCAACTTGTTATCGATCCTCCGAAAGTATCACAGTGCAATGTGCCTGAGCACATATTGCTTATGAAGGCCTAGTACGTGAACAATAACAACCCGATAGGGGTTCAAAAGAAGTTTCCGCCTAAATACAAGCTGAAGACAACCGACCCAAATTGCTAACTATGAATAATTTTATTCATAATTTTGGGAAAATAGCAATGTTTGTGACGAGAGTGTTGGCAAGGACGGTAATCAAACAAACTTGAAAACGTCTGCAAATATTGAGAAGACATACGCTATGTTTGAAATCAGTCCATGGAAATCGATAAGAACATTTGGGGAATATTAACGGGGAGACCCTTCGACAAATTGCTTTTGAGACATACATTACTTTCTATACAAAATTCAAACCCATCATCCAATAAGCCCCATGGAAATGGAAGAAAGGTTGTGTTTCTCCAACACTAGTGTCGAGTGAAATGACGAACGGAAATTTGATATGAATATGGCTTGGTTTAGGAAAGAAGCAATTTTCATTTGGATGGTTTCATCAATAAGCAAAATTCACTTCTTTGGCTAACTGAGAATCCATATTTTACGAATGAGAAGTCTCTCCGTCTTCAAAAATGACAGTATAGTGAGCAATATCTAGCCAGTATTGAATGAATAATCGGTGCAATGTTCGTTGACATGACGAAGATTACTGAACGATACGTGAAAGTTTTGGAAAATGATTCTATCGTCATATCCTAAACTACTCTGATTCTTCCCCAAACGAATACTCTTGCACCACTCTAACGATGGGGTTTAATGATGCTGTCTTCATGGTGTTGGGTACTTTTTTCTCCATATAAACGTTTGGCTTAAATGAACTGTAAGCTAAGCTATTATTCTCTCTCTCTCTCTCTCTCTTAGCAAAATCTAACGTAAGCTCATTGGGATGGTGTTCATATTGCATGTTCTCTATTCCAGGCTAGCCACAGTGATTTTCCTTGAGCGGAACACAAATGACAGGCCTGCGAGCATATAGACCATACTGTCCCAAACGTTTGTACACGGTTTGCCTTGAAACGGTCGGACCATTGGTTGATGATAATTAATGCAACAGATTCGCTGCTGTGCTCAGTCTGTTTTTTTTTTTTTTTTTTTTTTTTTTTTTTTTTTTATGGTTACTGCCAAACACCTATAATTATTCAGAATTGTCATTAGGGATGTCTACTGATATTTTTCTCTTCAAGAAATTCTTGCCGCAGACTAGAGATAGTACTCTGGGTGATTCCGAGTTCCTCGGCTACTGCTATCTGTGTACGTTAGAAGTTCAGGCGGCAGGTAATTCTACCCCCAAAAAACATCATCTGCATGCATTGTCTGTGTCTTACTTATTGATCGTGCTACTAAGCACAGTCTGGACCAATTGTGAAGATATTTCTTTCTTTGCCACAGGTCTTTATATACCCCCTCTTATGTTCTCATTGTGGCATACGCTCAATGTCATTTAGTGCACACCTGTAATTTGCATTTAATGCTTGAGTATGTGTGTAAGATATTTTCACAGGTTGCATTTTTCATTTCACAGAGTAGTTCTGTTCCGGCTGGCAGTTCTTTCCGAGGTACCTGGAACAGGGTTCCTCAACACTCGTCTGAAGCGTTGTATGGAGAAATGACTGTAGCTGAATCTGACTGACATACCATTGATTGAAGTTTACATGGTGGACGGAGCTTAATATAGAATTTAGCTATGAGAAATTTTTAATATATTAAAATTAATTATTATCAACTATTATATTATTTTTTTAATTTAAAATACACAGTTTTTTTTTTTCAATAGCGTTTTAAGATTAATTTAGAATAAATGATGCTAAGTTAAGTAGTATGATTAATTTTTTGCTTAAAAGTGCGAAGCTAGTTTAAATAATATATCCAGTGGAAATGGATTTCTCTTAATTCTTAAAGTAGATCCCTTAGGGGGATACCTTTAAAAATCTGCTTAATTTCATTAATCATTTGCATTAAATTATTAATTCATGAGTATTTGAAGAAGTGTGCTGAGTTGGTCCCTCAGATCAGGATGGGTAGGAGAGGCAGTACCCCCAAAAGACAAGGCCTGCGCACCGAAACTTCTTTCTGGAATGAGTCATCCACATAAGGCTGATCAACGACTCACTAAAGTTGAAATTTCTCCTTCCATTTCCTGTAGCCTGCTCGACGACTCATTTCAGTCTCTGTACGGAGTTGATTTTGCACGTGTGTGTGATAAACCTTGTCTTAAAATATTCATTAAAAGTACTATATTATTTCAAGAAATTTTATGAAAAGGCCATTCAAGTGTTCAATTGTCAACTGCCGATCGCACTACGATGGAGAACCAAAGGTTTGAAGAATGGTACTTATGCTAAAGAAGTGGCTGGCTGTTATTCTTCAAGAAAATCCATAAGTGACGAAAAATTTTAAGATAATTTTTTAAGAAAAATTTTAAGATCCATAGTTTTTTAATTCTTACTTTTATTTATTTCAAATAGCAATAATTAAATCGTAAGTGAAACACATTTTTTTAAAATTTAAAACGCATGCTTGTGGCATGGATAAGAAATATTAAAATTAATGTTGTTTCCATCAAACATAATTGTATGTTTTTCATCTTAAAAGATAATTATTATTCTGTTGTTAATTTGGCTCTAATTTGTGAAACTTTCAATAACTTTGACAATTATTAAAAATATTCCCCATTTAATTAATCAACATAATTATTTTTTAATCATATATGATTATTAGTATATTAAGTTTTTCTGTATTTACTAAGACATTTTTGTTACATCTGAATAAATATAATATAAGTTAATAATTATTTTAGAAATGAAATATTTGAGAATTTATTTATTTCACATTTTTAATATTGGGACATAAAATAAATAGTGTTAACAGTAATTATTCAATATACTTGAGGAAATAATTATTATTTTCGTTTTTATTATGTGAATCTATAATATGAAGTGAAAAAATGAATTAGATATAATTTTAATATTACATGATATAGATAATTTAAATTGTAAAATAAATCACAAATTTTACCTCTTAGATAATTTTAATTAAAGCTTAACATTTTTTTACCAGTTAAAATAGTGATTATAAATATTGCTTGAACTTTATCAGAAGGAAATATATGATGTAATCAAAACAGCTTTTAAAAATGTCTTAGAGAATTCAAGGAAATCTATATAGTTTACATTTATTTTAATAGTGCTTTTTTTTCAGGTTTGTGAGCATCACTTTACGGAGAGTGATATCCTGAAATGTTCAAAGTTATATGTAGAGAAAACTGGTTAAAAACTGAGCTCTCCCTTACGACATCCATGATTGAAGTTAGATACTATTCTCTCGATAATTCCAAATGTTTAACGACAACCAAGAATCATCGAGAGAAGCCAGATGTAAAGAAGATAAGAATTAAAAATCAGAACTTTGCTTGTGTCTTAGAAGTATAAAAAGGGAAAAGGACTACAGGAATAAATTTTGCTTTAAAGATTTAAGTGAACTCAAAGAACTGTTTAAAGTGAGTTTAAAATTCCATATCCTGGACTGTTGTTACCAATAAGGATATAATTACGTTTTTATTGATAAATCCTTCAAAAGTTCCTGTTCTTGAATCATCTGTAACAGATTTTGAAAATTTGAATTTGGTAAGTTCAATTATAGGTTTTCAAATTAATAAGATAAATAATTTTAAATTTGCTATAATTGTAAATGATATTCATAACTTAGATAATATATTACAAGCATTAGAAACTTTTGAAAAAAATTTATGATAAGAATAACTTATTTGATTTGTGTAAATGTGTTATTAATGAATTGAAATTTATTTGTGAGAGTAATGAAAAAATTTATTTAATTGCTTAGAAAAACAGATTTCTCTGCTACAATATTCTTTAAATCATAAGAAATATTCTGCTAATTTTTTTAATTTTATGCTCCATGTTTTTTTCTATATCACCCCATTGTTATAAATGTTTACGTAAAAGCTCGTATTTAATTCTTCCACATCCACAGTAACATCGAAACGTTTATTTGTCAATTATATAGCAAATGCTTTAAAAGAGCTGAACAGGAACAATTTTCTTTTATATATTAGAGATAAATATTCTCACCTTAATGAAAATGACAAAAAAGTTGTTTTATTAATGGATGAAATTCACATAAAAGCTTCATTGGATTATAAGGGTGGTAATTTAATCAGGTAAAGGAGCCTCATTCCTTTAACATTAAATTCTGCTGTTCAACGAAATGTTGAAATTAATTTAAATGATAATATTGATGAAAATCTAAATCTTGATATTCTCGACCCTAAAGAATCAATGTTTAATTTGAAAATAAATTCAACTGATTTTTAAAAACATTCTCCCTTGTTAACTATTTGAATATACATAACAGGTTATTGCGTCCATTCTATCTTGAAAAAAATTAAATGTGAAATGTGCTGTGTTTATTTAATAAGCAAAGTTGACGATGAATGTGAAAACTAATTTTTAATTAAAAATATAGATAGGGGTGGTTTAAAATATCCTTGTGTTGAAATCGTCAAAATTATTAATTTAAATTATATTTCACAAACATGATCATAATAATTTCATAAATTTTTTCTATAAGTTACTTAAAAATCATATCAAACTACAAATAATGATTAATAAATTAAAAAACTAGAAATTTAGAAAAAAAAATGAAAATGCATATCATTTTAAAATAATTATTAATAAACCTTTCTATATATATAACCTAAGGATTACAAATTCAATTATATTTCTTATTCTCTAATCACTTATTGTGGCAAATTAAGTATTTGGTTTTGTTCAATTCTAAAATTTTTATAAGTGTACTATTATAATAATCTGAAACATTTTTTTAAATTAAATCATTTAAATAAAGGCATGATCTTGGAAAAAATTCTGTTCAATTTTTATTTTATTTATTACAATAATTTAGCTTAGATCATTTAACGCAAATATTAAAAATTTCCAAACAATTATCAATCACAGATTTATCAGACAGTTATATAATTCCTTGTGGTGTGATTCAATTAATTGAACATTTGTCGTAATACATAGTAAAAAGTGAGTTATTTAGATCGCCTTAAAGGAGACGAAACAACCGGCCTCAAGTGGATGACTCATCATAGCGGTGCGCAGGCCTTGTATTTAGGGGGTGTTAGGAGAGGTCGTAGATTGAGCGTGTGTTCATTTTGGTGTCATATAATTCGATTGTTTTTTGTTGTTACTATTTTCCGTCGTTTTTTTTTTTTTTTTTTTTTTTTTGTGTGTGTTGAAAGGAGTTTTATTGAGTCGTGGTTTAGGGAATGCAGTGCATCCTCTATAGCCTACCGGATATATCCCCTGGCAGTTACAACACTGGGGTTGTTCTACCTTTTCAATAGGGCTCTTTCTGCTTGTGTGCGCTCCCGCGCATTTAACAAATATCTGTACTGTATGGCACATATTGGCCATGTGATTGAACATCTGGCAGTGGAAGCACTGAGTGGCCGATTTGGATCCTTTGTAATGCTCCAGCTTAATGCCAGAGAGATGGCATAGCTTTTCGATGTTTAGAATAATGACGTCATCTCGTAATGACAATATGTGAATTAAAAAGAGAGGCATCGGTTTCCCGTTTTTAAAGTGGCTCTAGTGGCTTTATAACCGAGTTTAACCAAGTCTTCGGCTATTTCCTCACACTTAGCATTAAGCAGGTGGGTCCTCATATAACAAACTTTTTCGTTTTTTGATTTTTATTTTTAATTAGGATACTTCTGGGTTACCTTTAACTTATGGACATATGTGCGTTTTATTTGATTAAAATGACTGAACAGTTTGTTCTATATAAATTATTGAATATTTTATAAAAGCTGCATTTTCTCAACGCCTTAACTAAATAAAACATGGTATATATAATATATATAAGATAATTTTTAAAATCTAATACTTAATGTCCACGTACCTTATTGTTCTTACTTACTGTTAACGTATGCATACCTTATATAAAAAATATCCGTTATTTTAATCACATTTGATGTAATAGAGTATTATTGATGTGAGCAAGAGATATCCTTATATTTAAAAATGTAATAATGTAAAATTTACTTTTCAAAGAAGTTAATTCAAGTCTCACTTTTAAAAATAGTCCGTACCTCTCAATAATAACAATAATCCAAATTAATTTCAATTTTAAAATAACTAGTGTTGTCCTAGAAATATATATAATGGCAATACCAGTATAAAAGTTGATTAAAAAAACTTTTTTAAATGCTCAGAATTGCAACCAGGAAATTTAATTTATTTAAAATAGTGATCTCTATAATTTTCTCTTTGTGGAAAATTTAACAAAGATTATGATTTAAAATATGAAACGCTGTACACAAATATTTCTCGAAATACTATTATTATGTCCCAAAACATTGAGCTTTTGAAGAAATTTTAATAAATAAAAAATATTAAACCATATTCCAGTTCATTAATTGAGAAAATACCAACAAATTAAATATAAAAGCATTTGAGGTTGCACAAGTGCAAAAGGAATTTTTTATTTTAGATTATATATAAGTGAAACTGTATTTAATATTTATAAGCTTTATCCATAGCTATAAATGAATCGGGGCGGAAACAAAAAGATCCATCATGGAATACTCAGACTTACGAGTCGAAAATGGCCTTGTCAATTTCAATATTAATGCATTAATGGAGAAAAGTCCATCACATTCTCGAAATCAGAACTTTCGATACAACAAATGAAAAGACCATTTCAGGTAAATTTGCTAGAATTTAACAGCCATCACACCCTAAAAAATAAAAACTTAACAACATTGTTACAAAAAAATAAGTTCAGATAAGAAGGTACAGTTGATTTTATTTGAGTTACTAGACAGCTCAAATGGAAAGGAATAAAAAGAAAGAAAATTCAAGTTGGTATAAGCATTACAATGAAAGTCATGCACAATTTAACTTTAAACTAGAAAATGTAATTTCATTAGAATTATTTTCACTTTATTTGTTCCTGTTATTTACATAGTCAGATAGTAAAAAAATATAAGGTCGAGGACGCATGCGTAAAAAATTATAGAGAAATCACAAAAGATGAAAATACATATAATTGTATAAACTATAAGTGTGATATTTATTATTATATAATTAATTCTAAATAAAAGACAGCGGTCGTTTGATAGGTTATGGCGTCGTTCTCATCATCGGAAGATAGTAAGTTGGAATCCCGACTTAATCAAAGATTTATTGTATTCCTTGAAGTTGACTGAGCTACGTTAAATAGATGGTGGTCTTAATATCTTCCAAGTGGCTGGGGTGGCAGATCGAGAACTAGCAGTTTCTCTGCTGCTGTTCCTTCTTCCAAATTAGGAAAACTGTAAATCAGATGCTTTCACTTAACTGGTAGAGCCCAACTCTGGGAGGGAGTAAAAGAAGTATGCTAGTGTAACAACAACATAGAGATTAGACAATTTGTTCATGATTTGTTGGTGGTAATACATTCTGCAACCACGTCTGTGTACATGCCCTTTGAACTTCCGGTAAAGCATTTAAATACACATGCAATGAGTGTGTGTATTGTCTCCAAAGAAATACGAGGGTCACTCTGAAATTTTTGAGATACAACTAGGTTTTTAGAGTTATAGTTACAAAATTTTAGGTGTGTTCAAAGTAATCTCCTCCAGCATCAATGCACTTTTGTAGACAAATTTTCCATAGATTAAATGGCTCAAGCCATTCATTTCTTGGAATAGATGAAAAACTGCATTTATAGCCACATCAATCTCTTCTTCTGAATAAAAACGACGTCCACGTATGTCCTTTTTTAGATTAAAGAATAACCAAAAGTCACACATAGCTAGATCAGGTGAATGCGGCGGATGTTCGATCACTTTAATTTGTTTTTGTTTAAGAAACTCAACTGTTAATCCGGCTGTATATGAAGATGCATTGTCATTGTGAAGCATTAGTCCTCTAACATTCAGTTCTTGTAGAATTTCTGGAAGACATTTAGTGGTATACCAGTTTACTGTTACTGTCTTCTGTCCTTCCAACTTGATGGCTTTGACCAGTCCCGTACTTCTGAAGAAAACGGCATACATCACTTTTTTCAAAGCGCGTTGTTTTTCACTATTGTCGGCGTGGGATCATCTTCAAAGGCCCATACTTTGCTTTCTTGACGTGTTGGAATGTCAAAAAACGGTATGTACGTTTCATCACTTGTTACAATTTTAAAAGTGATGCGGTGGCCACCATCATTTAGCAATTTAAGAGTTTTTTCACTGATTCTGACACGCTCTTCTTTTTGGTGTTCAGTTAAATTATGGGGAACCCAACGGCAAACTACTTTTTTCATGTGTAATTCTTCATGAATGATTTTGTGTATGGCTGCAGATCAAATGTTAAGCTCCTTCTGTATCATTTGATAGGTACAGCGATTATCATCCATTAACAATTTTCGTATGGCAGACACATTATCCAGGATTACTGCCGACGACGGCCTTCCTGTGTGTTTTTCATCCTGAAGAAAATTGCGATCTCTTCTAAATTCTCTAAACCATCTGAATACAGTAGCACGAGCTGGAGATTCATCACCAAATACTAATTGCAACCGTTGAACGCATTCTTCTTGATTTACTCCTGCTTTAAAATCATAGAAAATCATAGCGTGAAAATGTTCTCGCGTCAACTCCATTTTTTCATGTTTAAAATTTACCCTACGCTAACCAAGTTGAAGTAAGTCAGTAAAAAATCGTCTTCTGTGTTAAAATAATTTGTATTTTAAAATTAAACCGTTATTTTTATTTTGTAAATTCCCGTCTGCGCGTATCTCAAAAATTTCAGAGTAACCCTCGTAATTGTCTCTTATCTCTCAACCATTTGCATTAATTTATCTTCTGAGCATAGCGGTGGCAACATATACAAATCATGTCCAGTCATGTCAAGTATTTTCGACAGATGAGAGATCAAGAAAGATAACTGGCTTACAGAGCATCTGGGATAAGTATCAAAATATATTGCTTTATTCCAACTATGTAGTTGGATGTTTTCCTCCTCATAAATGGCAGTATGCATCTATTGAAAGAAGGACAGTGTTACTAGATGGAACACAATGTCTATGTATTGTTGAGCAGTCATATTTCCAATAATAGGTACGAGAGATAATCTGCAACAGTAGGTGATGACACCCCAACCATGATCCCACGTATTTGTGTGCTATTGTATTCCTCAATTGTGGCCAGATTGGATTTATCACAAAGTTGCTTCACATTTGAACATGGTTGTTATCATTGCTTAGACATAAACGAGAATTATCTGAAAATATCAAATTAACTCATTCCGAAGTATATGTGGATCTATTTCAACGTCATTGCAAATTTATGTGATGGTGTTTTTGTTTTTGTGACAACTTTCTTAACGGACTCCATGAAAGTAAACCCTGAGATGTCAGTCAGTGAATAATGTTGTTGTTGATTTGTGACTTCAAAACTTCTCTTCGATTTTGGTAGCATCGTCACAACTAAAACATGTCACATTCTTTTTCCCTACTATCTTTGCAACAGCCGATGTACAGTTTGTGATGCCTATTCACTGATCAATCTATTGTTCTCGGTGCGATAAGAATACCTACGCTGTGTTCTCGTTTGCCTATTAGAAATGCCACTATCTTTATTATCCTGGTATTCTAAATTGTGTACGTTTTACTCAGGCGTAGAGAAATAGTTGACAAGATCATTAGTCTAATCGATGTAACAACACAGTTATCGCCGATTCCGCAAATTCTTTTAGGCGTTATCTGTCCCAGAGTACAAGGCGTTTCACATCATTAGTATAACTCAGTGTTTTTCGTTTATCTTTGAAATTTATGCGTTTTCCGATTATTTACGATGTTGAGTTTTTACTCTCGTGCAGTGTATATTCCCTTATTTATAAGCATTAAAGTTTGTTGTTGCACCTCTGTACATAATCCAAAATAGGGCTCTATCAGTTAGTTGAAAGTAATTGGGTGAGTGTCTTTGTAATTTAGAGGCAGAAATCAAAAGAAGATCCCCAATACCTGACCAGCTACTTTCAGATGTAAACAATAGGGCGAGGTTCTAATGCCCTCCAAGTGAAATAATAGCATGCTCTAGCAGCTTTTACTGAACATGATGGATCTTTGAGTTAAATCTCACTAGCTTCTAATAGTGAAAACGAAATCCTAACTAAACAGGCCAACACAGCCTTATTAAGTAAGTTGTCCCATTAAGTAAAAATGATGTGAATGTTAAAGTTTAACCATGGCGAAAAATTATATTGAATAAGCTTGTGTTTGTTTACTTTGAATGCAAAAATAAAACGAAAAATTTGTATAATTGTTTTTTGTAGTTATTATAGTACTTCAGTTGCATATTAGTAGATATTTTGTTTTACATTCAAAATCAAAATTTTTGACAAAAAATATACTGGCTCTTTATGAAGCTTTTTCAATTTGAAAATGGCGAATGTGGTTGGTCATTTTACAAAGTTTTTAGACTAAGGAAATTTCCACCTACTTTACTGTTCTGTGATGCGTGTTTTGCGGAGAAGAATCTAATCACCGAAATTAAAAAAAAGAAAGAAAAAAAAAACATTCGTCTTCCTATTGCGTGCGGCAGAAAATAGGAGGGGGAAATTAGACCAAATACGAGATCTGAAATACTGGTGAATTGCGTGTCATTTCATCTCTTTAATTCATATTATAGTTCCTGGCACGTTTCCACTATTTTTTAATGCTTTTATATATACACATTTTCCATTAGCTATATTTTCGAGAAACACGAAACACTTTCCTAGATACTCGAAATTGCGGACAAACGTGCTTAAATTAAGAAAATACAAAAATATCAAAAATTTCTTAAGAAAAAACATCGTAGAACAGAAAATTACGCCTCCTAATCCATTGACTTTAACGAATTCCCATCGTAGAAGTAAAATTGTTATGACTCATTATTTAAAGGAAAAAATTCAATTAAACAGCCATGAATCGACAACGGTGATTTCTTAGAAATTGCTCACTATAAAATGAAACGAATGTCCTACAATTTGGAAAATGGTCAATTTTAGTCTAGAAGAATGCGGATCATTCTTTGAATACTTTTTTTTATGAGTCGAAGATATACTGAGGAATGAATTTGGAAAAAAATAGTCTTTTTTAGAAGTCATTTCGACTGACATTTTTTGAAATGAATAACTGAAAAACTCCTTGAAAATTCTTATTATTTTGGGATAAGAATAAGAAGTTATTACTAAATTAAAAATCAACAGTAAATTCCAGACACAATTACAAAATAAAAATTATTCCTTTATAAAAAAAATAACTGTCCCTCGGTGGAACTTTGAAAAAATCTCATTAAGGTACTGTTTATAAGTCTTTCAATAAGAAATATTCTATATATAGTTTTGAGACGAAAGAATATTCAGCAGTATTATATCTTTACTCGGTATTATTGCATTTGAGTTTTATAATTGATCATTTATTCTAGAAATTAATGATTTCAAATATGTTATTAAAGGAAAGCTTAAATGCATCTTTATTATTCTTAACTATCTATATTTTATTTATCTGTGTTCATCATGCAAGTTAATTAAGTACCTGTGATTGCAAAGAGAGAAAGAGACATTCAGAGTGGAATACATAAAAAAAATTACGACATTAAGTTACGGACAATCGAAAACGATTGTCCCCTTTAGTCAAATAATGTAATAATTTACATCAGCGGAAAGTTTTGTTTAGTTTAAAATAGGGGAAACTGCTTTAAAAGAATTACTTGATATATTGTATATTATTTGTTTACGGAATTTATGGTTTTCTTTTCATAAACAAAAATTTTCGAAACAAATTTGGCGTGTTTTCAAACGGAAATTTTCCTATTGATTTACACTTTCTCTTACGAATTAAGAATTCAAAGCATTGTCACAATGTTGTGTTAAAAATATATAAAACTTTGCGAAATGAAAAATAAATTAGTCGACTTAAATCGTTGCTTAAAGACAAGAATGTTGGAACAAATTCAAAATCCCACGACATGTATGATCTTCAAAATAAATAATTGTTTTTCTTTTTACACAGGAAAATACTGCTGTAACAATTGAAATTAAAGTCATTTCAGACAAGATATTCATGTAAAAAATTATGAACTAACGATATCATTTCCAAATATAGTGGAATGCATTTAATTAAATAGCATCATTTTGTCAGCTAAAGTGGAACGTATTTCTATTTTTTTTTTTTTTTTAAATAGGCATAAAAGCCGCATTATTAGAATAGTCTCACTATTAAACTTTTGATTTTTGAACATGCAAGTGCTGTAGCATTCCTTCCAAAAATCAATATCTTTATTTATTATGAATTGTTAGCTTCAATTTATATTCGCCTATTATATTGTATTATTAATGAATTAATTATATCTTTTTTGGTTTGATGTCGCGGCACGAGTGGGATAAGTCAGAAGGCCCTTATTTTCACGAATCTCACCTGCCATATCTAACATATGTCGTTGGTTCGGCGCTTTCATCTTGATTTTCATCCCATGGGATATTTATAACCACCTGTTAATTTACTGAAGAACAGATTTTAAACATGCCGTATTTGTTGCAATAAGTAAGTTGGGAAAGAATGTTTATTGAATAACAATGTAAGCACACTTGCTTTTGAAATTAATTAACAATCTAGAGGTTTATTATATACTATGGATAATAAGTTGTTGAATATCAAAAGGATTAAAATCAAAATATTAATCATATGAACCATACAATGTATTAAAAATTTGCTGTGAGTTGGAAAACTATTCCATTACTCTTTTGCGCATCATTATAAATTCGGAATTAAAATTACGGCAACGTTATTAAAACTGAAAAGATATCAAATGAAAGGGGGTCTTATGTCTTACATAAATTACTGTACACGAAAAAAAATTTTGTAAAGCAATCACATTTAATAGTATTTAATTATAATTACAAAAAGGCATTCTCAAGCAATTTAACAGGAAGTATTCAAGCGTTTAAAAAGTATAAAAGCAAGTTTTTGTTTTAATACCTTTCTGTTGATGAGACATATATCTACTACAATGCAAAATCAAGAAATAGTTGAAGAAGCGAAGTTTGATGGGATAAGTTAAGCCGAATATGTTTTGGCTTCAAATTTTTTTTAATGAAATTCATCATCTATATAGTCATATCATCTATTTTGAAATAGAAAAAATAACTAATACACATATTTATATATAATATATTATATAAATATTTATAATAAAATAACTAATACATACAAAGCTTAGCAATTTTTAATCAAAAGTCACTATAAAAAAAACCATTTAAGAAAATCTCTAGTCTCATCATGACAAAATGCCTATTTACGGAAGTACACTACTGGCCATTAAAATTGCTACACCAGGAA
This sequence comes from Latrodectus elegans, assembly GCA_030067965.1. Taxonomy (NCBI): domain Eukaryota; kingdom Metazoa; phylum Arthropoda; class Arachnida; order Araneae; family Theridiidae; genus Latrodectus; species Latrodectus elegans. The sequence goes on along the minus strand of CM057819.1, from coordinate 24,425,983 downwards.
GTAATGCAGATAACAAAATGATATTTATTGGACAAATATATTATACTAGAAATAACAAGTGATTAAATTTTCAAAAAATTTGGCTGGATATATATATATATATATATATATATATATATATATATATATATATATATATATATATATAGAGAGATAGAGAGAGAGAGAGAGAGATCCTGAGTAATCAATACCCAGAACCACCTCTGGCAGTAATAACAGCAGTTATACGCCTGGGCATTGAGTCAAACAGAGATTGGATTGCATGTACAGGTACAGATGCCCATGCAGCTTCAACAAGATGCCACAGTTCATCAACCGTAGTGACTGGCGTTTGGTGACGAGCCAGTCGCTCGGCAACCATTGACCAGACGTTTCCTATTGGTGAAAGATCTGGAGAACGTGCTAGCCAGGGCAACAGCCGAACATGTTCCGTATCAAGGAAGGTCCGTACAATACCGGCAACATGCGGTCGGGCATTATCCTGCTGAAACGTAGGGTTTCGCAGGGCTCGAATAAAGGGTAGAGCCACGGGTCGTAACACACCAGAAATGTAACGTGCACTGTTCAAAGCACCGTCAATGCAAACAAGAGGTGACCTAGACGTATATCCAATGGCACCCCATACCATCACGCCAGGTGATGGGTCAGTATGACGATGACGAATGCACGCTGCCAGTGTGCGTTCACCACGATGCCGCCAAACACGGATGCGACCATCATGATGCTGTACACAGAACCTGGATTCATCTGAAAAAGTGACGTCTCGCCATTCGTGCGCCCAGGTTCGTCGTTGATCACACCATTGAAGGCGCTCTTGTCTATGACGCAGCGTCAAGGGAAGCCGCAGACATGGTCTCCGAGCTGAGAGTCCATGCTGCTGCAAACGTCGTCGAACTGTTCATGCAGACACTTGTTGTCTTCAAACGACCCCGTTTTTTTACTCACGGCTCGTGACGTGGTTGCACGATCCATTACGGCCATGCGGATAATATGCCTGTCTTCTCGGCTGCTAGCGATAGATGGCCGTTGAGATCCCGCATGGCGTTCCGTATTACCGTCCTGAACCCATCGATTCCATATTCTGCTAACAGTCATTGGATCTCGACCGACGCGAGCAGCAATACTACGATAAGATAAACCGCAATCCCGGTACGCTACAATTCGACCTTTATCAAAGTCAGAAACATGCTGGTACGCATTTCTCCTTCTTACACGAGGCATTACAACAACTTTTCACCAGGCAACAACGTTCAAATGCAATTTGTGTATGAGGAACCGGCTGAACAATTTCCTCATTTAAACACAATGTAGGTGTCGCTACTGGCGCCTGCTTTGTCTGAATGCGCTGAAAAGCTAATCATTTGCATATCACAGCACCTTTTTCCTTTCGTATAAATTTCACGTCTGTAGTATGTCGCCTTCTTGGTGTGGCAATTTTAATGGCCAGTAGTGTATATTAACATCTCTGGATTAATATATATATATTTGAACCAAGAATTTTTCTTATAAAATACTGTCAATGCTTCCCAGATGTTGCTCATCTGATTTTCATTTTGACAGGATAATGTTTAATCTTCAATAAATAAATAGAAAAATAAAAAATTACAAAAGAGTATTTTAATGCTTTTTGTTTAACTTCATCTGATTCTTGTCTTCCTAAATTGAAAAAAAAAGTGCACGCCTGTATGTTTTTCCCGTGAAGAAATGCTTTCAAGTTATAAGTAAATATTATTTCTTAGTTTTTCTAAAAATTACTTTTATACCACAGCCTTTAAACCAATAGAATACGGCTGAGAGTATAGCGAAGAGTATGAATCTCATAAAATCTAGAATGGGAATAGGTTGTTTTGTATTAGAGTCGAAAAGAATAGAATTCGTATATATAAAAGAAGATATTTATTAACAAGCCTGATATGAAAACACAGGATACATAATAAACTTAATACTTTAATCTTAATATAAAACGTAAACTCTAATATTACTCGTAAAAATACTCGATTTGAACAGCAAACTTGTATGTGGTCGAAAGAGCAAATAGGGTAAAGCTATTGGCTCTTTCGACTATTTCCAAATTGACACACACTCAAGATATTCTTATTGGTGCATATATTTCACAGTACTAAATATAAATATTACTCATAAAAAGATTCAAAATTTTAACTTTACATAAAATGCAATACTCACAACTTATTAGGTACAGATGATAAAGATAAACACAATTAACTTTTACAGCAGAAAAATGTAATAATACCTGTCTGCATCATATATATATATATATATATATATATATATATATATATATATATATATATATATATATATATATATATATATATATATATATATATATATATATATATATATATACACTAACTTCCAAAAGTTAAGCACGGAGAGGAAAATGCTAATTTCTGGAAGTCAATCAGAATTGAAGAGGGTGCAAATCGCTGCAGGAGTAGATGGAATTATGCAAATAAGTTAGGTAACAGTCAATCGTGCTTTCATGTCAAGAAATATGCAAAATGGGCAGTCTTATAATTTACCAACTTTATGAAGGTTATAGAAGTTGATTGTAGATGTAGCTCATCTGATTAGCTGCTGGTAGGGTAGAAGATGTTTAAAACTTTCGTACAATTTGTTTTTAAGACATACGTGTTCCTATGCCTTCCAGAAGACGAATGGAAGATTCTGAGCGCTGACGTGCTGTGGGGCGCATTGAAGCAGTACAGTCGATCTCAGATGTTGCTCTTTGCTTTGGCGTTCATCATTCTGCAGTTTCAGGTTTATTGAAACAATTCCCAAACCACACAGACAATTGTCCGAAGGCCCGTAGCCGGTCACCCAAGGATACAAGCCCCTCGGAAGATCGATATATTGCGATTTTAGCCAAGCGGGATCGCAGAGTGACCTCCACACGTGTGACATTTATGGTTACAGCATCCATTTGTAAGGTGATATCTGCAGCTACTGTGTGCCGAAAATTATATATGAGAGACAAACACAAACTCGAGGTACGCCCGGGTACCTCGAGTTTGTGTTTGTCTATCCGTCCAATCAAGAGGGGGAATGTCAATTGGACTGTCTGACTGAGACAATGTCATATTTACTAATTAGTCAAGGTTTGCTCTGGAGCCAGTTGACAAGTGTATAAGGATATGGCGTGAACAAGGAACACGCAATCAGCCGAAAAACATCACCGAGCCTCACTCATTCCGAGGCGGAAGCATTATGGTGTGGGCAGGGATTTCATTAGGATACCGCACTGACTTGTACATTTTTAAACGAGGTTCTGTGTGACGGCTGTCCGGTATCGAGATTAAGTCCTAGCACAAATTGCGAGATTGTACGCTGCAGCAGTTGGCCCTACTTTTATTTTAATGAATGATAACGCAAGTCCCTATAGAGCTGACATCGTCGATGTCTACCTGGAGAGTGAAAGGATTGCGCTTATGGCGTGGCCAGCATATTTTCCCTCTCTTTATCCCATTGAAAATTTTTGGGATGCTCTCGGCCGTGCTGTATTTTCACGTTTCCCTCCTACCACTCTTATTGAGCTGGAAACTGCTCTAGAAGAAGAATGGCTGTTGATTAATTCTGAGATGGTTGACCGCCTAATTGAAAGCATGGTCACAAGGTGTAAACTTTATATACAGATGAGGGGGGATCACATACCCTATTAATGTCCTTTTTTAATTTTATGCTGTTTATTTTCCCTTTATACATAATTCTGTTTAAATCTCTAATATGTCATTATCTGATCTTACAAAAATCGAATACTGTTTTCATTTCTGTAAAAAATTATTGATTGTATTTTATCCATAAATATGTATATGCTACTTTCGTGCCGAATTTTCTGTCAATCAAAGTAGTATTTGTTGATTTTTTTTTCATTTTACATCTTCATGCTTAACTTTTGGAAATGTGTGTGTGTGTGTGTGTGTGTGTGTGTGTGTGTGTGTGTGTGTGTGTGTGTGTGTGTGTGTGTGTGTGTGTGTGTGTGTGTGTGTGTGTGTGTGTGTGTGTGTGTGTGTTAATATATATATTACAGAAAATCTTTCTTTGGAAAATTATAACGAGGAAGGGAAAATGTATGTGTAGTGATTTCTTCTATATAAATGTGAAGCTAAAGTATCAGACTCACATTAAATATGCCATGGTTGCAATATCCTCCAAGTAAAATGATACGTATGGTGTTGTCAAGTATTGGAGACTATTCTTTTGGTTTCTGCCTCAAAATTATGAAGACACCCACCCAGCTGTTTCTATCTAACTAGTAGAACTTAATAATAAGCTAGGTACAAAGAAGTATTCTGGTGTAACAATAATCTAAAACGCAAAGAACTTTGACTGAATCCTGGCAGGACAACTGCATTAATATCAAACAAATAAAAATGTTTGCAAGGTAGGATTTACAAGGTATTCTTCGTTACAAACTACAGGAGTCAAGTGTAAAAGTAGCCTCTGAACACTGTACGTAATGATTATTTCATTTGAAAGGAATATCCATTTACAAAAAGTCAAATACACAATCGAAAACGTCTTTTCTTCTATATGTCAGTCTTTTCTATACACTTCTACTTAAATAATGAGAATTATTTGATGGCTTCATCTCATCAAAAAACGGATCTCCTTACACCGCTAGCATTCATCAACTATTTGGTCAATGACGGAAGGTGTTAGATAATGATGTACATTGCTCTCTCACCTTTTTCAATTAAGCATCCATTTTTCAAACATGTTTTAAAAATTAATATGCTAATATACTATCTGAATGTATCAGCTTCGCTACATTCCGCTTAAATCACTTAACAAAAGGTTTAATGAATTTATAGTTTACACTTGCTCTTCTTCTGTCCATAATATTTCCGTTATAAGTGATAACGGTCCAATTGAGGTGAATCTTTGTTCCATTTGAAAGGCAACATTCCTGTAGAAAAATGTGTAATTTCCTACAAACAAATAAAGAAAATGCAAGTTTTAGATCCACTTTCTTGAATATTTACCTTTTTTAACATTAATGGTTGTGGCTCCATCGCTCCATGGCAACCATACACTTTGAATGATCTGTAGTTGAGAATCTTAGAGATATTCCCCAAATATCCAAAAAAAGCTTACGTTAACTTGTCTGTAAATTAGCCACTATTCAACATAACATTTAACGCATGCTCTTTAGTTTAGATTTTACCAAGGTATACGTATATCTAGATTTCGGTTTTTCTATTTAGGCAGGAACTGAAAAAACAAACATGAAATAAATGCAATAAAAATAGAAACAAGACATGTATTTGATATTTTTGTATGAGGTGTACTGAAAAAAATAATAATCTAAAGAATCAAAATAGTCACTTTTGGCTAAAATTTCAAATTAAACGTGAAAAGATGAAATTATAATGTTTAATATATGAAACATCTACATTGCATAAGATATTTTAAGTTACAATTTAGTTTTATAAATTGAAGAGACAAACATTAAATTAACGAAATACTCATAGAAGTAGAACATACATAATATAATTTACATAAAGCAAACCAAAGAAATAGAAATCCAAATAAATAAATAAAATATGCTGACTAAATTTTCAATTTAAGCGTGAAAAAATGAATCTCAATGTCTAAAATATACACATTATGTATAAAATAATGAAATTAACAGCTTCTCACAACAATGTTTTGTGTGATGAAATGAAGACTCGTGTATTTATTAGCTGAAATCATATAAGGCATACATTGCTCAGAATTTCTTTTTAATTACAACGTTATAAGTGGGTAATTTGTTCATTTTTCCAATAAATTTTTTAGGAGTAAGCTATTGTATAAGGGAAAAGGAAATCGATAAAGTGAGCATTGATATATATATATAAATATATATATATATATATATATATATATATATATATATATATATATATATATATATATATATATATATATATATATATATATATATATATATATATATATATATATATATATATATATATAAATATATATATATATATATTATTATTATTATTATTATTATTATTATTATTAAAAATCACAATGTGAATAAATAAAATGTGATATCCTTTACGTTCCGAATCTTGGTTTTCCTGTCATAACTATGCGTTGATATAACAAAATTCGAATAACCAAAAACCCATTATTTTCAAAAATCTAATTTATGGATAACAATGCCCAATAAAAACTATAACTAATCATTAAATATTTTCCAAGTTTTTCCGAGTGTGAGTACTTTTTAGTTAAAAATGTCTTTCTGGATTTGATTTTTCTTAAATGCATAAATTAATAAATGACAAAAGTAAACGACGCGTGTGTCATCATTGTTGAACTATATTCTTGGATGTTTCTTTATTACGAAATTAACATTAAATTAATAGGTAAGGAAAGAGATAAGCTTCAGGTGATAGAATATTTTCTTAAATCAAACCAATGCGGAATCGGCATTCTATTTTCTTCTACATGTGGTTCTATATTTTCATTTTAGTATAGTGTAAAATGGAAATGAAATGAATAGGACTTCAAAAAATGTGATAAAAACTGCTTAGCTTTATTATTTAGTAGGTAAATGCTTCAAACAAGGCCGAGCTGGCAGCCGAATGGTTAGCGCTCTTGCCTTCGGTTCAAAAGTTCGTGGGTTTGAATCCCACTTAGAGCATGGATGTTTGTAGTGGTTCGGAATCCACTTTAAGCTGTAGGTCCTGGTCTAATTAGCCCTCGTGTGCAAAAAAATGACCGTTGAGTGACAAACAAAGCAAACCTTCTAACAAGAGTAGGAAAGACAAATATTTTAACACCACTTAGTGGACGCCTTAAAAGCATTTTGATATCCAAATTCTAAGGTTATTATTCTAGAGAACTTTTCACAAATAATAGGCCGTGTTTATATGCTGCAAGTGAGGAAACTAAGAAAATTAACAAGCACTCACTTTACGAACACTTATTCAGAAATTCAACATCCATCTCTCTAGATTTAACAGTCACTAGATTCGAACCTGTATCTATCACTCTGAAGACTGTTCTGCAATTCGGTCATATTTAACTTAAGAATAAATATTACTCAAAAGACAATTTGAAATATTTTTCTGAAAAATAAAATATTCAAACAAAGCCTTAGTGTTAAAGGATATTTTACTCTATATACAGTTATCTAAATTTTCATTTTGAAAGAATCAAATTAAAAAATTTATAAATGATCTTTAAAAATGTGTTTTTTCCTCTTGAAAGAAGGAAATTAAATTCACATTTGAAATCAAAAATTGATAAATTAAAAACCGAATCCTTTGCAAGACTTTCATTTAATTTTTTTCACCTAAATTGATTATTTTTATCTAAAATCTAAAAATTTTTTCCGTGATTACAATACATTTGCCGTTAACATAGTTAAATTTAGCTAAATTTGCTTCCCAAATGACACCTACATATTTTTAGTAGAATATTTGCCTCAGCTAAGTATTCGATATCTGTGTTAGTCCTTTAAATTATATAAACAATTACTATCATTATTCAAAATAGTGGTCGGGCCTTATCCTGCTGATAAAGTGCATTGGGCACACCCTGAAAATGTATGGGAGTGCCGCAGGAAATCATCCAGGCAAAGTTGGACTGTCATAGTGCCATAAATACGAACTAGAGGTGACCTGGCATCGTACACAATGGTGTCCCAAACCATGATGCCATGGGTGAAGCGTTCCATTATTACTACATTACTGAACCTGTCTCCATGTCGACGTCATAGTTTAAACATGAATAAATTAAACACAGAAATTGCGCTAGCTGTTCTCTGGATTAAAATGATATAAGAAATTGACTGTTGCAGCAAAATTCTCTTTCATGTTTTAATTTGGTGAAAGGAATACACTCAGAATTTAAGAATTTCTTAAATTATATTAGGATATATGAAGGATTGTTGAAAGTTTGCTGGATAAGGTAACACATTTAATTATAACAAGGAACGTATTCATGAGTTCTTTAAGACCTTGTGAACGATTGAATGCGACTTATGGCAACAGTTAGAACGCATGAAAATTTAAAAGTTAAAATAATTATTTCGCCTAACTTTGGTACAAATAATATAGAAAACGTGATTCAATTATAAAAATTCTCCATAAAAATTTCTTGAAAATCAATAAAAGATTTTAAATAATTCTTAATATTATTTATTGGTTTATTAAACAATGGTTGTTATATAAAGATTTAAAATTCTAAATTGGATTAAATAAATTAATTTTAAAATTTTTGTTTATTTATTTTTTTTTCATTTGATTAAAACAAAGTAAGATGATAATCACTTAGTTTAAATGGAATTACTAATGTAAAAATTTAATGCAAATCATTCACTAAATTATTATGTTTAGTGAGGGGAGAGACGCGCGACAACAGGAAGCTACTGTTTACTTCCTGTAATTAGTCCCTCGTAGGAAGAAAATTCACAGAGCTTGCTTGAATTTTCTTCAATCTGTCAAACTCCCCCTACATCATACAATTTTCTGTAAGACATACACATCCAAGCAAAGAAATGTATCGTGTGTGGCGTGCTTAATTCAGCACCTTTCCAGACGCTGGCGCCAAGGCTGTGGAATCAATGAGTCTTCTTAACAAACACCATAAACGCAGGCCACTAGCAACCAATAGTCGGCAAATGGCTCTGTTTGATATGGGGACATCCAGAATATCTTTCACATAGGGTAAATTTCAGTAGACGTGATATGAGGGGCAGCCACCATCTCTAAACAGACGCGTCGATCCACGCTTGTTGACTGATTGCATTGGCACCCCGCAAACGTTCCCCGGTTCCTTGTCCCACCCATCTTCGCTACAGCGGGTGCACCGTGGACGCGTCTAGATATCTGTTAGCTGCGATTTGTCTTAAGGACCAATTGGTCTTTCTCATTCACCAAGCTCCTCGTAAGCTCATCTACCTGCTGGAATTGACTCCATACAGGTGGATGAGCTTACGAGGATGAGTTTACCATCGTCGAGGAAATTGACTCCATCGACGATGGCTAGGCATTCTCTGCAATTACAGGCATCCTTTGCGATGAGAACAAACGTTCAACAATTTTTTTCCATGCTGCATTAATGGTTCGAATATTGCCCACTCTGCCGTTTCCTCATCTTATATCTAATCCTATGTACTCTGGAGAGCTGTTGCATTTTCAGTGTCGGGGTATTGCTACAGAAATTCAGAATTTGCTTTGAAATTTGACTTTTTGAAAAAACACTAGCATGGTAACAAGGAAAAGTCAATGCATTTCTTTGCAATTCTTCATAAATGATTAGGAATTATATTTGGGATTAATCTATGTGTGAAACCTTTTACATTAAAAATAACAGTTAAAAAAATTGGCCATTACATAAGACTCACTGTATATGTTTTTTTTTTTTTTTTTTTTGTTATTTAAGATTACATCTAGAAATAGTCATTAGTTTAACATCGGTATCAACAATTTCCAGTTTAAATTGTTTTCTGCAGAAAAAAAATACTTTTTTCTGCAGAATTTTCGAATCATTTTAAACAATCTTTCAACTTTGCTAGAATAAATAACGAAGTCAGAAAATGATGCAAGTTATGGGAGATAGATAAAAGGATTATCAAATATTTAACTGAACAAAAAATTGAATAAAGCACATCTTACTAAGGAGGCTTATAAGAAAGAATTGTATTTCAAATGTCATTTTTTAAGTGAGTAGTTACAAAAACTAATCATACCTTTGAAGTAATACAATTATTGAATTATTTGGAACAATGATAAATTCACATTTTTTAACTCTTCTGTGTTTACAGGTGTATTGACATTAAGTCATAGCTGTTGTTGCATTACCATTCCTTCCTATACCCAGAGCTTGACTTAGATTAATTGGGTCCTGGAACAAAAACTTCTTTGGAGAAACCCCTTCTGCTTCACAACAACAAGCTTTTTATTCTATTTGGCAAACGATTCTATTCGATTGACCAGATAAAATAAACTTTCTATTCGATTTGAGGGATCCTCTGATGTGGGGCCCGTATGCCTCTGCCTTAGTCAAGCTCTGTCTATACCAAGCCCAGAGTTAAAATCTCTACCAGTTAGAAGGAATCAGCCGGGTGGAATTTTTCGTAATTTAGAAGAAGGGATTAAGCAGAAGACCTCTGCCATATCCAGAGATATTATTTCACTTGGAAGACATGGCAACCTTAACCTATTTATCATGACCCAGCCATTTTTAGTGGATACAACGAATCTTTGGTTAAACCGAGAAATCACGACCTGCCGATAATGAAAACGACGCCCTAACCAACCAGGCCACTACGATCCCTAATACAGCATACTGACAGACGGCAATTCTAGTGCTTAATACAAGCAGGACATGATGGAGTCTTTTCGATTATTTCCCAGTTCTGCGTATAAGATTTCGATGGCCATATATTAGTCTGGAATCTACGAGGAGAACACTCATCATCTAGATATATTAGATATTATCACAGTTATCCTGCTCCCGATAAAACGGTATAGGTAACCATTGGTTACACGACATGCACCTCTTTTGTTTAATTAGATGTTAGTTTGAAATGCGATCGACACATTTCAAATATCTTAAAGCTTGTAGTTGTATCCTATAAAAGCCTGCAAAATACCATTTTTTAATGAAAAAAATGCAAAAACATATGTAGCACATCTTTTCATGACCTTCAATGCAAAAGGTAATTGATTGTTGTTCTCGTCTACACGATCTTCACACTTTTCACAGGAACATCCAATCATGGATTATACAGATTAAGTTTGCCCTTTTCTGTCGTTTAAACGCAGTTCGACTTTATGTTATCACAGGACAGAGGCCTTTTCAGCTGCCAGAGGCATCAATTGTTTCGATTAATTTCCAACCCCATAAAGCCTCAAACTACTAGTAAATTTAACTTTTTATTCATACTTACGTATAATAAATATCTTTATAATTGCTTTCTTTCATGATATATAACAAATTTAGTAGCCAAAAGCAAAATTTGGATTATTCGTATCCTTATAAATTAGTTTTTAATTGCATGAAATCATAATTAATTGTAGAAATATTACGGTGGACATTAATATAGTTATCTACAATAACTAATCATAATTTTTCTCAACTTTTTAAAATATTTTTCGGAATACTAAATCTTTACAAAGAAACCTTTCAACACATTTCTTGAAACAGTTCAGAATATTTTGCTAAAAATACGGATCAATTCTTTAAAGCGTTTTCACAACAATTAAACACAATTCACTTAAAGAAATACATGTATTTATTAAGGTTTACTCTGTTCAGTTTATTTTAAAATGACCATAAATTTCTATTTTATACTCATACAAAAAGGTGTTGATATTCAAAAAACTGAACTATATATATATATATATATATATATATATATATATATATATATATATATATATATATATATATATATATATATATATATATATATATATATATATATATATGTATGTATGTATGTATGTATGTATGTATATGTATTAAAAATTACCACATATCAATTAAATTTCCTCATTTAAATTTTTGTGAAATTTTAACATTAATGAAACTGATTATAACATTTTACTGCAATAATTTTTTTAAAAAAAGTATCCTATATTTTAAAAAAATACTATACATTTTGTAAAATTAAAATCAGCTAATGATTTGAAACATCTAACTTAGAAAAACCAAGCATTGGCTATTTTCCAGAGAAAAATATTACACCACCTTTTGCAGCTAAATTTGAATTCTTGTCAGTCTTTATTTTACTTATTAAGGCGTGGTCCTATTGCTTCACTCTAGAACAAACCTATAGTAATCACCCTAATTTCCTACTCATCTATTTTCTCAAGTAACTTCCTGATATATATAATACTCTGGTGGGAATTTGAAAGCGGCGAATCTTCAAATTCGACTAGTGACGTCATAAAGAAAGAGACCTTCACATCCGTTGGAATATATTTACATACTAAGTCTTCTATTAAGAGAAAACATTTTTAAGTTTCTCTCACGATATGCATGTTCTAACTATTCTATTCACGTTTTTTTTCCCCCATCTGTAATCTGTGTTATCTCAGTATAATATATAAGTTATGGGTGCAGTTTTAAAATAAAAATTTGCACGAGAATGTAAGGCATACCGCTCCTCGGCATACTAATGATTTTCCAACTATGTAAAGAGTACTCCTTGGACAATTTCCAAGGAAGTGACTGATTTGGGACTTGAACTGCTTTGCCCAGTTTTGAACATTCAAAAAATTTTATCAAACTTATATGTAAGAAACCGATACATATGCGTAAAATCGCGTAGATCAGTAATAAAAATGACTCAAAAGTACACGTTTTGTCATCAACAATTTAAAAACTATCTCTCAAATATATAGTTTTTAGTATCAAAAATCCTTTATGCTTCCTTAAACAAGGGACCAGTTTTAAATATTCCTTTGCTTTTACAACACAAAATGATAAATACTTTTCATCTACCTGGTACCGTATAGAATGCGATTGTTTTAATCACTAATAAATTGGTTTCAGGTTTTACATTTAGATATTTTCTTGCTTTTAAAAATAAATTTAATAAACCATTATGATGTTATTATGAAGTCATAGTTATTGAAGGAAAAATATAAAACGATTTTATACCAATTTTAAGGGATTTACGCCAGTTTTCCTGATCGGCAGAATTTTACTTATGTACCAAAAAGGTATGCTTAAAAATTAATATTAAAATAAATACTTCCAGTTAAGTTTTAAAAAAATCAAATAATTAAAACAGCGCATACACTAGCGGCTATAAGTTCGATCCTTTGTTATAATTGGTGTTTGCAAGTTTTTCAGTTTATTTTTCTTATGATTCATAAATACTGTTCATTATCTGTTAAAATGTCTTATGAAACGGAATTGTATTGCTACATAGCTCGTTTTTAAATGGTTAATGCATTCAAATACTTTAATAAAAATGATCATAGTTGGTAATCTTTTGCATTAGTCTCTTTCATCAATCTCTATTTTGATTTTCCAGGAATTCTATTTAAAAAAAATTTTTTTTCCTACATCTTCTAAAATCTTAGTTGATTATAAATGAAGTAATTACCTTTATCAATTCAAATAAAGTTAAAATCTAATTTGGTTTATTTATTTTCTGTTAGAATAAGCACGATTTATAGTAATTTGACTTTCTTGGAATTAAATTTCTGCCTATAAAATTGTATTATATGTACGTAAAATTCCATTCTCTAAATGCCATACACATTTCAAATGGAAAACCATTTAAAAGAAATGAATCGAAAATTTCATAATAATTAAAAATTATTTAAACTATAGAATTTTGTTGAGAACATTTATTTTTCCTAATTTCGAATGCATTTTAAGCAATCAGTTTTTATCAACTCAAGTTCCATCCATCTAACTATGGATCATTCTACATTTTTATAAGTAAAATCATTGTGTGTAAGCGATTTGATCTTTATTATTTCTATTACATAAAAAAGTTTTATACTGTTTCTTACATAATATTTCACTTTGTAAACTTTCCCTATTTCTTGAATCATTTGTAAAAAAATGGCATTTTTGAGATTGATTTCACGTAATTGATATTTTGGTTCCATACTAAGTACTTTTTAACAAGTCATTTCTTACGGCGGGGGAGGGAGTACCAAACCTTTTAACTTCCCAAGATTTTATTGGAAAAAAATGAATTGTGTTAAACAACACGCAAAATATGTTGATGCTAATGATTCATGATAGAAAACAAATAATAACAACGTGAAATACGAAGTTCATATACATTAGATTAAAAAATCAAAGATTTATTTATTTATTTATTATTTTTTTTAAAGTAAAGATTACTTAAAAGGTCAGACTTGGAATTTCATTAAACTGAATCCTAGTAAATACCTGATCTCAGGTACAAAATAACATGGAAAGAAATTACTGAAATATATTATGATGTTTTAGAAAAATTAGCACATATATAAGATTAACAAATCAATATGTTTCCTTATACTGAAAACATACTCACAAATTCATTTTTGCAATGCTTTCAAAACAAGGTACACACTAACACCAATCTGCTATTTGGAATGGGTGGATACTATATGGAAAGATATGAGTTTTGGTGGATGGTAGTTATTTTATTTCAAGCCTTTAACATCCTGGATACTGAAATAAGGATTTGGAATCATTGCCAAAATTTATGAACAACAGGGGAATATATATTTATGCGTTTAGTCAATTTTGTCCTAAATTCATCACTCTCATTGCCCATTAATTCTTTGTAGCCGTTCTTCAACTAAAAAAATTCCTTGCACTTTTTTTTATGAATATATAACCGAGTGCTATGTTATTTCAGCCTGCATTCTCAATCATATTGGGAAAAAAAATGTCTACTCAATCAGCAGGTTTATTATTTAAGAACTAAAATTTGAGAATGATCCCATTCAAAACTTTTGATGAAAACAGCTATTGAGTAACTCCATAACATTACATAGATAATATTCGACCCATGAATATTATGTTATCAATCCTGCGATTTTATTCCATTTATAGTAAAATTTTCATGAAGCGATTAATACTTCATTTAATTTTTTCCTCACAATTTTCACTTAAGGAATTCCCAATAAATATTTAATATTGATGAATATGTGTTAAACACCCGTCTTCGGTATTTCCTTCATTAGTTGACGAACATCCCAAAAAGGTGATGATGAAGCATAAATAAATTAAAATTAGCGTCAGAAGAGTTGTCTTCATGAAACTTTAAAACAATGGGTCAGTGCTTGAGGTGGTCATGATCCGTATTCCCTTGATGACGCAAAGAGCAACAAGCCAAATTCTTGACTCCCATATGATGTAAGCACTAGTGCAAATTATCATCTCCCATAAGCAAACGAAAGCCAGCAACTCCAAAAATCAACTGGGGATTCTACTGCTTTTGTTGAGCAACACATTACATATCTTCCCTTACCTTCATTTTTTTATGTTACGCAGAGGCAGAAAAGAGCCAGGTTGCGGCATGAAAGATATCGCTTTGGCAAATCTAACAGCCTACTGGTTTCCAAAAATATCACAAGGGCTGGGAATCCATTGGAGAATAATACTTTTCCTAGACTTTTTAAGCTCAATTAATTTCATTCTACAGGAATGAACTAGATTATTTTCATTATACCTTAAATTTGTAAATGACAGAATAGCAGCTTTAGAATCGATAAGAAACACAATATTGCCTAAAAAAATGACTTTCCAATTTATCACTCGCAAATGACATTGCCGCTATCTCACCGTCAAAGTTGTCGCAATACTCCCCATCAGGGTAACTAGTAATGAAAACACTTGAATAGGCTCCAGCACCAGAGTTTTTTAATAGTATCTTCTGCTGAACCGCCTATAAATTATTAAGTAAAAATAGCGAAATCAAATTAAAAGGAAAGAAAATCGGAAAACAAATCTGAGCAATACGCACAAAATATTTCGAAATGCATTGTTCGCCAACGTTTTTTACATAATGCGTAAGTTAAGCTGGTAACTGAATAGCTAACATTCTGATCTTCAATTAAACTCCTTGCGGTTCGACCTCCACCTCCAGCATGGATGTTTCTAGTAATTCAGAGATCAATTTAAACCATAGGCCCTGTTCACTTAGTCTTCATTTCCAAGCGAGAGACCCATGGGAGATAAACTAATAACACTATATATAGTGTAAAATACTCTGAAGATTTTGTATGAATTGCTGGAAATTATATCAATGACTCTAAGCACATCATTCGAAAATTTTTATCATATCGTTAGATATTTTTAAAGAATTCGACAGGTTCTTTAACCAGCTTTTAAAACATGTAAATTACAAATTTAGTGAAAGAATGCAGATATGTTATCCTATATTGCGGTTTAAAACTACTTTTATTCGTAATCATTAATATTTTAGAAACCGAAAATACACTTTTTTATGTCCCCTGACTTAAATAAAACTTATAACTGACAAAGAATTTGAGTTTATTTATAAATAGAAATGATAGATATTGAAATGACTGAAATAAAACAAAGAAAACAATAGAATAAGTTTACCTTTATTTTTAATAGGAGAAATGGTATGGTAGAAAAAAATTTGTTTAATTTAAAAATGAAGACACTAATCACTAATACCTATGACATTCAAGCTGCGTCAGAAATATTTTACATAATTTAAAAAAAATTAATAATTTTTAAACAGTAAATTTACACTACTTATTTGATAATTAATTGTGAAATTAATGATGTTGTGAAAAATATTGGGATAAAATCATTATAAAAAAATAATTTAAATTTTTTATAAGTTATAAGTGATATTTTAGGGCCAAATTTTTTAAAAATTAAAGCAACAGGTTTTTAAGAATGAATTAGATAATATTTCTGGGATACTCAGACTTATGAATTGACTAAATTCATTTACTTAGAAAATGCATGAGCAATATGCATATTAAGATAAAAAAATGCAAAAAAAAATTGAGTTGGCAATGCTATAACTTATAAAATTTTTATTTAATTTTGGATAATTATGTTTAACAAAATGCTTTTTAATCTGAATTATCTATAAATAATAATAATTTCCTTTGCTATTCAGTTAAAAATTAGCATTGTTATTCAAGTAATTTATTTACTTAAATGACTATTACATTTTTAAAACATTAAAACTTATCAGGGACTGAGTTCATCAGTAAATAATGAATTAAGAATTTATAAAGGCAGCAGAACCATTATAAAAGAGAAAAAGCTATTACTTTATTTCCATGCCTCTGCAATAAAAATGAAGCCATGATTGTAATCAAAATATAACAATTTGCATACAGTTTGTCACTTCTATAAATTCGCACTTGTTTTTAATTTGGCATCAAAAGCCCCAGAATTTCCACCATATGTATTCCTCAAAATACAACTCAATATGATGGCAAGCCATACTTTGAATATTTTTGTTTTCAATGTTTCTCATTAAAGTGCATTGAAACTTGGTCAGTTATAGCCTACGATTTGAAAAAATTTATGATGGAAATTAACACGCAAATAAGTTAATGAATGTATAATAGTGTATTTAAGAACAACTTCATAGTTAATGTAAACATGTTGAATAATTTTTTGCATATAACTCTTAACAGATAAAATATAAAAATTGAAAAACATGGTCAACAAGAAAAAGTAACAATGATCTATATCTTACTGACAACACAAATGTGTTAAAAAAATTTTTTTTTAACATTTTGCTAATCCATTGAGATTTTTAGTACAGATTGCAGACAAAATTTAATAAGCTAGCTATTAAATACTTTCTTCGATCTTACATTTCATTTAAATAAATTTACTTTCCTTACATAATGAAACAAGTCCAGATAAATCGAAACAATAGTTCTTACCGAATAATATTCTGTAAATATATTTATCAGAATAAATAAATATATGTGAATAAATAAAAGTAGATAAATACTCGTGCAGCTAATTTATTAACATGTATAACAATAACATCAGATTTCGGGCTTTGGGATAGTTTCATGGTTAATAACATACATAAAAATTGGAAATAAATATAACAAATCTAAACATAAACATAAAAATATGCAATATTTTGATTTTAACTATAATTTTAGGTTCAAATAGATTAAAAAATTTCATGGTAACCAAAATTTGTTCTTACAAACATAAAAAGAATCAAACTTACCAATACGGCGACTTTTTTGAAAACTTCTTGATAAACAAATAAAAATAAGTCGCGATTAAACATCAAGAATAAAAGTTTTAAGATGATTAAAGTTCAGGAACATTGATCTAATTGGTAAGAAAATTCTTAGTAAGCAAAAATGCAACAAAACAGCTTAGAAAAGTAATCAGCCATGTTACATTTAAATCTACGTATGATATATTTTGGCAAAATCTCGGCACGCCCAAGATAGATGGTAACTTTTTATTACCTTTCTAGACAAATAACGGCTTATCATGGTAGACTAGGGGAAAATTGGTCCCCATTGATAAAACCAACCTTGGCTTATCTTAGCATACCCAATATTGGGAAAAACAGGGCGTTCATTATCGGTCCATTATTGAGATTATCTTTCCATACTATATATTAAGGGCAACTTGACGCCCATCATTGGTCCTTTATAAGGTATATTTGGCAAGACTGTCTATATTGGGCCAAATTATTTTGTTACTTTAGTATTATAACTAAACAACGAATGGGTTGAAAAGAATCGTTAAGATTCATAAAACCAGCATCATCTACTATATGAATGAGATCTAGTCCTCTCTGGTTTGTGGTTCAGCATCCCCATATCGGATGCTTAACATATAAGTCCCTCAGGATTATAGAGTTGTCTTTAAGATTTTTCATATTATTAAGCAAATTTTAAAATTTTCCGTCTCTAGTCCTGTAGATTGCCTTATTGTGTTGAGAGGTGTCACTGAGGACCAAAATTGCGAATCTTCAAGTGTTTCAGAAGTTGCGTCAATGAAATATTATTATTTCAAAACTCAGGAACTACATCTAACTAAAAAAGAGTATTTGATTGCTCTTTCATGGTTTCTATTTTGGTAAAATTTTTTAAGTACACAAACTTGAAGTCACTCAACACTTCTAAACGCTTTATAATTTTAAAACATAATCAAATAATATCAATAAATAAATTGACAGCATTGTTTTTAAATTTGTTAAATACGGTACCCATAAAACAATAATTCGCAACTAACATGAGTAGACCATATTAACACAATTCTGTTTGGTTATGCCAGAGACAAATTTTTATTTTCAGGGATCAAAAATTATACATTTTTCAATCAAACTTACAGGTTTCTCTGCAAACGACTGCAAATAAAAATGGCAAATTCTGATAATACAGTGACCTCAGAAGTGATTGAAATAAATTTTAGAAATCATACAAATTGATTTAATTGAAAAAGTGTATAAATGATTAATTTGATGTTTTTTAAACAAAATTATTTATTTTAATATATATAGTGTTTCTTATAATATTTTTAATGATTTCAAAAAAATGAAAGAAAAAAGTTATAAATTAACATTTCAACTATCTAAATTTATATGCCTGTGCTTGAATGTAAAAAATTTTTCAGAAAAAAGTGAAAATTACTTCTTTAAAAAGATAAATTCTTTCTAAAAAAAAATGATTCTTTAAATTGTTAGAATATATCATCTATATAATATATTCTAACGATATATGCTCAATATATTATCTATAAAGATACTCATTATTTCTCAAATTAATAATATTTGATATTATATGTTTTGATATTTTTCTGATTATTCAGATTAATGAGTTTTTTACAACACATTTCTGGCAGCCTATTTTTTTAAAAAGTAATTAGATACAGTTGATCAAAGCTTGATTATTTTTCTATTGTAAAATACATTTTTGGAGTTCTATGTTCAACGCGTGATTTGTGTTTCAATGTTTCATTACAATTTCATCTTTGATCATTAACTCTTAGTCACATGGACCGAGTAATGTAAATTAATAATCATTTACCAGATATATTTATATTTAAATAATTACTTTTCATATAGATGCTTCAAGCACACAAATTGAAATATAACAGATAATTAATAGTTAAAATACTTATCTTGTAGTTACAATATGAGATGAATATGTATTAAATTCAAAAACAAAAATTTAGAATTAATATCCAAAAATTACATTGTTACTAAGCAACAGAATAATTATTAACTGTTAACCGCAAGATAAACAATTCTTCCTAAGAACCGCATCTATTTTGATGAGGTGTTTTTAAGTTTAATTTTTAGCATGTGTAGCAATAAATCTTTTTTTCAAAACATTAGGACTGAAAAAAAGTAATTATTATATTTTCAGCAACAAATTACATGTAAATTTTTTAGTGATGTCATTAATGCTACTGTGAAATAATATACGAGTCTAGTCACGAACACAGGCTAATATAAAATGTAGGACATTGTAGGTGCGTATCGATTTTCTGATGGGAATCACTGGATTGCTAAAAAGGAAAAAAAAATGAACAAATCTATACACTTTGTCTTATTCATTTGTTCCACATTTTGTTCGATAACACAGAATCTATGTAAAAAAGGAAACAAAAAATATCAATATTCTAAAATATACATATTGTCGAAAGTTATACTTCACACTTAGTCGATAGGAAGTATAACTTTTGACGCTTAGTCTTTTCGCGATAGTGCCTAGTGATTCGAGGTTAAAATATCTATGTAATATTAATAACATATTTATCTTTCATAATTTGCTTTTTAAACTTCTTTAAATACCTCATAAAAATTAAATGCAGTTTGTTTTTAGTTTTTAGGAATGATGAGATAGAATTGCTAATTTTGATTTTGAATCTTGTTTTTCTCTTTCTTCCTTAATTCAATTTCATATTTTATTGTAGTCATCAATCAGATGTCTTCAGAAATCCTCTTCGCAAATGAAAATTTGAAACAAAGGATCTTTAGAAATTTTGAAAATTCTTCTCTAGGAGATTAAATCTTTATGAGCAATAGTTTTGCTCACAAAGGTAGGAAATTATTTTTCTTATAAATTTATTTTATATGAATAATTAAATGAAAAAGATTTTTATATTAAAATAATTGGAGAAATAGTTATTATAAATAGTTTAGTTTTTGCTTTGATAGCTTTTGTTTTAATTTAAAAGATTTTAGGAACTGCAATCATTATATGATAAATTAAGTTGCTTAGAAAAATATTAAAAATAAAAGTTTACTTCTGCCCCAATGTACAATCCGAAATTTAATATAGAAATTCGAATCAGGAAAGTTAACAATCTTCAAATAAAAAATATTTTACAGAATTTAATAATTTTGTTAAGCATTTTATTAAGTTTCAACAAGCTTATTTTTAGGATCTAATTTTTCAGTGTAGAAAAGGAACTGCTGGTTACTCTGTGCACAAAATAATTATTTGATCAATTCTTAAAAAATAGCTTAGAGTTGTTTTTCTCACTTATTGTATCTTTCAATGTGTCATTTATTTAGATATAAAAGAAAAGTATTAAATATATTATGATAAAATTAGAATGCAAATATTCAGTTTTATTTTTCTACATTTTAAATTATTTTTAATCAATATTAAAGTTTTATTGATCATTAAAATTAGAATCAAGTTATTTTTAATTTTTACAAATTATAAGTTATTCAGTAATCTATGAGTGTACTTCTCTTTCTTCCGGATTTGTTATCCTTTCTTTTAATCATAGTTCTGCTTTTCAGTTATTCTGTTTTTCATATACATTAATTAATTATTTATTTATTTTATTATTATTTATTATTTTTTTGTTGCACTATCATTTAAAGTGCTTACAGAATTTGATCTTTCTTTGATGATGTGATATAATTAATTATAAAATTTTTGAAAGTGTTTTTTACTCTCTTATATAGTGCTTATATCTTTAATGTGATATTCATTGTTTTTGTAAGTTCTTTTACTATCACCAAACAAGAAAATAATTCACTCTATAGGACAATTTTTTCAATATAGTCATTTTCTCAAATCTTGAAGTTTTTATGTACATATAATATTGAATAGAAGGTAAATTTTCCTTTGGAATTTAGTTGTACTTTTATATTCTTAAGTTTATTTGCATAAAATTTTAAAAAAGAAATTCCAATTTGAATTCTTTTTGCACCAGAAATTTCAGGTATTCTTAGTATTTGAAAACAGTTTTTAAATTTAAAGAATTAGTTTTCTATTATCTCTAATTTATCAAATTTTTATTGTTGTTGCAAAAATTGAAGATTTGAATGATGGTTGAAAACAATTTAAATTAAACTATATTATTTTGAATTTAAAAATTGCTTTTAAATTTATAATATAATTTTTTGTAAACAATAGAGTAAACTTAGAGTTTTATGAAAATTAAGTATTTTTGTTGTATTAAAAATGATAAAGTTAATACATTTTGCATTTGAAAAATTCTTAAAATTATTGCACTGAATAAAAATTTTAAACTTAATTATTTTGCAGATTAATTTGATTTCCTTTCCCATCATAACTTGAAAAGTAATTTATAATATCCTCAATATTAAATTAGCAAAAAAAAAAAAAAAAAAAAAAAAAGTAGTCTTTTCTTAATAATTACAATTATTTGAAAAAAAGAAGGAATAATTTATATATATATATATATATATATATAAGGGAGGAATACTAATCATTCTAAATACTTAATTAAATGAAGAATTCATTTATATATTTATGAATACATAGAATTTTGTCAAAATATAAATCTAATCATAAAGAATAGTTTTATGTTGATTATGTATTCATCTATTTTCTGAATTCCACTTGATGATTTTTGATGAATGATTAATTTTATTTATGTGTTTTATTCTGAGTTAAATTTAAATGTTAAACTTTAAACATTAAATATATTTCATATGCATAATTTTAATAAATTTATTTTTAATGAAGAATTTTACTTTACATACACTATTCCATCTTAATAATACTATTAATTTGAAGTTATACTGTGAGGGACCATTTATTACAATCATCTCCCCTTTTTATTAGTTTCTGCTTGGTTTAAAAATTATAACTTAAAAATTCTGCTGGAAATTTTTTATATTCTTTGACATAATTGAAAAATCCATATGTTCATTTTGTCATTTCATATGATATAAAAATAATATATTCATCTGAAGTTTATGTCCTTTTCCATTACATAAATTGTAAAACTTTTCTTCCCGTCATAATTAAAGTATAAAGGAGCTTCCATGACATTAGAGTAAAAAAGTTACGAACTATTTTATAAAAAAATGCATTTTAATTTTAGTGATGTATTACTTTCCTCCAAGTGAAATTCTTCTGGGATTCTTTCCTTTTTTATTCTAATTATTTTTCTCACATCATACCTGCTGACCCACTTCTGCAAAGATCACCTTGGCAACAGTTGCTATGTTGGACCGTTGCTAGGTGTTGCTCTTGAATTTTGCAACATGCGTGCTTCTTAAGTGAATGACCCTTTTTGTTTAAGAATTCAGAATGTGTAAGCATTATACCATTTGATCAGGCCACCCATGGTCGAGCTTTTTAGATTAGTTGATTATAGGAGACAGTTGTATTGGTCTCGTTTCTCCACTTTTGTTTCAGCAGGCGATGAAAGAGGAGAAGTCCGAAGTTATGTAAGCACTTATTTTTGCCTATGTTTACACTCATAGTTTAAAATATGGCATAAATTAATTTTTGTAATCTTACAAATTTTTAAAGTTTCCAAAATATTTTGTAGTGTAGAGTTTTAATGTCTATTATTATTTTAATAGTTTTTACTGTGTAGAATCAAAATAATTTTACTTTGACAATTTTTACTAATATTTGTTTCATTAACAATTTGCTATTTCCAGTATTAGTTCAGTATATTGATATACATGCACATTGAAAGAAAATTATTTTAACTTACAAATGGTTGTAAAATTTGTTATTGATAACAAGAACACTTAATTAAATTTGTTATATAATAAAAGTAAAGTAAAATCTGTTCTTCAGTAATAAAAAATATTATTTTGGCACATATGAAAGTAATATTTTGTTTTGATATGTGTATTAATTTATTGGATTAATATATATACATTTAAGAAAATAAATGTTTAATTAAGTGTGCCTATTTTCTTGATATGATTAAAGCTATTTCATATATATATATATATATATATATATATATATATATATATATATATATATATATATATATCTGTTCTAAAGTACTTTAGTTATAAAATTATTTGTTTTGATTAAACATTAGTAATTATTTATGGTAATTATGTATTATCCTGCCAATCTTTTTCCATCATAAAAATGTGTTGTTGGATTATGCAAACTTATATATATATATATATATATATATATATATATATATATATATATATATATATATATATATATATATATATATATATATATATATACATATATTCAAAATTTAAAGAGAAAACAGAATAGCAGCATAAATGTTTTCATAGAAACGATTAACTGAATAATACATAAGTTCCTTACTTATGATTTATATTCATTAAAGTAATTTGATTTTTGATAATTATTAATTTCTGAAGCTTCATATGAAAAGCATAATTGTAAATGCAAAATCTATTTTAAATTGGTATTTATTTGTAAAAAAAATATTTTCCTTATTTTGTTGTTCAGGAAGAAAAAATAAGATGATTTTAAATTTTCTTATTTATTATTTATGTTAGTTGGTTTTCCTATTCTTCTTTATAATACCATACTTTTAAATATATGTTATTTTATTTTTGATAGCTAAAATTTTCTTACCAATGAAATTTTATCAATAATATTTTTTAGTTGAATCTTTCTAATGTTCTAATCAAACTCAAGAAGTACCAATTAGACAAATTGTGATAAAAATTATTTTTAAATTAGAAAATATAATGTTTTTATTAACAACTAATTAAATGTTTGAGGTAATTAATAGAAACATGTTTAGATGAATTTTTTTTGTTTAGTTTGAAAGAATGTTTTTAAATACCTATAATTATTAATGTTATTTAAGTTTCTTAATGATAATGAATCAATTTTATTGTTCAATACTTTTTATAGTAAAGAAACAAGTTAATACTTCATAATTTTCTAAATTTCCTTAAGTTTCAGATTGCAATTTTCAAATTTGATTCTTACAACTAATACACTTAAGTACTGCAAAAGTTTTACTGTATCTAAATATTTTTAATTTGTCTTAAGTAATTGTGCCAGTTCTGACAAAAATATATGAACTTACAGTAGCTGTTTAACTCAATATTTATCTATTAAAAAATTAATGAGTTAAGCAACTATTTTTGTTATAATTTTCATGATTCAGATTCATGTTAATGTGGATCCAGTTAAATGATTTCTTGATTGCTTAAAGTAATCAAAGTGTGACACTAAATTATACAGAAAGTTTACAAATAGCCTGCTGAAGGAAAATTGAATTGCCTCCTAATGCAAGTTTCTTCGAAATTTTATTTTCCTATTCTTGCTTACAGAATCCTGATATGTTCTTATATAGAAAAAGTTAATGAGTCTGAGTAACTAATATTGTAGAATTTCACAAGAAAGCTTCATAGCTACGTAACAAAAATAACCTTTTGTTATTCAGCTATGATAAATTATGGATAATTAAGAAAAATATTTAACTTTTTATGAATTTCCTTAAAAATATGAATGAATTTGTAAAGATTAAAGTATATCCTGTTATAAATAGATGATGAATAATAGATTGAAACGTAGATATATTATTCATTTCATCTTTCATATTTAATT
This sequence comes from Latrodectus elegans, assembly GCA_030067965.1. Lineage (NCBI taxonomy): Eukaryota > Metazoa > Arthropoda > Arachnida > Araneae > Theridiidae > Latrodectus > Latrodectus elegans. The sequence goes on along the minus strand of CM057819.1, from coordinate 24,400,721 downwards.
TATAAACAGTAGGTACTTAATTCTTTGAAGGGAAACATTTTTCTTGTACTCACGTTTAAAACAGAAAATTAGGGTAAATAGTAATACTTTTTAATTATAGAATTTTATCCCTATCATTCATTGCATGCGTTTCAAAAAAGTTATTTTTGCAATAATAACATAGTAACATATATATGGCATCAATGAAATAGATAAGAATAATTTTTCTGAATAAAATTTTAATATTAAAAAAAATGAAAATATAGTTATGTAAATAATTTCTTTTGTTTAAATTTGCAAAATACTTTCAGTTTCAAAAACTGACAAATATTCCTTCAATACTGTTCATAATATCCAAATGTATTAAGCCCAATTTTTTTCTTTTCTTTTAATTGAATTCATTATTCAGATTAAGATAAGTTTAAATGAAACATTTTTAAGATAGCTTTTTGATTTTTCTATATTTCTAATGTGTGTAAACACGTTAACACATTACTTGAAATGTTATTTTCTTTTAATTAACATGTTTCTTAATAATTTTAATTTAGTTTAAGTATTTTCAACTGTTATGGAAATTTAGTGATAAACTCTGTCTCACTGCAAAATACTATTTTTTAAATAACTTTATGTAACTGAATTTTACTTATTTACTAAAAATTAATAACTGTTTCAAAACATCAAATTTTTGGATTAAATTATTTTACAAATAAAAAAGTCTAGTTTAAAACAAATGTTTAAAAACGTTAATTTTTTGAAAAATTTTACTTAAATAAACACTTATAATGTGTGCTGATTTCTTTTTAGGGCAGAAGTAGCATTGACTAGAGGTGTAGAGGTTCTCCCATCCATAAACAGTAATTCGTCTGTTGCCAAATTGGAAAGAAACAAAGGTTTAAATTTTTTATATTCTATTTGTTCATTAAATATTACACTTATTATAATTTTCTTTTGTTTCACTTAAAAATAACTATATTTCTCTATAATTTTATAGTATGAAAAATCTTATAAACATCAGAATTACATATCTAATAATTTATTTTACTCTTAAAACAAAAAAACATAATTTTTTTTTAATTTTAAAAGAAAAATTTTTTATTCATTTTTTTATATTTTAATTTTTAAAAATTAGAACATTCTTTCCAGAAAATACCATTTGTAATATAAATATCTTGTTTCTCTATAAAAAGAAAAAAGTTTCCATTTTATTATTTTTTTAATTTAATTCTTTCTTAAATATTAACACTTTCTTTTTTTTCATTATTCGTTTAAGATTTATTTTATTCTTGCACTATGTGTGCAATGAGATATATAAAAATGCAAGTTTCTTTAAACATCTCTTTTTTCTTATATATAGCCATTGGTTCACCCACAAAAACTGTGGATCCCACTAAAGGATCACCAAAGAAGAGGAAGATGCTTCGGTTTACAGGTGATATACATTTTCAAGTTTAATAGATTCTAATTACCTTTTACATTAAAATGTGCAGAAAATGCGTACTCCCATTAAAAAGAATTTTCATAAAAAAATCTTTTCCTCAAATCAATTATAAAATCAAATAACTGGAATAGTGCATTCAGTTTTAAATAAATTTCCAATTTAAAGTATTTTTTAATATTGCAATTGTTTGATTAAATATAATTATATAAATACACAAGGCATTATGAGAATAATTTAGCATACAAATGGTACTTAAAATATCATTTTAATATACTGAAACTCAGATTATAATGTACTTATTTATAACACTTTATTTAGAAAAGAGGAAGTTGAAATGTGTTGATTATTTCAAATTTATAAATTTTTTTCTGAAATATAGGACTAATTTTTTTCCAATTTTCTTCAAATTGTAAATACTTTATAAATAAGAATTTAGCTTAATAAATTAATATATATGTGCAGAATTTTGTTGTAACTGTTATTTAATATGTTCATTTCCACTTTATAAGTATTTAAATGTACTTTGAAATGTAAGTGTAAAAGTATTAAATAATTTACAAGTATTAAATTTATTAAAACCATATCAATATTAAATTTGTAAAATGTTATTTTAAATTCTTCTTAAGTAAAAACTTTCATCAAAATTATACAAAACTTTAATATTATAATTTCAGATATATAAAAAGTAATTAAGACATGTATAATAACCAAATATTCGAAATTATTAGAGAAATTCCATTTTGCTGAAATTATACATAAGTTTGATTAATGCCTATATATTCTAAGGATTAAAATATTTTACCTTAGGCAAATATTTTATTTTTTATTAATTTATGTATTTAGCAAAGAAAATATTATATTATATTTATAGTATCATCATTCATCAATCAAGTAACATCCTATTTAACCATAGGCTAAGTTTTAATCATCTTCATGATTTAAAATCATTTTGAAAAATGTATAATTATATGTGTGGATTTATATAATTGGTAATATATAATTGTGATAATATAAATATATAGTTTGTGATAATTAGCTGTTTTATAAAAAAATGTATGTATTATGCAAATTAATCTTAAAGCATTTAGAAAAATTTCATTTGTAGATTTTAGTAAGCATGTTACTAGGCTTTATTAAATGATTTTAAGATAAAAATTGACAAAGCTGCATATTTCTCAAAGAATAATGAAGCAGTCACTTAATTTTAAAATCTTCAAAAACAGAAAATAATAGATTATTCAAATAGAGAATAGAGGTTAAAACATTTTTTTGCATTTAAGGTGAAATAATTTTAGAAAATGGGAAAAATCAGGCATTTTTTACTGAGCAGCAATTAAAAAATATATTTTGTTTTAATTAAATCACAATGAAATTCCCTTCTCAACACTTTTAAGTCTTATAATCTGCTCAAAGGTATCTCTTTTACTCACTTACCACTTTTCTAGGTGTTCCCCGGGCGAGACCTGATGTCTCACCTACGAGAGCATTGAAACCCCTCCACAATGACAGAATCAATGGATTGGCTGCTGCAAAGCGGCAGACTAATAGAATTCTAGAGCGTGCTGATCATTATAAGACAATCACCCATTCAAAGAAAGAGCTTGCATTACTTTATCAGCATAAAGTAATTTGGGAACAAGAATATATGCATTTACAATACATGGAAGATAGACTGCAAAGAGAAATCTATAACCATTTAACCATTTATGGTCAACTGGGCTCTGATGGACAACTTCTATTAGCAGACAACATAAATTTTATTTTGGAAATAGAAGAAGAAAAAGCTTTTTTTAGAGAAAATGTAGTTGATCCACTTTGGTATATTAGGTACGAAAATTATTTTAAATAATTCCATTGATTTCTTTTAATTTTAATTTTGAATATAAAACTATCAATCAATCATTAAAAGTAAAGAAATGTTGTAAAGAAATTTTCATAAAATTTTTAAGTAATGATAAATTTTGTATAGAAATCAGCAAGATATGTAAAGTAGAGAGAGAAAGCAATATTTTCAAAAAATAATTTTCAAAGATTTTTATCCTGTCTATCAATTGAAATTAATTTTCTCTTATTATTGACTTACTATATATATATATATATATATATATATATATATATATATATATATATATATATATATATATATATATATATATATAGTTTGCATAATTATTCTTTCTAAACAGTTACGTAGGACATATTTATTTACACAATGTAACAATGTGTAAATAGGTCCTTTATTTAATAAAGCAATTTTCTGAAATATCTGTGATTTTGTTTTAAGATCTTTTAATTGTAGATAAGGAAAATTATGTTATTAGTAAAAAAAAGCTTCTATAAGTATATTGAAATAAAAGTCTGTATTAATATAGTTAAAATAATGAATTTTTATTTTACTATTAGAATTTTCTTTGTTTAGAGAAGACCTAAAGGAGTGGGTGCATCAACATGAAGGATTAAGACCATTATCAGAGACTGCTAAGATGCAGCATTATCAAATACAGAGAGAAGTGAAAGAGCTTTGGAGTGGTTATAAAGAAATCACTGAAGATTTACTTAAAGAACAACGAGAATTAGAACAACAAGTGAAAGAAGGTAGATTTCTTATTTCATCTCGTTTATTGAAAAAAAGCTTAAGCAGAAGTTTAATGGTTTTATTATTGACTAATTAAATAACAAATTATATTTTAATAGTTTCTGTTAATCTTGATGTTTTATTAAACTATCAGTTTCATATTATAAATATAACTTTTTCAAGGGATTTTCTACGTTATTTTTAGTAAACAAATGTATTAAATACTTTGAACTAATCTTTTGTGAAAACAAAAAATTTTATTTTTTATTTTATTATTTTTGTAATTAATGATATCAGCTTAAAATGAAAATATCTTCTTTTTAATTTTATTTTAGAAAATCATTTAAATAATAAAACTTGCCATTTACTTTGCTGCTGTTTGCAAAACACAATTAAAAGAAATGAGCTTTATTTTGTATAATATTGAATGTATTAATTTATTCCCTGCATGTTGAAATTTAAAATTGGAAAATACTGCTGTCTGTTGTTTATGAATAAATTTTATTCTTTAATGCCTTGTTAAACTTAGTTTTTAAAATTAACTAAAAGTTTTGCAAACTATTTTTAGGTCTGATATATTAGAGAACCTAATATGTTGGCGAACATTTATGAACAATACCAAAAATTGATTTCATTAGCTTTGATTTCAGCTTAAAGCTTTTGAAATTCTTTCCTTATTTATTGCTTGTAAACTTAAGCAGCTTTTTAAAAACTTTTTTTGCAATATCTGATACAAAATATTTTCAATTAATGTTTGGAAATATTTTGACTGCTTATTTTCTGCATTATGTAATTTCAAATATGCTAAATACTTTTCAATCTCTCTTTCCATTCCATTTTGAACTTGTGTGCATTTTCCAAAGATTATCATTGCGAATTTTCTACTTAAATATGTAAAATATTCTTATTGATAAATATTTATATTAAAATTTGTCATTGAACTTGTAATTGAATATTTTTAACATTTGTAAAACAAATTTATTTCTTTAAATTTCTTTTCAAATTATTCAATTATTAGATATTGATTTGAAATGAATGAAATAACAATTTAATCAATTTGTTACTTTGTTCATTAAAACTTTCAGCTGAACTTTTACAGTTACAGACTTTTACTTTCAGAATCATTGTTTATATATCTGAATATTGAACTAAATAGTTATCGCCCTGGCCTTTGGTTAAATTTGTGTCTTCCACTCCTATCAAGAAATGAATGTTTTTAGTTATACAGAATCTTCTTTGAACTATAGATCTAACTAAGCTTTGTTTGCAAAATTAGCCATTATGTGATGATGGAAAAAAAATAATAATAATCGCCGTTTGTGAATTTATTCATTCTGTTAGTCTCAAAATCTTAGTCAAATATGATCAGCATATTGTGTTATTTTAATTATATCATAACATCTACATACAACTGAACTTTACTATCAATTACTCAATTACAACATACTCAATTACAACATTTCAGGCATTGATCTGCTTGTACTTAAAACTTGTTTTAAAATGGCTATTTACTTACATCTAAAAAATGTTTAATTTCTAGAGAAATGATTGTTATTTATTTTCAGAAACTTAGTGTAAAATTTCCTTTTACAGATTATTGTATCTATGCTTTTTTTCTCAATCATATTTAATTTTTTAAACTGTGCACTTTTGTTCTGTATGAATCTTAATTTATAAATGAATCTTAAGTTGTAATTTTTTACTTTTGATTATAATAGCACTTCCACAATACATTGCTGAAGAAAAAGTAGTAACAAAAGGTATACCTCCTGATTTTCATGAGCTTTACTGTCCTGATCCTCAGTTAAAAGAAAATTTAATAGCTGAGCTTACAAGATTGGATGAAAGCTACTCAAATAGATTGCGAGATCTTGATAGAAATTGTGACAGACAGTAAGTAAGGTTTATATATTTTTCTCAGATATTGTAGTGCAGTGTTTCTACTTCAATAGAATAGGGTTTTTGTATTTAAAAGTTTACTTTAAAACTTCTATAAAATAAAATTTGTTGTATTATGAATCACTAAATTCAGAAATCTATATTAAAGCTTTTTGAGTTTGTTATTCTGTGACTATTTATGCATGCTCATTGTCTGTTCACTCTTTTCTATAATCAATAGAAGTGCTATTTATTTATTATTCATTTTTATACCAACCAAATTTTAAACACTAACAGTGTACACAACAATGTCATTTAAGTCAACCAATGTCAACAACAACATCAGAATTATTACATAATACTTTTAATAAAATTAGGCAGCTTTATTTTTATAGTATTAAAATTTTTTATTTATGATCATTAATAATTTATTTCTAGGTAAAATTTTATTTGCTGTTTTGAAAATTTATTTATTCTATGCATTTGCACAATGCAGTTTTCTTATTTAGCTTCTTGGTTTATAAATATTTTACAAACCAAATTCAAATTATGAAATTTAAATTTTTTGTTCTTTTCATATCAAATCCTATAATTAATATTTGTCTAATTATAAACTGACTTATTCTTTTAAAATCATTAAAAAATCAGAATTAATTAAGAAATTTAATCTTATTTATTTTGTGAAATTTTCATATTAAAATTGGTCAAGCTACTGAAACAATTTTTGTGTTTGTAATAAGCACACTGTTTAATAAAATATGCATTTCTTCTTTCTGTTTATCAATTTAAATTTAATAAATTAAATTTAAATTTATAAATTTTTAGGGCAAAATTGTTGATTAAAAAGATGAAAATAAATACATTTCAATTGCAGATGAAAGTAAAAATTAATGATACTGTGTGTAAATTTTTGAAAAAAAATAAATAAAAAATAAAAAATAAATGAAGAGTAAAACAATAAAGTAGCAAAAAGTTCCAGAAAAATGTATTTATTTATTTAAAAGTGCTTTATGCAACAAATTTTATTTAAATTATTTGTTATTTTCCTTTGATTTTGTATAAAAAATTTTACTTGTGTCATACATTTTAATACCATTTTTTCCATCTATAGGGCTTGTCCTGGTGGTTGGAATGAGCATGATAGTGCACTTTTTGAACATATTCTTGAACAATATCCAGCTGATCTTCCAGATAGACGAGTTCTGTGCTTTGACCGATTAAAAAGAACTTTTCCAAACAAAACTCTGGGACAATTGGTAATTGGAATTTCTTTCCTTTAGGCAGTTAAAATCTTAAATTATATACTTATTCTTATATATATATATATATATATATATATATATATATATATATATATATATATATATATATATATATATATATATGAGATTATATGATTATATAACTAGAAACAAGGTGATCCTTGTATGGGTGCCAGGGCACAAAGATATCAAAGGTAATGAAAGGGCTGATGAATTTCCTAAACAAGGATCGTCTTTTGTTCTCATCGGTGCAAAACCTTTTTGTGGGATTAATTTGAAGATCGCAAAAATCAATGTTCTTAGATGGGAAAAACAGAAGATGTATGAAGCTTGGATCAACACTCCTGGTCAAACCCACGATAAAATGATCTGTGGATCATCAGCGAGGATTGCTTCTGAAATTTTAAGATGCTCTAGGCAGAAGATACGTTTAATCGTAGACTTCATAACTGGGCACTACTGTTTCAGAAAACACCTCGGGACTGTTTCAGCAATACCCTATCTGCAGGAAATGTCATATGCAAAAGTAAATGGCCAAGCATATCATTTACGAATGCGATGCCCTTTCCCTCACTAGACTAACTTCTTTAGGCATCATCCATACTAGAAAGTTACACCTAGACTCCATTAAAGGGTTATCGTACTTAATTAATAAAGTGGGTAACCCGAGCAACTGGAACTAAGAAACACTGGGTTTGGAGTTAACAGTACAAAATGCTGATAAAAGCAGAGTTGCCCAATGACATACAAACCCAACTTTAAGAAGAAGATATGATTATATATGTATACATATCCAAGTAATTAAAAATAAAAGCATAAAAAATATTATAAAATTTTTAAGAAATCAAACTTTTTAAGTATCGTATGTGAACATTTAAATCCTCTGATATTAAACATTTAAAACATTCTTTGTTTATACTGTATAAAATACATATTATAACTTTTTGGTCTTATAATTCTAGTTGCATTTTATCATAAAACGTATATTAAATCTAAACTAGTAATTCATGTCCGAGTTGATAATATTTCTTATGTTAAATTAGCTGTGCAAAGTTAGGCAACCAAGATTGTTTAAATACATAGGGTTTTTTTTTCTTAAAAATTATTTTTAAAAATAGTTCTATTGATTATTTTATCTGTTCACAGAAATGTAGAGAATTTTTACAATTTTTGTAGTAGTTTTTGAAGAAGAATTGGTCTCCGTTTATAAGATGTTAATGTATCAAAAAATAAATAATGATGGATGAGTATTTCATGGTAAACAAAATTACATATAAAAAAATAATAACTACATTTGTTTTTTGAAATGATTGCGTGAAGATTTTATTACATTATTCAAAAATCTTTAATATCTATGATCAAACTCTTTACAATATTAATTCCCGATTGAAATATTTTATTTTTATTATAATGATTCTTATATTTACTAAAATCAATATAACCATTTTAACACTAGATGTCTTATGAAACATGGTATCAAAATAACCGCTTTCACAAGGACCGACGAAAAAAGTGTCTGGATGACTGGGCAAGAGAAAGATATAGCTGGTTGCTCAGAGCTGTCACTGAAATATCTCAAGCTCAACAATCCCATGCTGGTCATCAGTTAAGCCGAGACGAAGCTCTGCGTCAAAAATTTAAATGTGAAGTACTTCGACAAAGGGTAAAGATGCCAATGAAACTTATATTCACTTTTTTATGTTCCTTGAAAAAATACATATATTTATGCAAAAAGTAAAATAGTACTGTTTCTTTTGAATTATTTCAGTTGAAAGTTTTGACTATTGCAAAAATAGATCTGACATATGACATTGTATTTAAATGACATACCTTAGCTAGCATTTATTTAAAGATAAAAATTTAGCCTAGTATTATTTAAATTTGAAAATCTAGCATTATTTAAAGATGAAAATCTAGTTAATAACTTCCCTTTGTAATGGACTGTTATTCAAAATCTATGACTAGCATAATTAAAATGCTTTGATTTTGTTGATTTATTGTTGATGTACTTGGTTTTGTTTTCATAGTAATTTACATATTTTATCTAAATTATAATAAATACTAGTTGCAGTGTATCAGAATTTTGTATTATTTTTTAATTAAATTATTTTTCCTTAGATTGGGGCAAATTTTTTTCAATGCAGTGCTAAATATGTAAGAAAAAAATTTCAGTTCCATCAAAAACTATAAATTTTAATCAAATTGTGAAATTTATTTGACAATATCGTAATTGTAAATTATATTAAACTGAGCATTGCTTATAATAAAAAAATTTTGAATTGTTTTAAAAGTTAAATATTCTCAAAAAGTATTACCTTCTGGAGATTTTTTTTAATTGGATATAAAAAAATTAAAGTTGGATGCAATCCTAGAAATTGCAGGAAAAATAGTGTTCAAATTATTGCTCTCCAAGAAACAACACTTAAAGAAATCTTTTGTCTCAAAGTTACGAGATATCATATTTGGAGATCTGATAGACAACATAAGTGATCATGGATTTGGCTTTTCTATTGAGGCAAATAAATTATCCACAATTCTCCTGCTACCAATAAGAAATTCAGATTTGGAAATTCACAGGATTAAGATGAAGAATGGACATCTGAGCATCTTTAATTTGTATCATCTGCCAAATCAAAGTAACATTTCTGATGATCTTTCTGCTACTTTTGATAGTAACACTGTTATCATGGATAACATAAATGCTAGGAACACAGCTTGGGATAACGGTTCTTTTAATCAGAGCAACAAAGAACTTCTTAGTTTGATATATGATCATTTTCTCGCTCTTAATGATTGCTCAAAAACCTTCTCCTCTTTCAGCTATAATACTGAAGACATATTTGATGTAACTTTGGTCAATCATGACCTCTTCTTTGATTGTTCATGAACTCTACTCTATAATATCGGAAGCGATTATCTGTATGTTTTGTTTAAAACTAAGAGAATAAAAAAAGATTGGAAATTAACTGGAATAACTGGAACTTTAAGAAAACCAATTGGTAGCACTGTCGAAACAATATTGATAAAAAAATTTGTTACAAAGTCGATTCATAAAGATCTTGGTACAAAACAGCTGTTTTTTAAAGACACTGCGACTCAAGCAGAAAAGCAAATAATTTCCTGAGATGACATTAAAAAAAACTGAGTACATTTTTTAATGTTATCTCAGGAAATTATTTGCTTCTAAAATTATTTGCTAAAAAAGAAAAAAACGGTTTTTTATACATAATGCTTCTCTATTAGAGCCCCTTTTGATGAAAAGAAATCAACTGATAAAAGAATATGAAGGTTAGAAGAGACTCTTCTATTAAAGCTGTACTCTCAAAAATTAATGAAATAAAGAAAAGCTATATCAAAGAGAAGAAACTGGAATGACTTGATTAGTAAATTCGATCGCTATGACTTGTAATTCCATTGGCAATGATTAAAGACAGCTTTCTCTCATTGACAAGTCTGCTGCAATCTATTGGGTTATTATTATCAGAACACTAGTAAACTAACATTTGTGAACAAAAATAAATCACTCGAGAGTAAAGCCAGGCGTGTTATTCATGCTTTCTTCTGTGACGTTTGTAATGATGTCATTTTTTCATAAAACGTTTTCAGTGGAATAAATGGATACTGCCTTTAGAACTCTTAATCTCCTGGACCTGACAATATTCATGGTAAAAGGATTTGTAGTCTTAGCCCTTTAAGAAGAGATGCTATTTTGGAAATTATCATTGCTTCATGGAAACTAGGTAGACATCCTATTTTACCATTGTGATTGAAAACATACCCTTATTATACCAATTAGGAAACATAATAAAGCAGCTGGCTCACTTGACTGTTTTAGACCTTATGCATTGACAAGCTCCTCTTATAAATTTATGGAAAAGTTTTTTCCCCAAGTTAAAATTTTATTTGGACTCCAATGTCTAAATACCAAGTGAACAATATGGTTTCAAAAGTGGGCACTTTAACATAGATAAACTTTTATACTTTGGGATGAAAAACACTCTCAAAACTTGAAACCCACAAATCACATGGTGACAGCCATTTTAGCTGTCACTATATGATTTGGGACCTTAAAACAAAGCCTTTGACAGAGTCTGGATTAACAAAATATTTATGAAACTTTCCGAAAACTTCGAGATTCATGGGATACTTGCCTAAATCGATGATTTTTCTGAAGACAAGTTAATTTTTCTTAGATTTAATGAATCCTATTTTTAAAGACTATAAAATGACCTAGTGTTAGTCTCAACTTTCTGTACTTCTCAGAGTCCACTGCTCTTCTCTTTGAGATGAAGCTGTTATTGCTCAATGGTATAAAATGGGTTTATTTTCTGATAAAAAAAGTAATCATATGGAAAATCTGGTCTAAATATTGGATTGGTTGAAAATAATGTTTAATCTCACTTCTTTCTGAAATGGAAGTATTTTTTCCATTCAACATAAACTAAAATTCAACATTTCTAAATCTTCTGTGAGTTTCTTCACAACGAATCTAAAACTTTAATATATCAGGCAACAAGAGGTGTTAACACTTAAGGATAAACGCGCGTTCTCTTCCTGTTTTGGACTTTTTTTTATTTTATTAGTTTATGGTTTCATGGATCTGGTTTAGTCTAATGGCTAGCAAGATAGGATTGAAACAACTGCAAAAGTTAAGGCAAAAATTAATACAATGTAGCAAACACCGTCCAATCATGAAAAAGGTGCTATAATTTTTCACAGTCCTTTAAACTTTATTTAATAATTAAATTCATTAAATAGTCACTTATGTTTGAAATGTTTTTATAAATCCAAAATACATTGAAATTGACTTTGTTGCATTTCCATCTGCTCAATATATTATGAAATTATCTAAATAGATTGTAATTTTATTAAGATTTTTTTGCAGTACTTAGTAGTCTAAAGTCTTCTGAGTAAAATTTTTCAGCTTCTGGATAAGGATAATTAGATGTTTTCTTACACTAATATAGTATTTTAATAAATATTTAATATTTTGTTATCTTGTAAAATATATTTATTTGAAACTGCTTTATAAATATTTAAAATAAAAGAACACCATAGTTCTTATATTAATCAGGTGTAATTAGAAAAAGTTAAGATTTGTTTTTAATATAATTGTATTAGTCACAGCTATTAAAGTGATTCATGCCTTTTATTAGATTCCAGTAACATTGAAAAACAGCATAAGTGATGATGTTACTTATGCATTTATGCTAATTATTACAAAGGAAGTTAGCACCAAATTGACTGAAATTTCTCCTTGCAATACATTCTACACTCGTGTCCTTAAATTAAGAATAATTCAGAATCACATAGAAATTGAACTCTAAAATCAAATTTTCACATATAGAATTATCACACACATCTTGAAGAGTAATATGCAAATTACAAAAAACCACCAGATGGCACAGATAGTACGTAACAATGACGAGAGAGGGGGTATATAAGGAATAGTTACAAAGAAGTAAAATTGTTCAAATATGGAGTTATTGCACTGAAGCGCTTTAAAAGCCTTTCAGTGCAATAACCCCATAGTTATGCACAAAGGAAACATTTTGATGATGTTTTATGTGGTAGAATTATCGGCTGTCTGTCTATATGTGGACGTACCCAGCTGAAAGTATCATAGGAACCTGGAATCGACCAGTGTCATCTCCAGGCTTTGGCAACGGTTCCAAGATGATGGTAATGTGAGTAGACGTTACAACACCGCTCTCCCTCAAGTTACAACGCCGAAGAAAGAAAAGAAACAGACGCAGCACAGTACCAGACCTTTTCAGTTCTCTTCAGCTACCGGTACGACAGTTTCAAGGCAGACCGTATACACTTGCCGCAACTCATTGTCGGCTGCGGTTAGCCTGGAGTAGAGAGCATGCATTATGGACACTGCAACAGTGGTCTTGTGTGATGTTTTCCGACGAGTTCAGGTTTAGCTTTCAGTCTGATTCTCGTCGGAATTTCATATGGAGAGGGCCAGGTACCCGTTACCACCAAGAGAACACCATTGAACGGCACTGTTACGGGGGATCAGGATTGCTCGTTTGGTGAGGAATTATTCTGGGTTCCAGAAATGACCTGCATGTTCAGGATGTAACCATGAAAGGCCGCATCTATCGGAATGTCATTCTGGAACAACATATGCATTTGTTTAGTGGTGCCATGGGTGCAGAATTTCTGTTTATGGATGACAACGCCCGTCCTCATTGTGCAGACATTGTAGACGAATGCCTTCAATCGGGGTATATCACCCGTATGGACTGGCCAACTTACTCATCGGACTTGAATCCAATAGAGCATGTGTGGGACATACTTGGCCGACGAGTTGCAGCCCTTCAACCCCCTCCCACTTCTCTACCGGAATTTCGGAGAGCATTGCTTGATGATTGGTGTAATATTCCCTAAGATCAGATCGATAATTTGATACTCAGCATGCCTAGGCGTTGTAGACCGGTATTGCATCGTCTGGGGGTCATACTATGTATTAACCATGTTATATTGGTTTTTGTAAATAGGTTCTTTTTTGAAATTCGCTTCAGGGAGTTATAATCGCAATTTTTATTAATGATATCAAACATATAACATCTTTTTTGCTCTTTACCTTTAGTTTAATAAATAGACTTTACAAATAAGTCACATTTGTTTTGCTTTTGTCTCTTTCTTTGCCTGAACTTGCATTATCCTTAATTTTTGGACACGAGTGTATTTTAGTCATAGTTAAATTGCTTTATATTTTACTGAATGAAAATTATTGATTAGCATATTAAAAGTTTAAGCAAAGATTTAGTGCACATCTTAAATAATTTGCAATTCAAATAAGCATTAGAATCACTTATCTTTCATTAACTTCTTTGCTGTCAAATTAAATAGTAGTAAATCTAAGCATCAACAAGTAATAATGTTTAGTATTCAAAGTATTCATAGATTTCATATGGAAATTTTCAATTGCATAAAACTTCACAATGTTTCACTTACTAAAGATTTTTTACTAAAATTCTCACTTTGAAACAAAACTTTATAGCAAAACACTACATATATTGTGACATAAAATTAGTGTAATGGATTTCTTATGAATTATGACATGAAGTTATATTGATATTTTTATTGTATTAGGTTGAGCAATGGAGGAAAGAAAGAGAAAATGAACGCTTACAGCAATCTGAAATGGAAGCACAAAGAAAATTAGCTTTAAAAGTAGTGCAGCAGAGGCAGGCAGCTAAAGAAGAATACAGAAGGGAACTGGCCAGACAACGATTAGCAGCGTATTATGAAGAAAGGCTGCGTTTCCAAAAAGAAAGTGAAGAAGCTTTGCAACGTCGTTTAGAAGATGCCCGAAAAATAACTAAAGATCGTTCTAAGCATGATAGAGAGCGGTAAATTCTTAAAGCAATTATTGTAGTTTACACAAATACATTTATTTTAATCTTCACTTAAGATAACTTGTCTTAAAGAATACTTATCATTATTGATGCATTTTTGCAAAATTAAATGAAACAACATTTATTTTTAATCATCACAGTTTTTAGACAGTAAAAAAAATTTCGTATGACTAAAAATGTTTATTTTAAATATTCAAAAATACTTGCATAAGCTATAAAATAAAAGATCTCAAAATATAATATATATAATTATGAAAAGTTGAGGAAAAATATTGTAATTTTGCTTTTGTATGATTTTTAAAGTGTTAAACACAATTTAATTATTAAATTATATAATTTTATATGATCAAATCAAGAAATAATGCATAAATTTTTTCCCATCCTTTATATTCTAATATTTTTCTCAAAATGCGTTAAAGAAATAGTATTTTTATATTGTTACAATCTGTCCTCAGAATTTTTTGTAGTTTTATTTTAGCGTTGATGTAAATAAATATTACAAGAAATTTTGGCTTATAAAAATTTTAATCAATAATAATTATGTTTATATATTTGGTCTATCTCATTTGTATCTTTTTCAAAAATCCAAATAATGCTATTTTGTATTTTCAAAAATGAGATTTGAGTTTTAAAACTTTACACAACATATAAATAAAAAAATTACATGATTTTACATACATGTTTAAAAATGTAACTGTTAGAAACACATTGGGAATGTTGATAATATTTTTTTGTTTTTACTCAAAAACATTTGGTTTATGATAAATTTTTACAAAATTAAAATAAAAGTAGCTTTTCTTGTAACAAAACAAAGATTAAATAATTATCACTGAAAATTATACTGTTTTAAAGTTGATGTATTTGAATCATTGTATATTATATTGTAATGAAAACATTTGATATAAGAAACAAAAATAATCGATGTGAATAATATATTATTTATAACACTGAAAAACACAAAAGATTTTACTGCAAATTATTAATTTAAATTATCAATATGATTCTCTTTTTATTTTTACAATACAATCATCTAATTTATCTTTTGCTATAATTTGATTCATAGTTTAAAATTGCTTATTTTACAATGTATACAAGATTTTAAAAGTATTTTCAAATTTAATTTCTTATACATAATAATTTTACTATATCAATTTACTGTCTTCATTATAACTCTTCAAATAAAAACATTAAAAACAATGAGAAGTACAACATCAAGAACTTACCTAAATTTCCAGTAAAA
This sequence comes from Latrodectus elegans, assembly GCA_030067965.1. Lineage (NCBI taxonomy): Eukaryota > Metazoa > Arthropoda > Arachnida > Araneae > Theridiidae > Latrodectus > Latrodectus elegans. Next base: position 24,384,976 of record CM057819.1, on the reverse strand, counting down.
ATTATGAGAAGACATTCCTTGTCGCATTTTTCTTTTTAAATATTTATTAGTATTAAATATTTCTACTTATACTTTTAAACATAGGCAATTAGAAAATATTATAAATAATTGTTATCTTTTTCATCAATTTTTTTTCATTTACATTGTAAATGAATCGTACTAAATCTTAAAACAAATTGAATATTCATATTATAAATTAAATAACTTTAAAACAAACTTAAATAACCTTTAATATCATAAATAATACTACCTTAAGAGACTTTTGCTTTAAAAGTAAAAGTCATTCTGAAATACATAAAAATATGAATTATTTATGTTTATCCTTTCATAATGTTATATTTTAATTATACATTTCCTTATTAAAATGGAACTAGATTTTTTTGGTCATTTATCTTTTTGTAAATATTTTCAATATGTATACATTCATATATGCTCAACTACTTATTCATTTTTGTATATATATTTTTAAAATAAAGTATAAATGAGAGAAAAAGCTGCAATATTTACTTTTGCAAATACTATATTTAATTCCAAAATGATATAAAATAAACATATTTGTTTTTATGAAAATTTGTCTGTTTTTATTGTAGTAGTAATTAATGGTGGTATAACAATTGAATCATTTTAAGTATAATAACTTTTCACTTAAATAAAAGCCAACATTTATTAGAAAATCACTAAATTAAAAAAAACACTTCATTTCTGTATGTATTTTAATTACATTTATTTCAATTATCAATTACATCTATTTGAAAAATTTAGCAGAAGAAATGAAACGTATATTATTTCCGTGAAATATAAGTTATTAATGGAACTTTTATTGTCCTTTTATGTGAAATAAGTAAATTGTTTTCTCAAAGTTCTAACATGTTTTATTCTATTTATTACTCATTATAACAAAATATATGGAAATTTGTTTGTGATTTCAGTAAATTTTTATTTAAAATGTTACAAAATTACAATAAAAGATGCATTCACCTTTATTTCAAACAATATTAAATTAACTTTTTCAACAAAATTCATCATCAAATAATTCCATTTTTATAATTAACAAATCAATAACTTTAGATATAATATAACATACTTTCTTTCTCCATAATTATACTTCATTAATGTATGAAAAGTAAAGGTTCATATCTCTATTATTTTGGAGAAAAAATTTCTAAGTGTTTAATGAGTTTAGCTTATTGCAAACACATATAGCAAACATTACTCCAATACATTTATCAAGAAAATACTAGTGTTTTTCTCTTTTATACTTTCATTTTACAAACATTTCTGTTGTAAGTAACTAGTGACAATGGGAGTAAAATTCTTAGTCTAGGTTTCATAACATAATTTTAGGGTTCGTTATCGTACAGAACTCTTCTATGCTAATCAGAAGGAAAGAAGGGAACGAATGCTTAAACTTCGAGAGGAAGAAAAGGCGCGGCAACAACGACTCGATCAGTTGCGAAAACAGGTGGGATGAAGAACGTAAGATATTACTTTTCCTTTATTCTTTGTATATACCTCATAATTTAGATTAGAAATAGTCTATGAAAGCTTTTCCTAAAAATATATAGATACATTTTTATGAACACTAATTTATAAAAACCCATTTAAATTTCAACTATACTGGCAAAATGAAGTATATAATTTAAATCATGAATTTCAGTTATATGAATGGCATAAAAATTTAAAAGATTTTCAATATTTTTGCTAGTCATAAATTGTTTTAATGATAAAATAGAAAACTTTTCATAAAGCTAGGAGAAAATATTCAAATTTTATGACTGTTAACTATACAATATCTATTAACAGTTAACTTCTAAATATTTATTTAACTGAATTATAAAGTTACAGTAATTTTTTTAAATTTCTTATTGCCATTGTTATGTAAATAATTATATTGAATTATTTTTGGCGTGTGTATCGATTAGAAAAAATAAGATAGGAATTAGTTCATATAATATTGTTTAGTAATTTTAATAAAATATTTGTAATTTATCTTATAAAATTAAACAGTCAATAGTTTTTTCTCATGTTTTATGATTTTTTAAAGTGCTTTACTTAAATTTCTCCCTAAACTTCTTTTTATAGTTCAATTTTTAAATGGATAAAAAAGTAATCTATAGATTAATAAATTAGTGAAAACATATATCTTTTCATATTTTTACTCACAAGTCTCTATTTTTTTCAAATTTTTACCATACCTTTATCTTACAATGTACAATACCTGTTTTAAATGAAATGAATATATTCTCAAAATATTTAATATGTATTCTCAATAATTTATAAAATATTCTGTCTTGTAGAAAATCGTAACAATAATAAGTTTGACACATGTTTTTCTAAAGTGAAATCAAGCCTGTTGTAATAAATAGATAAATGCACTAAATAGCTTTAATTGTATCAAGTGCACAATTTTGTTTATTTTTTATAAAAAAAAATTAGTTTTATTTGCATTTAAAAGTAATTTGAGAAAATATTTTATTTATTCTTACTTTATGCACTTTCATTCTCAAACGAATCTAAAAAAAGAAACAGGCACAAGTCAACTCAGATCGTGATCCAGAAAGTTTTCTGCAGGATACTGTAGCTTCTGAGGCCCGCAAAGAGGCAAATAGTGATGGAGTTGCAGTGAAGGCTTTGCATGAGCTACGCACAGTTCTTGATAAGGAGGTAGATAGTTCACTCATTATTTTTATTTGATTTGTTTTATTTTTCTGGCTTACTTTTAAGTGATAAGCACTCTTAACACTTGTTAATACTATTATTTTAAAGACTAATGTTGAAAAATTTATTGATTAAGGTATACTATATACTGTTGGCTATTAAAATAGAATGAATTTATAACAAAATCTCAGATATCTATATAATAAGGAAATAATATTATGTTATTATACAATACAACTTGTACAGTTTTCAGAAGTTCTTAAATCATGCTTAAGATCAGAAGGAAAAAGCTACTTATAATGCAATGTAAATATTACTCAACTTATATGAACTAAATTATTGGCATTTAATGTTATGCCAATAATTTAGTTCATATAAGTTGAGAAATTTATATACTTATCATGCATTAATTATTAGAATGAGTAATACCGCCTTTTGTTTTTTTATTGAAAACAACTAGTAATATTGTATATATATAAAATTGCTTACAAAGTAAAGTTGAATATCATTAGAATATTTTTATATAAAATTTTATTAAATTTATGCAAAATAGTAAAAGGGCTTTGTCTTAATTTTGCTAAACATTATTTTTTTTAAGCTATTCCTCAAAATATAGCCGATAACTGATGTTGGGTTCATTTCAATATTTCAATTAAAACATTTTTTAACCTAAATTTTTAATCAATTATTGTAGATTTCATTTTGTTCAAATTTTTCAATTTTGTTAAATTAAGTTTTTCGTCGTCAATTTGCTTAAAATTGACGATAAACCACATGTTTTTTTTTCCAGTATACTGAAAACTGAATAACAAAAACGTTAAAAAAACAAACAAACTTTAAAAAAATACATTAAAGTACTTGAACTCAAACAGAAAAACTATTAATAAAACATCAAAAATTATTAAAATTAAAACTTATTTTAAAAATGTAAGAGATTTGTAAAGAGAATTTCTGTAAAATATTTTAATATCCAGATTTTGAAATGATATTCATATTTCTTTTATTTAAAATATTATTTGGTTAATAATGGTTTTATTTTTATCCCCATTTTAGGTTATTAACTCTTCTCAAATCGAACTTAAATATATGTAGTTTTCACAGCTACTTGTAAAAAATTAATATTTCAAATATATATATATATATATATATTTGAATTCAATTACTTATATATATATAAGTAATTGAAATATATGTATAATTTAATTAAAATTATTTGAAAGTATATCATAAACAGAGTATATTATATAGAAATATCCTTGATACTATACATTTAAGGAATGGATGTGTAGCATAGCTGAGATCTTTTCTACCATCAGAAATTATTAAATATTGCATACTGTTCCTACAAAAATTGACTTTACTCAAACCCTTTGTGATTTTATAATACAAGGAATTCAAGATTTAAAGAGTTGCTTGAATACCTCAAATATAAGCAGCTATGACTAACAATAAAATACTACTATAATAATTCCATTGCCATGATAATAGATTCAGAATAAACAGAAGATAATTAATTAAGCCAGAAAATTTTGTAGGTCTTAGATATTAACACATCCAATCTTATATAAAATCAAAAGAAATGCAATAAAAAAAAAAGTGAGACTATATCAATTTCTGCTCCTTTCCCATCTTCTAACTTAGTGTTTGCCACTATGGCTACCTTATACAAGGTACACCATCTTAGAAATGTAATTCAATCTTCTCATGCATAATGATCCGGTCATGTGCAAAAGAACAAAATATTATTAATCCTATTTTAATTTTACTGAACATCTTTATATATTTGTGGAATGAGCTATTATAACTTTAGGTCTTTGAAATGTTTTATTTTCCCTTTATCTGGATAAGGTCTTGAATACCTGAACTCAGGTGGCCACTGAATAGTTAGTAGTCTACCCTTCAATTATTGATTAAATCCCATTTCAGGAGTGAATGTTAGTAGTGATTTGAAATCCATTTTGATCCTATCCTATCTATAAATAGCTATTACCCCCATTCTTATTTGCCTTCATGTGTTAAACATGGAGTGGCAGACTAACCAAACCAAACCTTGAATGCTTAAATTATGTATGATATATATCAATAATTTATTATACAAAATTTTTATTGCCTTTTTAATAACAATTTAATAGCCAGCAGTGTATTTGTATAAATTTCAGTTAATAATTAAAACTAAATGCTTTAAAAAGCTCATTTTTATTTAAACTATATGAAATTGGAGACTGAAAGCTTAAAAAATATTATTTCAATTCTAAAAGCACTGCTTTTCTCAGTAATTCAACTAATATAACTGTTGTTAAAATATAAGATAGAGTCACTGCATGTTACATAATTATTTTTTATATGCAATTATATTTCTTTTAATTTTATTATTTCTTTCAATTTATGTGTTAAATGCTGAGTTTTTTAAGCTTTTATTTTTAAGATACTGTGTTTCTAATTTAACATTTTCTAAATGAATTGTGGCAACAAAAATCAATATAATTGGAAAAAATATTGCAATTAAATTTCTCTTTAAGTATCTTTTTCTTAAGTATTTAAAAAAAAATGATACATAAAAAATTATCATTAATTAACTCATTTATGTTAATTACTTGACTAAAATTAGAAATGTTAAACTTTAAACTAGTTTAAGTAATTTTTTATGGATTGTATGTCTACATACACACACCATCATTAGTTTTTTTTAATTAATTTTCAATTTTGATAGCAGATAGTTTATTGATAATAATGTCATGAATTTGTGTCAATAGTTTTATGAAATGAAATGAAAAACGTTTATAAAACGATGACTATGAAATCAAAATTATTACTTACCTAGAAATAATCGCATTACAAGATGCTCAATCTTCTGAAAATCATTAGATCCAAAACTTCACATTTATTATCACTAAGTATTAAACATTTTTAAAAAAGATTTTACAAATTACAGAAATTTACAAACTTGAAAGCTACAACTCTGAAGTTTTTTTTTTACATTTAACTAAAATATGATGTAATAAAATGAAATGCACTAAAATTTCTTTCATTTGCCTTAAACAAACAAAGAATTTTAACTTTCTAAGAAGTCAGGTATTTATTAAATGAACTTAGAATTTTAAATATTTTGAAGTGTGTATGATTTGTGTTAAAATATTCTTATGTTATTTTAAACTTCAATAAAATATTTTTAATTTAAAAAGATAAACTTTAAGATGCATTGTAAAATAGGAATTATACAATTTTTGTTATAAGGAATTTTAGGTACTTAAATAGTATCCTGTCTTTTGTTTCCACAAAAATAAACATATATTTTTAAATTTTGTGATTTAGTACCAAATAAATTAGTTTTTATCCATTTGTTTCCATTAAAATAGAACTTAATATAAGTTAACTTCTTTATTTTTCCTTTACTTTTTGAAAAAGTCATTAAAATTTGATCAAGATGAAAATGGTCAACCAGTTTTTAATTTTTTCAAAGATCTTATTAACATTCCGAAATTTCTTTTTTGTTTATTTTCCAAATACCTTTTTTTTACACTACATATTATTGAAGTTGTTTGTTTAAATAAACATGCAAGAGAAATATTACAATGCTTTTGCAAAATAGAAATTTTTAATTTTTCTGTTCGTTTTTCCCCATTATAATTATTTTGCCTGATGAAATAATAATACTATAATTAAATTAATAAATGTTCTATAGAAATGTACCATTTTTAATACATAAAATTAAGTTATAATTGTTCACTTTTTGCACCACATGCTAATAACTGCTACAATGCAAGATAAGCTTATTACATTCATTATTTACACTTAAAATCAACAATGTTTCAAAGCTATTTTTTTAAAAATCCATGTAGAATTTTTTTCTATATTTCATGATGAAAAATTTAATTATTATTTAATTAAATTTTTATTTAATTAAGTAATAATTAAATTAATTTTTAATTATTATTTAATTAATTATTATTTAATTAAGCATTAAAAGGAATAAGCTAACAGAGGTGTTTCTTCATGAATAAAAATGATCAATTAAAATTTATTGTGTTTATCATTTTATGTTGCATTGATGATTTATATTATGTTCATACTGTGTTAAATTTTCTAATTTTTACTGACATAAATTTTTATTTGAAACATTGTTTAGCGAATTTAACCAACTTTATATAAATATATAAATTTTTAAAACATTATCTGAATATTATTTTTTCACATGTAGTTATAATTAAATCAAAAAAAATTTCATTTTTGTTGTGATAATTATATCCACTTTATTTTGCCCATATTAAAATTTTTATTCAAGCTATCTGTTCCTCTTCAATTCAAATCATTGCATATTAAAAATGATTTGCATAAAAAACATGCAACATTAAAATTACAAAATGCATAATTCATTTTTGATTTTAAAAAATAATTTCTTTTATTAAATTCAAATTAGGATACTTAATAGACATTTAATTTATATAAATAGATACTTATTTTCTTAAATTATGTTAAAAGAATAAAATAAATAAATGAATTTTATGTACTTTAATTAATTCATTTAGTTATCAAAATTTACCGTATGGTAAAATTTAAAAAATGACTTAGTAATTATGTTATTTTTGTATTACAACATACTTGGTAAGGAGGTATGTTAATAAGTATACATATTATATGATTATAGCCTTATATTTTATATTCAGTACTATATTGCCACCTTTTAATATTTTTTAATAATTATAATATTTATTAACATTTTTATTTTTAGTTTCCAAAATTTTTTTATTTAATAATTTTCATTTAAAAACATGAAATTTTGCATAGCAAAAAAAAAAAAAATTTGGCTATTAATTAAACCGTAGTGTTTTTGTTCCTTCTTATCCAATAAATTTTGACTTTAGAAAGACATTAGATCCCATATCACAATACTCTGAATTGTAATTTAATACTTTATTTTATAGTAAGTTATATTCAATATTTACTTTTTAAAGTAAATATTGAAAATAATATATTAAAAAATAAAGAAAATAACATGTTTTTAATAAAGCTAATCAATCAGTTAATTAATGTTGAAAATATATTTCACAACAGAATACCACATTTATTAGATATAAATATTTTTCAATAAAATAACGACATCTGATTATAGCAAACAAAAATATGTCAGCATGTAAAACTCTCAAAATAAAATCAATCAAAATTTGAACAAAAAGACAAATTATCAAATATTTATAACTACTACAATATGTCATATACATTAAGCAACTAATAAGATACAATGTCCAGTTAGAATTTATTCATAGTAGCTACCAAACTGAATATTCACAAATCTTGCAAAATTAGTGCTGAGAAAAAAAGATCATTGATCTTAGGAATCGACAGGGCATTCATTCAAAACTCTCAATAAATCTGTAATCTCAATAATAAACATATTGTGGAATGAAAATGATAAAAGCTTATAATATTCTAGCACATACCCAATAAATAAGGATCACTGACATTTGAAATATAAAGTAAAAGATCTCTTTTATTAGAGCTGAGAGCAGTGCAAAGTTAATTTCACAAACTTGAAATTACAATAATACAGACTACTATACTGGATTATAAGAAAATAGTCAAAAGTTCCAAGATGTACTGCTAGATTACCAAAAAACAAAACAAAAAATCCAATAATAGTTGTAAACCAGTAATAAATGTGATTTTGTCGAATGACATTTAAGACAAACATTTACATCATAATTACAGTGTTTGAAGAATTTAGATAAGTCATTGCATAGTCCAATTTTTATTATGTTCATGGTTTTTTTCATTTTAATTTATGAAATCATATAACCTATATAAATGAAGTTCTGAACAATTCTGCATCATTATAACTAAGTGTAGATTACTTTAGTACCATCATTAATATTACAGTAATATATATTTATACCTTAATTACGTATTAACAGAAAATATAATACAGAGTGCATCATAAATTCGAGCAAACTTTAAAAATTAATTAAAAAAGCACAAATGATATTAAAAAAGTGTGATTTACACCAATGGCATCAAAAAAAAAAAAAACGAATTTTTTTATCAACAAAAATTTAGTTCAAAACATGGCCGATAGGTGGCATTGCGGTGCCAACACGAAGCTGATTAATGCAAATCAGTTTGACAATAAAACACTTGAATGGACATGGACTCTTCATTTGATGCCGCCCCCTCAGTAAAAACATTTTTTTGCGAACGTTTGGTGAAGACCGACGAGTGATAAGTCGGGGCTGTAAGATCAAATGGCCCCCATAATCACCCCAGATTTGGTTCCTGTAGATTTTTGACTTTGGGGTTATTTAAAATCTCTGTTGTACCGGTCCGCTCATTCCACACTGGCGGAACTTAAAGAAGACATTCAGCAGATCCTGTATGAGATCCTCCAGACATGCTGTACTCAGCTGTCACAGGTGTTGAGACTCGCTTTACTTGCCTCATACAATCGGTGGAGGTCATATTGAACAATGTTAGCTTAAATAAATCTTTGAAAATCCAGAATTGTATTATTGTTAATTTGCTTAAAACATTCATCATCAGTGCCACCTATTGGTCACTTTTTTAACTAATTTTTTGTGATACTATTCCTGCAAACCACACTTTTTTAACATAATTTTTTTTTTAAAGTTTTAAATTTTGCACGAATTTATGGCACACCCTATATATACAACTAAATGTACATATTTTCTATTTTTCCCCAAAAAATGTAATTGTATTACATTTTACAGAAGGCATAAGTTTAAGGCTTAAAAAAATTAGAACACATGTTTATATTTACACAATTTATAAATAGTCTCTCTCAGTTTTCTAATTGAACACATATAGCATAACAGTTTTAAATTTAAAAATTAAAAATGGATCATAATGTAGATTAAAAAGTTTCTTTTTCTCATATATTTTTCATCTAAATACTGATAAACTATTCTCAGAAAGTTATTTGTATGTTTTAAATAAGATTGTTCTTATTCAGATAAATAAGGTAACTGTAAAATTGTTGATATAGGTTCACCGGGATCCCCGTATAAGACTGGAGCAACAATTACGTGAAGCAGGACTACTCAATTCAGAATACGCAAGGCACGTACTATCACAAATGCACCCTCCACGAGAACCTCGGAAAGATACAATCTCTTCCCTCTTTCAATATGATGAAAATATTTAGTTTACTATTTCTATATATATAATTATTGGAGATGATTTTAGAAAAACGTATTTTGTGCTAAATTATGGGAAAATTTTACAATAAATTTCTCTTTTATAAAGCCCTAGTAATATTTTATTACATATGTTTTATACAATATAATAACTATTAATGCAGTCATTATGCTAAATTATTTTCATTACCTTGAAATATTAAAAAGATGAAATTGTAATTAAAATTCTTGTCTATTCATTTATTTAAATCATATATAAAAAAATATAACAATTATATTGTATTTTATTCTCAAAAACATGAAAGATTTATAATATTAAAATCTTATAAATATACATACAATCTTTTTATAAACTAACTAATACATCAAAATTTTTAAAAATTATATTCCATAAAATACTAAGAAAACTAGTAAAAAATGACAAGAACAAACATTTGACAAAATATATTTTTATTTATAATACTATTGTAAAAAATATAACTGCTGACAAAGAATATTTTACATCTTGTGTGCAAAATGACACTTTTTCATACATTAGAAAAGCAAATTTAATAAATTAAAACATCAAATGTACAACATGGAGTGTATTGTGAGGTTTCTGTCTAGTATCTTAAAAGACACAAGAATGACAGTATATTCAATGGAATGTTATTTGGAATTTTTTTTGGCATATCTTATAAAGTAATAACAAGTAAAGCAGTGAGCACAAAGTTCAATTAATCACTGCTTAAAACTGTTATCACTATATAGATTATCATAAGAAAATTGTATATAAATTCTAAGTAGATCTGCTTAACTATATAAAAATGTGTAAATTTCTTTATTTACAATTTGAGTTATCTTAATGTATTAATTGAATTTAACTCTTTATAATTTCAATAAGCTCTAATTTCAGAAAATTGCTAAATAATATACATAACATTTTTAAGTATTTACAAAATTACTAGTTTTGATTTCAAATATTTTTTATATTTAATTACATTAATATTGAAGTTTATTTATTTGAACTCATATGAGAAATTTATTAATAGAATGATTAAGTCTATAAAGAAGAGTGTTATTACACAGAATTTTAATTTAAACTATCCTTTTCAACATAAAAATATATTAGAATTTTCTTTTGTGAGATATGTAAATATCTCTCGTATTATATAATAATTTTAAATACAAAGTTTCTAATTACATTTGTTCCAATAGCCATTTAAAACATTCATTCCCTTAACATACTTCTAAGTGAGAAAATAAATATTGTTCCTTCAAATAAGTGATGCAACCCCAACCAATGTTTCAAAATTTATAATTCTATAGCATAATCTAATTGAAAACTAAGAAGCTTGCCACTTAAAATTACTGCTCATAATCCATTTCTGAGACTGCTGACCATTACATTTTTTTAGGGTTGGAAGAGTTATATCATCGTCATCAGGCTTATCAAGGCAGTGACCAGTCTGAGTATGCATTATTGTTTCATCCTATAAAACAATATCATATAAGAACATATAATCCATATATATCTGAAGATTTATTTTGATAATTCATAAAAGTAACAAATTTCATGAAAATCACAAAATTTGATTTTTCATCCAGAAATGATAGATTATATATATCTTATGAAACCTAATCATACTAAAATTTTACAGAATTAATAAATAATAAAACTTTTTATGTATTCACAAAAGCATAAATGATGGGAGAAATTAAATCATAAAAATATGCAAAAACATACATATGAAAAATTTATTTACACTTTATATTAAATCATAAAGCCTATTCTAATTAATTTCTTTTCAAATTTAAAACTGCATAAGCCACATTATACACAAATAATAAATATAATTTAGTATAAAGTTAATTTAATATTCTTCAGCAGAGTTGCCATCAAATAAACTATAAAGTTCACAACTTCTTAACTATAAAGTTCACACTTTTTCAGAGATATAATTTTCTTAAAAAGATTTTGGATGAAAATTAATTGTAATTTAAACACTTAATTAACATATTTAACAAATTTGTAACATCTTTTAAACATATTTGTAGATTTCACCTATAAATTGTAAAACATTAAATTTTGAAATAAAATAGCTGCTTTAGCAATAAAAATACATAAATTTTCACAATAATAAAAAGTCAAACACTTATCTTTATTACAAAAGTATGTGAAGTAACTGAGAAGTCAGACTGACAGCATTAATTAAACACAAAACTTATTTTAAAAAGATCTTTAAAAATATAAAATTATTCAATAATTTTTTTCAAAATTCCTGTACTTAAATAAATTTTAGAACTTTTTCAACCTATGTCAATAAACTTTTTGTGCAAAAAATGTCAGAAATTTGTGTGGAATTAAAAAAAGTATATAGGAAATGTGTTTTGTTATAATTAATCATTTTAAGTAATGAATGTAAAAAGGGAATGAAAGATTCTTTCTATAGAAGTAAGATTCTTTTACTTCTAAATACTTTGTTTTTTCTTGGATCTATAGGGATATACATTTCATTGCCCATTAGATTAGCATATAAATTTATAATAAATTCATTGTTTATAAATAAAGAATGGTTCAACACAGTATAAACAAAAAATTCTTTTCTATTTTGGACACCACAGATCATATCGACAGTGAAATGATAAAATGTTTTGATACATTTTAAATTTTAGCAAAACTGCAAATATGTATAATTTTGGCACATAATAGAAGAGATTATTTTAGATGACAATTAGTGTGTGATTGTAATTCATCTAATTTTCAATATTCATTACATACATGATATTAACATCCATACAAATATTGATATCTATAACAATTTTAATAATTTTTCAGTTAACAGAATTATAGAAGAAAATAAGTTAAATTCTGGATGGAAACACTCAAAGTTTTTTTTTATTTCAGTTTTTATATGATAAACAGATAAAATATATCTTAGAAAAAACTGATAACCTTAGATTTTCCTACTTTTTTAAGTAATAAAACGGAAATCAAAATCCATGCAAATAAATTGGATGATGCGAAATGTAGTAACATTCTATCAGTAACAATATCTAAATATTCAGTCCAAAGAAGTTTTCTAATGTGATGAATCACCATACTAGATAAAATTAATTATGCTTAATTAACCAAAATTAATTGGTTAAGAGCAATAAAAGTTAATAATTTTAATAGATTACATTCCACTTAACATTGGTAAAAATAGCAAGATGATTGAATGCTATGTAACATAATTAAAATAGCAAAATTAAAAAATGACTATTTATTTTTTTTATTTTATTTTTTTTTTTTTTATTTTATTTATTTATTTTTTTTTATTTTTTTTTTTGGTCCAATCAAAATTGTTCAATGTATGGGTAGAAAAAGTAATACCAACTTAGCAAATATACTATGAGAGAGCAGAAAATTGGAAAGAAATCATTTAAATTATTTGTCACTATTCTTACACAAACTGAGAAATAATAAGAAGATGTAGTGTTTGTGTAGTAATAAGCAATGAAGTCACTTGATTAAGAGTAGAATTCTAGAAAGTTCCTAATTCCACTTTTGAAAAATAGATTGTCATATTATTATTTTTCTTTTTAGTATTGGGTAACTATAACAGAACTGTTACCATAGCAACAATCTTCTTTTTCAAACACTGTTTAATTGACCATACTGTCATAGGGACACATCTTTCTAGAAGTAAGAATCTCTCTTACAATTTTTATTCCCTTAACTATCAAAACAAGAGAAAATATTAAAAAAATCTCATTTTCTTCCATAAAAAATAGAAAGAAACATATAATTTTTAAAAAAAAAGTTTTGAAGGAAAAAATAATCATTTTTCCAGCTTTCTACTTATAGCAAAATATTACTTAAGATAATACAAAATGTAAAACAAATTCAAGGAGATTTTCAAGATTCTGAAAAACATTGGAAATCTTGTGTTTCTAAAATGCAATGAAACATTAAACAAATATAATTAATTTAACATCACAGATTTTCTAAGAAATATTGTAACAGTCCAATGACTGTAATGTAGTTTGATTTCATAGATATACTTGTTTTTCTTGACACCAATGAGTAAACAAGAGCTTTCAATTCCTATTTTTTACCTAGATATATTCACTCAAAGAATTTGGAAAATAATGAGACAAACTTTTTTTAATATGTGTATGTATTAGAATCATGTCAAAATAATTGCATTAACTTTCTAACAAATTTGTGAAAGAAAAATGTTTTAAAAAGTATGAAATAAATAAGAGACTATTACTGTTAACAATAATTATTAAAATGAATTTCTATATAATTAGAGAAATGTATATCTTATATCAATCTGAATTAGTAAATACTCTGTATTTAAATGAAAAATTAATATAGTACCTCTTTATCATACGACCACATTTGATTACCTCCCATACCATGACAGCGCAATAATTTAACAGGTCCATCACTGGAAGCAGCATCCAAGCAATTATCATCAGACATGATTTGTTGTCGTTTAGTGTAGGCAAACACCTAAATATTACACATTTAATAAAATATAACATTTATATTAAAAAATAAAAAAATTACATTTTTTATTTAATAATATATGCAATAAAATAATTTCCATTATATAACTTCTCTTTTTATAAAATAGATAATATTTTTCAAACTTAATTCTAATTTAAGGAATTTTGATCAACTATTCATTATCTTGAATTTAATACTAGAATTAATACTTGAATTTTTTACACAATGAATAATGAAATGTTTTGAAATTTTGTCTATTAGTTATGGAATTGAGCTTTGGACTGACGACTATTTTAACAATTAGCTCTGTTTTAACATTTAGCTATGACAATTAGCTCTGTTTTAACTTTTAACTATTTATCTATGAAATTTATAGATTATAAGAGAATTGGTTTAAAGAACTTTGATTAATAAGTAAAAAATAACCTGATTTCCACCAAGACCATGACAAGTACCCATGGCAACATTTTCCCCACTTTTACGGCCAAAGGTGTCAAGACAATTAGCAGTTTCAGCATTCTTTATCTAGATAAACGAAATAATACTTTGATAATATGAATTACACACTGCAAAGAATTTGAATCCACAAAAATTAAATCTAAATTTACAAAAAATATTTTGATAATTCTAAATTACAAACAAAAACATTTTGACAATTTTAAATTATTTTAGTATATACATGAAAATATATTTAGCTCATAAAAAATCTACTTCAGACTTAAAAATTGAAAAAATTATTTTAAAAAAATTTATAAAATGTTAAAAATTTAATAGCTGGAATAAATTTTGACAGTGAAAATAATCACAAGTATTGTTTATTGACCTTTTGAGTCCAGTGTCACCATTTAAAAAATCTGCACCTACAATGGCATGAGAAGAAAACATTTCCTATCCCTCTGACAGAAAAGATTGGATCATTTAACCCCACTTAAGTGCTGCAGATTTTATTATGAGGAATCTTTATCTTTTGAGGATGATATTCCACGCTGTGTCTGCCATAATTTTGAAAAAAATATAAATTTGTTTACCATAAATACTATACTTATCGATAAGCAATTAACTTTTTTCGACTTGTTGCTTAACAGAATCAGATTAAGAAATATTACATAAATTTTAAGATATATACTTGTGTATGAGAGACAAATTTCATATGTTTTGTAAACTATGATGTCATATATATTAATTTATTATAGAAAATTTTCTGAAATTGTTTAAAATAATTATATGTTAAATTTGGTTAAATAAATTGACTTTTAGCCAATAAAATATATATGATATTTTTTAAAGTAATGAAAGTAATTGGCTATAAGAAAAATAAGCAATAAATTAAATGAAGAAATTTTAAAACATTCCTAAAACCAGCATACCTGATATTAAAAAATATAACCAAAGATATTTGTAAGAGAATAAATGTAAACTACTGAAAACGTCTTTGTAAAAGATTACAATCTGTATGTTAAACAATATTAATGACCTTTGTTTCTTTTTGAAAAAAAATTTTTGTTATAAATAATTTCTACCAATTATCAAATTAAAATATATGCTCTTTTTCTTTTGGGGAAAAAAGATTAAAACTGGAATTTCTCTGTCAGCATTTCTGTGACTAGGTATGCATACTAGGTTTTCTGCAATGAATGTTGAAAGATTAAATTTGAGTTGAACTACTTTAATACATAGTATACAGATTAAATGCTTATAAAATTATTTTACCATACAAATAAATTGTACAATTTTCTTCATTTTTCAAAGAATGAAACCTTGAAAATTGTTCATTCAAAGAGTACATCCCAAAATGTAATCATATTAGTTCAGAAAATATTTCAATAAAATTCTTATATAAAAGAAACAAAACATCTTAATGTAATTCTAAATATAAATTCTTATCTTCACTGTATTAAGCTTTGTATAAAGGAATGCTTTTATAAAATTATCTTTAAAAAAATCATGTTTATTTTAACTTTGTGCAGAAATTAAAACTATTTTGTAAATAAACTGATAACTTTAATATTGGAAATAGTTTCATTTTAAGTTTTATCTTTATTAATTTCCACTTGTGTGTTCTAGTTGTGAGATCAAAAAAGTAGAATGTAAAATATGTCCATAAATAATAGACCTTATTTAAATGTCACAAGGAAGAAACCCAGAAAGTTGTCGAGCTTTTATTTTGACATATATGCATGCAGGAAAAAACAGAAACATGACATTTAGTCTCATTGTCTAGTAGTGGGTGAGATTAAATCAGGTATATTCCACATCAAAGTGCGAATTCCAAACATCAGATCATAATTAGTTCTGTGTTAATAATTAGTCTGCGAAGATGTTAAGCTCTCATATGTAATAAAGTAATACATAATCACAATTAGTTCAATAGAAAAAGATGTTAAGTTCTCATATTATAATAAGATTTGTTTCTTAATGAAAACGTTTCAAGGGTAAACGGAGAAAAAAAGGTAGAAACACCTAAATGATTATAAATTACTACATCAGAGTTATACATGAAATTCCATATTTTTTATTAAGTAACAAATGAATATAAATAGCAATTTTATATATTTTTCTCATATATATACTAATATTTCTAGAATAACAATATTCCATAGAAAAATTTATGGTATAGTAAATTTATTGATAATTAAATAGTTCTCATTTATCACATAATATTTTTATAAAATCTACTTTGGAAAATGATAAACTTACTTCTCCTAAGTAGAAATAATCGAGAGGCATTTGTGATTCTGGATAAATATTTTCTAAATACCATCGAAAACTTTTGCATTTTAGGTCATCTCTTAATTTCTTTCTTTCTGTCAAATCACCAACATCTGCTTGTCTAGCTCCTGCATATTTATTAAAATATATTTTTAAAATCACCAAAAACGGCTTAAAAAAGTCATTTTTATAAAATTTAAAAAGATGTAGCTGTAAAATAAAATAACATACAGACCAAATACTTTTTTGGAATTAATCATTTTGTACACACATAAGAGTACACATTAATATAATCCAAAAGGAATTAACAATATTGTTATTATTTTTTTTAAAAAAATACATGAATAATAAAAGAATAACTTGTATGTTTGTTGTTGGTTTTAGAATCAAATAATATGTGATAAATTAAATTATTCTTTAACTTTTATTTATATATATAATTTATAGTTTTTTATTAAATGGTTTCTACATACAATATTTAAAGAAGTTATAAACAAGATATACCAATTTTACAATTTTTACATTAAAAGTTATTATAAATTTATTTTCAGAGGATATGCTTTGGAAGAAAATAAGCATAAAATAGGGTCCAAAAAGTGAACACATAATTCATAATTTTATGTGTGATTCACAAATAAAAAGAACAATTTATTGTTCTTAGTTCAAATATGCACATGAAATTAACTCAACTGGAACAAATAAGCATAAAATGGAATTTTGAACAATAATACAAACAATCATGTTTCAGGAAGTCCAAACCAAAGTACCATTAAAGTGAATACAAGAATTATTTAATGGGCATTCAGCTAATAGTTCATGGACAGTTAATTTCTAGCAACATTTGATCAAATATGCCAATTAAGCTACAAAACAAGCAAGACTCAATAATAAATTACTGTAATATTCTATAATTGTTCATATATATATATATATATACAAATTCTAATGACATGATTATAAAATTATAATTTTGCAACCAAAGGACTAATATGAGAACAAAACATTATTCACAGTGATAAATCAGATATTTTAAAATTCACAATAAAATTTCACAATTATGGTTATAATAGTTTGTTTCATAACATTATTAGAAAACACATATTACAATACTTATGACATTACTAGTTTTTAAACAATAAATTATTTACATAATAGTATTAATTGTACATAATATTCCAAATAAATGATATTTCAATAATGAATATCTATTCTTTAACATAACATATAAGCTATAACCTTGCATTTCTATAATCTTCAATATTATATTAATTGCTCCTTTTGCATTTATAATATAATTTTTCAGTCAATTACTATATTTGCATTAAGAAAGAATCAAAAAGTGGCATTACACATATTAACGCCGAGTATTTTTTTAAAATGTTATTGGTTTTTAATATTTCAATAATAGACACTTTCAATGTTTATGTATTAAAATTTCTTAAACAAAATAAATTCATTATATTTCTTTATATCAATTGAATAAATGATCATGAGATACATAAAATTTGAATGGAGCATCATAATTTTCCTTAACATTTTTTTTTCTTTTTCTTTTTTTTTCTTTTTTTTTTTTTTTTCATTTTTATTGACTAAACTATTTAAAACAAAAATTATCTAATAAAACTAAAATTGAAATATTTCAGTTCATACAAACTTATAATTTTTAAAACAGATGAATCTGACTGAGCAATTACGTTCAGGTAAATAAAAAAAATACCTATATTTTCAGATTAACTTTTTTATGTAAATCCCAGTTTTCCTTTGTAAAAACAAATTATTTTTATAAGAATAATGAAATATCTTTCTTTATTTGAATGAAAATGTATAAAATTGTACTTAAACATAATTATTTAAAAACACAGAATAAAATTTTAAATTTAAATATGAATTATTTATTTCTATAAGCACTACCCAATGAGGTATATATTTAAAAGTATATTTAATCGGAATAAATATTCTAAAAATAATAATGAGTATATAAGGAAGTATGAATTCAAATACAGCAATTAATAAGTCTTATGTGCAACATTTACTCTATACAGCATATTCAATTTTATGAAAAATAAATTCATATTTAACTTTGCAATATATAACACAAGTTAACAATAATACTTATATTCAATTTTAAATAAAAAAAATTTTATTCAACTAATATTTTTTCCTAAAATTAGAAAATACATATTTTAATTTTTTTTTATATATATATATATATATATATATATATATATATATATATATATATATATATATATATATATATATATATTTAAAAGAAATTGCTAAATATATACAAAATTTTTATAACTTTAACATTATTTGGATAAAACATTTACCAGGATTTATTGCATAGTAAAATTCTTTCCATTCATCCAACCAAACTTCTGCAAGTCTAGCATTATTATGATTGACAATTTTACTTGTACCACCAGGAAAAGTATATGGCGTTGATTTCCGAAAAACATGTCCAACATGAGAACAAGTAACAATTTCTAAAGTTCCACCACACATCCAAATCTATAATAACAAAGTAAAAAACTGAAATATTTCATACATATTTTATCATTGATTAAAATCCCTACACTGTTGTTAACAACAATTACTTAATCCAATTGCTTTAATTCAAATATAATTTTGCATATTATTATAAAAATTATAATCACAGAAATTAATTTAATTTTCATTATCAGATTTATTTGGTAATGAAACATTAAAAATTATAATACTAAAAACTGGTACAAAAATATTAAAATTAAAAAGGAAATATAGGATGTTTTTTTCATCACCCATTTTTAACTAGTTTGTAAAGAATTAAACTGAAATGCAGCAAATAATTTAAATATAAACCACACTAAATTTCATAATAATTTTAATCGCAAAGAAAACAAAATTTTATAAAAGAAAAATTGAATGACAATATTAGCCAGTCTACAAAAGAGATAGGATTTTAACATTAAATTTATTTAAAATAATGACAGATTTCTGATAAAACCTTAATTGATAATTCTTAAATATATTTTGAATTATCAAACATATAATATTAAATCATAATTTAATATTTTGTATGTAAAATCTCACTAGCTATTTTAGTCCCTAACTCAAAAAACTTGCATTTTAATCAAAGGCAAATGTTAATTATGCAAATACCAGGCAAATATTAAATTTATAATAAATTAGATATAATTGTTTCATTTTAAAATTATGTATAAAACAATAGCCACTCTTTTAACAAAAATGATAATTAATTAAAAAAATTTGTGAAAATAAAAAATTTTATTAAAAAAATTAAATTATTTTAAAATGAAAATTTGAAAACTATGATTAAGCCTTCTCTTTCATCACAGATAAATCAACCACAATACCAAAGGAATTGATTACCAAAATTTTTAAAATAAACTTTTAATCATAGTTAGATTAGTCACAATTTAAAAAATTATATGAAAAAATTCCGTTTAAAGAAAATTTAAGATTTATTTGTATTTTCACAAAAATGGTAACAATAATGAACATCATTTTTATTACACTAGATATAATATTTAAATTATATTCTTAAAAAACTCAATTTTGAATTATTATTTTTTAATAAAATTTAAATTGAATATAATCCTATATCTAAACATTTTTTCATAAAACTCAACTAAAAAGATTTAACTATGACTAAGTTTTATGAAATTTTAAAATAACAACTAAGAGCTCAACATTAATACCGTATATTTAGAGAAAATATAACCAACTCTAAACCTAAAATTTCAATTTAAAAATTGTACATTCTCTGGTAAAAAGGTAACAAATAAAATTTCTAAAGAATGAAAAAACAAATATTATATTATAGAAATAATTTTATATTTAAATAAAGTTGCTCACATTTTATGGAATGCAATTTTAATGAAAAAAGCATATTAATTATAAAAATATATGTAGGAAAGCATACAAACATACATTCATCATATATTAAAACATATATAATTTAAAATCTATAGTATTAATTCTATTTTAAATTATTAAATATTTATAGAGTTAACACAAAAACTTTAAAATTTAAAAATCTAGATAGTGCAGAATTTTGGTTTAATGATGTTTCCAAGTTACTATACATAAGTCAAATATCCTCCTATAATGAAAATAAATTGTTGGTTTTTTGGGTTAAATATGTGTGTGTATGCATATTATAAACTGCTCATCAAAAAACAGCAATTTAAAATTATATTTTGTCTATGCATAAACCCAACAGCCTATGAAATTAACAAAAGCATAAAAAAATCTAAAAAATAATTTATTATTAAAATGAGTGCTCTCTTTCCTAATTTGATTTAGTTTGTTTCTAGCTCTATGTTCATTTTTTGCATACAAGGGTTAATATGCATTTATCATTGAATGATAAAATATATAATGACTTACATTAAAACAAGCCAACATAGATTTATATGTAAGCCTAACTTAATTCAATATAAATAAAATTAATTTGCATAATTAAAGATAATAGAATTAAAATTCCATAAAATTATACAATAAAATAAATATAGTTAACAATTTCCTAATAAGCATATAAATAAAATACTTCATACTCTGAAAGAAAGTTCTAAATTCTCTCCACCCCAGATGTGCATGCCTTCATCATATTTACCAAGTTCTTCAAAAAAATCCTTATCAATAGAAAAAAGTCCACCTGCCATTGTAGGTGTTCTACAAAAGAAAAAAGTTAAACTTATTAAATCACAACATTTAAAATTGCATGCAAAATAAAAATATTGATTAATAAATATACAACATAAAATCTATTAAAATAACATATATGAATAAAAACATCTAATAAAATTCCCTTTAAACTCAGGCAACGAAAGAAATTCAACACAAATGAGATTATTTAATATTTTATATTACATAAAAAATAAATATAAAAAATTCCCGCAGAAATTTTAATAAACAGCTAATATAATAAAAGCAAAATATCATCAAACATTTCTTTTCTTTCATTCCTATTGAAGTCTCCAAATAAACAATAGGTACTTTTGGTATGTTTTGAAACTTTGTATACTTTTATATAATATAGGTGTGTACTTGCATATAAATATTTATAATCTTAGACACTGATATTTAAATGTATCTATCTAAAAGGCAGTATAAGCAAATTTAAAAAAAAAATAAAATTAACAATGCATAGTGGATGCTTAAAAACGAGCTTTGGTTGTAAGGTTATCAAATCCATAGGGTCAAAAAAAGATAAAATTTGCTTATTAAATTAATTTCAAAAAAAATATTTTTCACAGAACTCACTTTTATAAGTGCATTGTGACTTAATATAAAATGTATAACTTTAGTGTTAATGTCTTTAATATAATCATAATAGTATATTTATAATGACGTAACTTCCTTTTTCCCCTACTTTTAAACTCCTAATACTTGGATTAAAATTTTAAAATCTCATTAAAAATAAGAAATTTTATAAAAAAAATATTATATCATTATTTTTAACAAATTTAAAGCCAATACTCTCACCTAAGTGGTTGTGTACGATCTCCTTTTCTGCGATCTACTTCTCGCTGAGGAACTCGATACCATCGGAAATTCAGTTTCCAATTAAAACCACCCCATGTCATATCAGAAGCAGGAACATATTCAAAAGTTTCATCACTGATCACATCAATAATAGGACATACAACTCTTGTTCTAAAGAAAATAATATAAAAACATAATACTAAATAAAACATGAAAAAAAGTTATTATTTTAATAATAAAAATTACTAGTCTTAAAAATCATTAAAATTTCTTAATATATACATATAATAAGCAAGATACTTTAGTTCACCTAAAATGGATTGCCTAGTTTTTTCTCCATATATGAATAATATTGACTCCAATTAGAAATTTCTCATGCATTTCAGCACATTAAAAATTAAAAAATTATAAATGACAGAAAATAAAATTATTGATAGTATATATAAGATATCCTTTAAATTCTTATCAAGATTATGATTTTACATAATTATTTTAGCAACTACACTTAAAATAAATTTTAATCATTCATATAGCTAAATGAAATGAAATATTATAATATAAATTTCACAAAATTAATATATGTATATACATTAGGTCTACCGGAAAGTTCTGTCCGTTTTAGAATGAAACAAAGGAATACATTTTTTCAAACTTTGGATAAACTTTATTGAATAATATATAATTGCCCTCATTATTTATGACTTCTTGCCAGCGTACAGCGTAATGGCAATTTGTATATCCCATTTTTAAAAAATGTCTTATCTCTAGAGGCAAAAAATTGAACCAGTGCTTGTCTGATATCTTCTTCGTTCTTGAATTGTTTGCCCTGCAAGAAATTTTGTAAGGACAGAAACAAGTGATTATCATATGGTGCTAGATCCGGGGAGTATGGTGGATGCAACAGAATTTCCCAACCTAGCTCTCCGACTTTCTGAAAAGTCCTCAAAGCAGCATGTGGCCTGGCATTGTCATGAAGCAGCATGATGTCCTTCCTATTAAACATCGCCTGCCTCTTTTCTTGGAGTGCTGTTTTTAATTTATCCAATTGCTGACAGTACTTCTCCGAATTTAGCGTTTTGTTTGGTTTCAACCGCTCAAAATGTATTGGTCCTCGAATGTCCCAACATATACACTACATTCTCTTATTCAGGCTCTACTTTGGTTTAGAGGTAGAGAAGGCAGATTTTCCATGTTCATAATATGCTCTTTTTCTTATGTTGTTTTCATGGGTAATCCACTTTTCATCCCCAGTTATCATCCGGTCCAAGAAGGGTTCGATTTTGTTGCGTGCAAACAGAGATGTGCATATGATGATTTGATCATTCAAATTCTTCTCATTTAACTTGTGTGGCACCCATCTTGAATATTTCCACACAAACCCTAGTTTCCAAATATGGTCGAGAATGGTTTGTTGAGCTGAATCAAGCCTTTCTGCAATCTCTGATGTTGTCAAAAAAGGATCTCGCTCTAACATAATCTTGACGGTATCGTCGTCGATTAAAGATGGTCGCCCAGAGCGTGGCTTATCAGAAAGGTCGAAATCACCTACATGAAATTTTTTTAACCATTTTCTGCATGTTCTATCAGAAACTGTACCTTCACCAAACACTTTCAATAAATTTCTATACGCTTCTGTAGCATTTCTTCCTTGTTGGAATTCGTACAAAATAGAGTGGCATAAATGAACTTTGTCGGTAGCCATGGGTACACAATCTCGTCTCACTTAATACTAACAAGAATGAACTTTGTTTTAGTTCATCTGCAACAAAAATGTGTATACATTGTTAGCAATCAAAAGAAAAGCTAATATGTGTCACAGGAATATACACACACTTGTTGAAACTGATTGTAACCGGAGCGGACAGAACTTTCCGGTATACCTAATATTAAGAAAATTTTTCTCAGTCAGATTCAAGAATTTAAGATACACAATGATATTCAAATGTGAGAATATTTTAAAGAAATTACTGGCATTTTTAAGCAATTTCGTTACAAGACTAATGCTTAAATTAATTTCACTTTAATGTGTTTTAGTTATGTTTATCAGCAGATTAAATTATTATTCATTCTCATGAAAATAACTGAGACTTATTTAATTTTTATAAAACAAATATATACACAATGTAGTGTCACACTGCTTTGCTAAAAAAATGCTAACTAGATACGTAATGAAGGATTAGAGATATGTTAAAAAAATTAAGAGTTCCTTAACATATATACATAAATGTATATATATTATATATACATATATAATTCTTTCTAAAAAAACAAAAACATGTTAAATTATTAAGTTATTTGTAAAAAGATTGTTTTGTTAATTAAAAGTTAACTACATTGAATTGAAAGTAAATTCTGAATACAATCAACAAAATAATTGAAAATAAGTATTTAAAAACTGTTCAATTCCTCAGGGATTGCTCCAGAAATATATTGATTTTTCTGTATAAATTCTATACCATAAATTAACAACTTAGGAAAATTAAAAATATTACTGTGCTTCATGCATTGGATATTTTTCATGGTATTAAAAAAATCTAACCAATACATTTATCATTTTATTTCTAATGCGTATATACATTTAAATCTCCAGTAAAATTAGTATTATTTTTTAAAATTTCAGAAATTATATAGTTATTTTTATACAATATTAGCATTTTATTGTACAAAGCAATATGCAAAATGAGAAAAGTTGAAATAAAATTTTCTTCATATCAGTAAGTCCCACTTACATTAAGAAGAGAGCATTTTAAGCATTTAACATACCAAAATTTGATTTTGTAACAAATGATTAGTTGAATCAGTGAAATACAGCAAAACATCAGAGTATATGGAAATGAAAAAAATATAGTTTTTATAATTTGGAAGAGTATCCTACTACAGCATCATCAATATGATCACAAAATAAGTCCCAAAATTTTAATGATGACAGGTTATATTGAAAATTTAACAGCTGTGAAAGCAACTTTTACAAAAAAATTATAAAAATCACTAAGCATCACTACTGATCATGTAAACTAACAGTTTAAAAATCTTTTCACTTTTAAAATGTTCAATTACATTTATTATTTCTTATATTACATTTTATTTAAAAATGTAAAGCAGTTGTTAATTAAAAAGAAAGTTTTACTCAAATAAAATGCACCGTATATAATACATTAGATTGTCATTTGGTGTATTTTTATTTCCAAATCATACTTACTTCAAATGCATATAAGTGGTTATATTTAAAAGTAATATCTTTTAAATATAATTTTTTATTAATGTTCTTAAACTAACATAAAATGCTGACAAATTTGATTGAATTAAATATATTATGAATACTGCATGTAAGCATTTTTGAATACATAATCTTAAGACATGAAATTAATAATCTAAAGACATAAAATTAATTTTGAATAATACAAAAATAATATTTTGAAATTCAGTTTGCATTTCATATTTTTTAAAAGAAATAATTCAAAGTTAAGATTCTACATGTATATAGTAAATATATTCTACTCAACCCATTTACTGTTTTTGGAAAATTCAAAATTAATAGTGAATAATTTGGAAAGAAAAATTTAGCATTTTCACTGACAACTTTAATATTTAAAAAATATTCTATTAGGTTGACTTTTTTAACTATCACTATCGATACCTATCTTCAGCAATTCGAGCAAGTAAAGGCTCTAACCAGCCTTTAGTACATTCACAGTGAGCATCTAGAAAAGTTATAACTTGTCCAGTTGTTGCAGCTGCACCGATAATTCTCGCTCTAATGAGACCTGAACGTTTTCCTGTTCGCATAACCTGAAATACACATAAATGGTAATGCAATATTAAAAAAATCAATTTTTAAATTTGATGAATGAAGATATTTAAAAATTGTATATAAAAAATACATTCTAAATAAATTAATAAATAGCTAAAAACAAAAATTTGTAAAAGATAAAAATTTTATTTTTGGAAAAGAATGACAATTACCTTATATATATATTTACCTAAAATCAGAAAAAAGTGATTCAATAGAAAGACATTAAAGTATTTTAATAACACTTTTTTAATTAATGTAAAATTTTATAATCCATTCAAACTTTAGTAACTATTTATTTTAAAACTTAAGTAATATATGTGCAAATTTAAAGATGCCAAATAAGTGTATATTCTTAAATTTATTTAAATTGTTTTTTTTAAGAATAAACAATTTTAAAAGATTTGAAAATTTTTGTAATTTTATCAGAAATTTTTTAATTTAAAAATTAGCAAAATCTGATTTTTATTCAAATTTTAGTAAAAAAATTAAATTTTAAAAATGAAATCACATCAAGTAAAGTAAAAACTTTCAAAGTTTACTTATTTTATTCTTTTATTGTAATAATTGTTGACTTATTTATATTTAAAATCTATTGCAGTAAAAAAAAAATAATAATTTAAAAACTATATATATAAGAAATTTTATGCAGCACTGAAACTGATCATCCATTTATTTCTCAGAATTGTAGTAAACTATCTTCAAAATGTTAAATGGAGAATTATGGTTTTAATTTACTTTAAAACATGATTTTAATGTTAAATAAAATTTCTTCATTTTTAAACCAGAACAGAAAAAGCAATTTAACAAATTTGGACCATTAAAAGATGGAGAAAATTTTTAAGGATAGTTAAAGTTGGTTACAAATAATAAAAATTAAATCCCTATTTTTTATCAAATATGATATTTATCAAATTTTTATTTCCAATCATAACATTTTCATGACTGATACTTTAAAATAAAATTTATTCTCTTGTACAATAAAAAAATATAAAAGAAAAGGAAATTTTTAACTTACTTTTGTTGGAATGCTTAGTTTTGATACATAATTTTCTAATTTCCTCCCTAAATAACCTGTAAAATGATATTTAACAATCAATTACAAAACATTCAATGCAACTAAAATAAATAGGAATAAATAGAAAATGTGACTACTTCGTTCACTTGCATCATCAACAAGGATAATTTCTGCAACCAATGATGGTGGTGAAGTGCGAATAACACTGTGAACAGTACGTAGCAGTGTTGACCAGGCTTCATTGTGAAATACAATTACAATACTAGTTGTGGGAAGAAGACTTGGATATTCCTTATTCTTGCATCTGAAGAATAATAAATAACAAAAAAGCATTATTTTTGCAAAATATATCTAAAAAAATAAATAAAAAATTTAACAACAAATTATAAATATTATACAACAAAATATGTTTATATATGCTTGTTAATTTAATGATTAATGGTTCATTTTAAATAATGTGATAACAATTTTAACAAAAGCAATGAGATTTATTTAAACAAATGGGGAGCTATTTGTCGCTCCTGCGCTAGCTGAAGGACTAAAGTTTTCTTCCACCATGCACATGAGCTACCACTATGGTACCAGTGAAAGAGTAGAAGTGGCACCATTCCATGCCACCCATTTTGAAAGATTTAAGATCTTTCACAATTACAACATAAAGAATCTGAAACAAAATAATAAAATTATTAGTTAAAGGATGATGAATTGAGTATATATATTCTGGAATTCCTGAAAAACTCAATAAACTTAAACTCAATTTAAATTCTGCAAAGTTTTGTCATAAGTCTTAACAACAGTCCATCTGCAGTTATGATTCTTACTTTTCCATAGTGTCCAGGATGCGCAGAATTAATTCTACTAAGTTTCCATTTTGTTGGTGGTAGATTGTTATCTGCAATGAGGACAATGTCGCTGATAGTTAAACTTTCTTTTGCTTGCTTCCTCTTTGATTGTTGCTGCAATTGAAGAATATATTCTTTTGCCAACAATACCAGAAATGCTGTACTATTCTTTGGATGAGTTACCATCTGAAAAAATTTTCATCTTTGTCATTTGATAATCTTGTTCAGGTATAGCTGTTATGGGACCACCAGCTATTAAATGTCTAGGAGTCAATGCTGTAAAATCAAACAAAGTTCGCCTTGTGTGAATATTGTCCAGAGTTCTTCAAATGTTAATGTTACATAAGATACAATTTTTCTGAGATGCTGTTTCACACATTTTATGTTAGATTTCCAAAGTCCTCTAACATGTGTAGCATTTGGTGGACTGAAAAGCCATTCCATTCCATTCTCACTTAAATAATGTGGCAACACTTACTTATTATGTTCATATGATTTAAGAAATGACGTGATTTCTGCTTTTAATTTATGATTTACCCTAATAAATTAGAGCTTCAATCACTATAAATATGTGAGCATTTTCCTTGATGAGTGATAAATCGTTTGACAGCAGAGATGAGCGATTAGTTGATAAGTCACTGATGACTTCTAAGTGCACTGCTTTCATTGCAAAACATATTAATAGAGCTAAATATGCTTTAGAAGTTTTAGTTCTAGTAAGCTCTTGAAATTTTTACTGAGAAAGTTCCATAATAGTCCACACCACAATGCGTGAATGGTCAAGATGGATTTACTCTTGAGGCTGGTAAATCTCACATTTGTTGTGTTTATCTTTCAGCTTGGTAACATTTGCAAATTACACAAGTCGCGATGATTTTTCATATAGCTAATCAGGCTGAAATTATCTAGAACTGCTCTCATTAATTGTATTAATTGAGCACCAGCATATAGATGATTTAAATGACTATCTGTTAAAATTAATTTCATTAACAAATGCTCTTTAGGTAAGAGAATAAAATACTTTTGTAAATAAGAAATGTTCACATGTCTTTGTCTATTGCCCACCTTTAATAACCCTTCATGTAGACTGGATAAATGATAGAAGTTTACTTTTCACCGATAATGGTTTAGATTTCTGCAAAGCTTCAAATTCTGCACTGAAGACTTCCTTTTGTGTTTCTTTTACACAAAACAGCAAATCATGTTTAAAATCTGAAGCAGTAAGAAATCCTTTATTTCTTTTATTTAACGGTTGTTTACAGTTTTGTATAAATTGAAAGTAATATGCAAGTACTTGTTTTAACTTTGATTGAGAAGAAATTTTTTACAAAATATCAAAGTTTTGAAATTCTTCCTATGTTTGAGTAATTAGACTTACAACTCTTTTATCTTCGCATTTGATTTCCATTTTGCTGTCTTCAGTACTTGTGGGTTCATGAAAAATGCATTTGAATTTTTCCAGAAATAGTGGTGATTCCACTAAAGGTTATGATTTTTAAGTTCACTCAAGCTTAAACCACAAGAGGTGCAATAGGAAGCATTAATTTGTTAATTTGTGCTACACGATTAGATATGAATGTTTTCCATTGGCTTGAGGGTGAATTCAACCAATCAAGAATGATTATGGAACTGCACCAACAGAATTTTTTATCATAGGAAAGATTTGTGGCCGAAATTAATTTGCCTAACAAATACATTATTCTAGCATAATTCTCGACTGGGTAATTCCACGTAATTCTAGACTGAATAACATTAACTTTTTTAATGGGGCTACTTTTATGATTTAGATGTAATTAAATTTACTTTAATATCTCCATTTCTATTAATGGGTCGTACATATATTACAGCAGCGTATGCTTGTTCTGATGCATCTGAGAATATATGTATCTCATATCTTACAGTACTATTGATCAAAACATATTGAGGAATTTTTAGATTTTCTAATTCATGCTAATTGTTCTTGAATTTATTCTGAATGGTTTCTAAATAAGATAGAAAAGAATTAAGACAGTCTACTTTTTTTTTCCATAATGTTTGGATTTTGATTTTACCAGCTGTTGTTACAGGTAAAATCCAACCCAACAGATCAAATAATTAAGATAACATAGATAAAATAGAACGTTTAGAGTTGCATGCATGTTTACAATTCATAGAAATAGAAATGCATCTTGTTTAGGATCCCACAATATGCCTAATGTTTTAATTGTGTTATCTGATTGAATTCGATAGTTATTAATTTCCAATAAATCATTGCTCAAATTTTGTAATACATGCAGTTCAATTGACAACCAATTTTTAAATTCCCACACTCCTTTTTTTAATAATGCATTGATTTCTGAAATAAGATCATCTACATATACCTGAAATAAGATCATCTACATAAAAGTCCTTCCTAACTTCTTGCACAACTAAAAAAAATGCTGTCCTTTATTGTGTACTAATTGTTGAAGGCATTTGGTAGCTAGACAAGGTGCTGCAGCTATTCTGTAAGTCATAGTAAGCAGATGATAAGTGCTTATTAATTCATTGGGAGAATTTCTCCAAATTTGAATCTTTCTGAGCAATCTTTACCTACCTATACATTTTAACAATGTCTGCTTTTATTGTGATTTTCCTTCCCCTAAATCTTAATATGATATTAAAAAGAAGATCCTGAATAGTTGTGGTCTAATTAACAAATTATCATTTAATGAAACATTATTTGCAGCTTTTGAGGAAGAAACAAATACTACTTGGAATTTAGGATCTGATTCATCTTTTATGCAATGATGAAGAATGTAAATTCACTATTTGTATTTAACTCATGAACAGGGCTGCTTCCATATGACCTAACTAAATAATCACTAATAAATTTTGAATGATTTTCCATTAAATGTAGTTTACAAATCAATTTATGTTCAATTTGTTTGAAATGGTGTATTGCCATATCCTTTACTTTACCAAGAGGTTTCACTTACAGATTAAATGGCAATTATACAATGTAATGATCAAAATTATCCCTAGAACGGGTTTCCTGAAATGTTTATCACACTGAATCTCTTCTTTAGACATTTTACAAGCATTAGGGACTTCTTCAATTTGCCAGAATTTCTGCATCGAAGAATCTATATCACTAATACTATGATGTACATGAACAATACATTGTTTTTAATTAGATGATGTAATTTTTCTAAACACAATCCAACCAAAAATTGTTTCATATGGTGTTATTAACTTATCAGAAGCTTTGATACAATTACCACCAAATATATCTGAACAGAAATCTGCACCCAAAAGTATATCAATTCCATCCGAAACATTATAACTTGGATCAGCAAACTTTAATTACAGTATTTTCCAGTATATAATTCGCAAATTATGTGTTAAAAAATTTCTCAGTTTTGTTGTGCATGTTATATGCTGCCATGGATAACCTGACAAAAATATATTTTTATAAGAATGAATTCAGTTCTGAGTGGTTATTAAAGTTGCAATTCTTTAACGTCATTTCGCATTTTGTTTTGACATGATCTGTTTCGCTCTGAAAACAAATTAATATATTGTCAAAAAGAAGTGCAAATTATTGATTTACAGAGTAAATTTTAAATTGAAAACTATAGGGAAGGCAAATGAATAAAATGTATTCTATGTACAGTAAAAAAGTCCATTTCTTTCATTTAACTATTAACAATTCAAATATAGTTTATTTTAAAAATATTACTAAACCTCATTTTGAAAGTTATTAAAATTTAAAAATCAATTAAGTTTTAATAGAATCTTCTCAGACATTGATCGATATCGAGATTTCATCTCAGTTAAACGCACTTTACGTTGAGGTGAATTCAAACAGATCTTTGTTTTTTTCCTGTAGAATTTATTATATTTTTAATTATAATGAATGTATTTTTTTATTTTATTTAGCACCAAATTATCAGCAGTATGAATTTTTGACTATTCATTTTAAAAATTGCTGCAAATTATATGCCGCTGTGGATAATGCAATGCTTTTTTTTTTTGTTCAAATAAAGGAGCTTGCGAATAATACGCCGCTGCGGATTATTTAAAGGAAAACACGATAATCGAAACTATCTAATATTTTTGTATCTATTGAAAACTGAGTAAATCGCAAGTAGCTTTTTTAAAATGTGCAATTCAAATTGCATATTTTTGTTATACTTCTTCTTTTTTGACTGTCTCTAAAATTTGAACAATGAGTTGATACCATTGGATTAACTTCTAAGTCTGATTTAATGTCAGAAATTATATTTTGATTTTTATCAATATGCAATAATTTATAGTGTTTGCAACCACATTTTTTACACCCACTACTATTACAGTCTGTAATAACATGATTCTTCCTTAAGCAACTTTTACATACCATTTTTTTTTTGGTTAAGTGATAATTTTATAAAATCCTCACATTTATAAATCGGATGGGGCTCTTTGTAGAAAAAACATGCATAAGGAATAATTAAATGCAAAGATACATTTTTATTTTGATGATGTAATTTAAATTAATTTTAATTTGCCATTTATTTATATTAACAGATGCCAACACAGATGCACCCAATTCCACAAACAATCTGAACTGTACAAATGATCTTAAGGACTGATCATCATGTGATAGATGCTAATTTCTTAGGGGTTCAGAATCTAGCTTTCTACGGAAAAAATATATAAGAATAGTATCCTACTTATTCGTTGACTGATTTCATCCCTTCGAATACATCTAAGCATAGGTTGATGATTTCTATTAATCTACACAATTGTTGAGCACTTTCATTTTTCACATATGGCGGTCAAAAAAGATTATCAAGTGTAGAATAAATTTTTCTACTGTATTTTCAAAGCTTTCTTCAATTAATTTTCATGCTATAATATAATTTGCATCTGATATTTCAATATTTTAAATTATCATTAATGCTTTTCTCTTTAATTATAAATACTGTAATTTTTTAATGTTAGTTAGATGTATTATTATGAACAATTGATAAAAATATATCATGAAATGAAATCCCCTTAGAGAAATTACCAGAAAATAAGGGTAAATCTAAACATGTGGCACACAATTTAATGTTACAATTTACATTAGTTTCATATGTATCAGTTTCTATTAATTTCATTTCTACTTTAAACATATGTATGATATTATTTTCATCAAGTCTTTTATTAGCAATAATATTGAATTCTTTTTCATTTTCCAGAATGCATTTTTCATCACATGTACATATAATTTGTCCATTCACATTCATAAGTTCTGATTATAATGCATCTGCTTGAGAAGCATAAATTTTAACAGTTATATTATCATATGTAATTGCTGATAATTTTCCAATATTGTTGGTAAGTCTAGTGCACTTACCTCTAAGTGCTGATCTTTTTCAAAGCAGGAAATCTTTGATTATTAAGATAACATAAAAGTTCTTATTATCTAAAGGACACTGTTTCCCAAGTGTCGTGGCACCAGATTTTATGTTTCAATAAATAATTGTCGATATTAATTTAATGATAAATGATTAACATTTCATTTTAAATAATGCAATAACAATTTTAACAAAAACAATGAAATTTATTTAAAAAAACAGAGAGCTATTTGTTGCTCCAGCGCTGACTGAAGAACAAAACTTTTCTTCTGTCCTGCGCATAAGCTACCGCTCAGGTACCAGTGAAAGTGTATAAGTGATGCCACTCAAATGCTTATTTTAATTCATATTCTTTTAAAAGAAACCATATAATATTAGAGCTTATAAACCTATTCTTCATATTGCAACTTTAAGCTTAAAAGAAATGACATTAAATTGAGTTATAACAAATAATTATGAAATATATAATTTCTGTTTTAAACTTTGTTGAAAATTTTCAGTTTCAATATTTTTAATAATTTATAACAAATTCAACATTTTCTATTGTTTCTTTCTCTGTGTTCATATCTTTTGCAAGTTATTTTTAATGTTTTTATTTTAACTGAAATTTTCACAATAGGAAAATATATATTTTACTTTGTTTACATATACTTCTCGTGTGTGTTCAGAAGTGCCTCAATATAAAAGTATATTAATATCTTTAAAAATATACATGACTAAGAAAATGATAGAAACATTGAAAAATAATAAAAAATCTAATAGAATGTTTGGACAACTTCATGAATTAAAAAAATTCAGTAAAAATAAGAGGAAAAAATCTTTTTGGTAAATGAATTTTAAATTTCTATAAGGCAAATTTTTTCATTTTTAAGAAATGATTAATCAAATCAATTTTGAAATCATAATATTTGAACTATAAAATTATATGAAATTGCTTGAAAACAATATAAAGGAAAATTGGAGATTGCACCAAGCAGGGGGTAAAAATAGGTTTTATCATAATTTTAATAATATAGATTTTCCTCTAATTACACCCACTAATTAATTCAAGATAAAAATATATAATTTCACATTAGAATCTTCAAATTGCATTTAACTAAAAAATGAATAAAATATTGAAAAATATTTTAATTTTTAATTTCAAGCAACAAATAATTTACAAAATACCATACAAAAAATAAGAAATGAGTTTCATAAGAAAGCTCAAAATATAAAAACTTTCTGGGGGAAAAAGTACGAATCATTTTCGCTATTTTTAAAATTCATTTTTCACAAAAATGTGGAATAAAGTTACTTATTTTCAGAGTTTTAGACAAAAATTATTACTAAGACTGTAATATGAAATATGTGTGAAATTTTAATAAAAAAATGGAAAAGTGTTTATAAAAAGACTAATACAAAGAAAAAGACACTAATAGATATCATAGGAATGCTTTAAAATGAAAATTATTCAAAGGACATGATAAATTACAGGATATTATTCATTTTATAAAAAAAAGTATTTTAAACAGGTTACAAAAATGTAAGGTAAAAACTTAACAAATTAAAGTCGAAAAAAAATTAAACATAAACAAACATACCCTTCCATTCGTACATCAAGAAGGCTTCTATTTAATGCAATTTGATCACTTGCAAGCAAGTTAAATTGATTTAATTTAAACTTTTCATTTTTTAATGCTTCATCTTCTTTTGAAATAACAACTGCTTTACCTTTTTCACCTGGCCAATGTGAAGGATTGTATTGATATTCTACAAAAAGACAATAAATTAAATAAATCTAAAAGAATCTAAGCATCATATATAATCTTTATATTTATTTTAAATTATTACAATAAATATAACTGAAGATAAGTAACCACTTTAATTATATAATCTGATTATGAATTTAAAACATAAAGTAATATACAACATTTAAGTAATCAAAATATCACCATAAAAGAGAATAATTTTTGAATAATTATACAGTTGAAAAATGAAAAAACAATATTTGTATAATATTTTGCATGTAAATATAAGAAAAAAATGCTGAATATTTAGTCAGTGCTATATAAATAAAGGATTAAATATTTTTATTACAGCAATCAAATGTAATAGATTCCCTATTACATTTAGTTTCCTATATATGAATTCCTTATTACAAATGAAAACTAAAATAAGAGTGTTGCAAAAAAACTAAGTCATGGTGAGAATTAGCATAATGTATAATTAAAAGTGTTTCTATCAATATGCACTACTTACATAAGTATTAACATAAAGCTAATATCCAACTTACATATTTATTTAAATGATCTAAAATATAAAATCAAGTATACTACTGAAAAATATTTTGTGCATGAAAAAAAAGCTTTAGTAAAATGAATTTTTATATAAAAAATTTTATATAAAAAACTCATGGCCAATTTTTTTCATTTTTAACTGTTGTAATACAATTTTATTTTAATTCTTTTTGACTCTTCTTTTATGTTAGTAATATCTTCTTAAATAATAAATTTCCACATATAATACATTATTAAATATTTCTAATTCTTTTACATACATTCTTAACATATTCTCTTTTTCATTTCAATATTATGAAAATTAATTACATATTCAATACTTAAAAAAACAACTCAAGTAGAATGCTGGAGCTCAAGATTATCAGGATGTGCCCATGTTAATCTTTGATATCCAAAGCCTTGCTGGTTTAGGGTAGACATAGAATGAACGATGCCAGCTAAGATGATTATGTTGCAAAACCATGGTTCAAAATTAACAGAGGTAAGCGATATGTGAATATTCCAAGCCTGTTAACATTAAAATACACTCAATGGCTCACCCATACCACTATATATATGAAATGATGCACAGAGCTCCAGGGGCTCAGTAGCTTCATGTCACTTCTCATAAGATCAGCAAAATAAAACATCAGACTTTATGAAAAACTGTAAAAGTCTTATTGAAAGCAAAATCAAAAAATTTGAACATTCTCTGCTGTGACTGGCAATGGGGAAAGCATAAATTCAATTTAGCATAGCAGTAGTAGTCAATAAATAATTTCAAAATTTTAAATTATTTTTGCTTCAGAAAGTTGCTGAACAATTAGAGGTAGGTCTTATAAATTTATATTTTTTAAATATAAATAATTACACTTAAAATTAGATTTAAAAAATATTTAACATGGAAAAAAGAAATCATAACTATATTTTTAAATTTAGGAGTCACAGTCTTTTATCCTGTTACACCTCTTCTTTACCAAATTTAAAGATGGTGTAAATATTTTGAAATTTTAATAGACTATAGTCTGATTAAAATTTAAAAGTATTACACCTAATTATGTTATTTTAGAATTTTTATTTTAGTTATATGTTATAACACTATGTTGCAGACTGCCTAATAGACTAACACATTTTAATGTTCATCACATTAATTGATTTCCTAGAACAATTTTTCACTGATAGCAGCCATATTCACATACTGTAATGGAAGAAACATGGAAAACTCATAACATTCAAACTAACAGATGTGAATGTAAAAAAAATGGACAACATTCATTTCTCATTGTTTAACAGTTGTTGGGATTGAACCTATGACCTTTTATTTTGATAAATGCTGCCTTACCATTATGCTACAGGGAGTTCCTCAATTATGTGTTTAAAATTAATTTTTTACTTTTTGTAGACCCTTAAGTAATGTTAAGCCAGGTGTTGTTGAAGTCATGCATTTACTTAAAATCAATGTATACTGTAGTAAAGCTGTCTTAAAATATCTCCAATCCATTGACTTTTTCAAATTAAGAAAAAGTATATGATGTTAAATTTGTAACATTTTTTATAACAGAATTTATGATTTCCTAATGGAAAAATAGTATTAAAGAGTTTTTTCATACCTCAGTATTCAAAATTAGAAAAATTTTATCATTTAAATACTAAATAAATACCATACTGCACAGCAAACAAATTGATAGCTAAAAAATTTTAATTACAAATACTTACCTAAAGCTTTCCAACTCCTAAATTTTCCTTTTGGACCCTTAGAAGATTGAGAAAAATTATCATTTTCTCCTTCCTTAACTACTATTATTTTCTTTCCACACAGACTACTATTTGCACAATCTGTATAATACATTAAAGCTAATACTCCTATCATAAACCACACTAATGAAGTGAGCATAATAATTTTACAAGTATACAAACGAAATCGAGGCATTTTGGTGTCTATTTAAAAGTGATATTGCTAACAATACAACAGAATAAGTAGAAAACTAAAACCTAAATAATTCATAACAAAGTTAATAATGAACACTGCACTTTCATAAATACATAATAATAAATTGTTGTAATATTAAAAATATGTTTCCTTAGATTTGCAATTCAAGTCAGAAATTTAAAATAGCTTTTAACAAAATATCTTGCAAACATGATGACAATCTTGTAAGAAATAGAATCTGAAAGAAAAAAATATTTTGATGGTTATAAATCTAAAACATTAAATTCAATAAAATATTTTTTAAAATTTAAAAAATTATTTAAAGATATTTTCAGTAAAATTTAAACTTATTTTTCATCTCACATTACAGAAGGATTAATAAGAATAAATTAAAAAATTACTTCAAAAACTTTAATAATAACAAAAATTTGAAAACATTTCTCTATTCCTTCTACATTTCTTTTTAAAAAATTTAATAATTTATTAGTTTTAAATTAATAATAACAAAATTTTTAAAATTAAGGAATATTTTAAATGAAAAATTAATGAATTAATTTAACACAAATTTTCCTATATGCTTTTTTTTTTTTTTTTTTTTTTTGAGTATTTTTAAACTAAGCACAATTGAAATAATGGAAAGATTCATATCAAAAAATAATTAATAAAATATAATTTAAAAAGTGATTTAACTCAAGTAATAATTTTCATTCACTATTTACAAACTTACAGTGCCTTTTCAGATAAATATAACAATGCATTGGGAGAAAATGTATGTAAGACTATTAGGCAATTTTACTTATTGAAATAAAATGACATAATTAAAAGACTTTTAACCTTAAAATAAATACAAGCCAATGACATTAAATCCTAACAAATGCAACATTATTGACATGAATATTTAAATGAGAGACTATTATTCACATCAACAAACTGAACAATTCAGCTGATTTATGTTTTATTTATATATTTCATTCCCTAATTTATCTTTTACTGTAAATGTTCTGCTTAAAAAATTTGGTAAAATGATTAAAATATATTAAACTTGACATTCAAAAAATATGAAACTAATAAAAATATGTCTTGTAGGGACAAAATTATATGATTTCTTGCAAAACAATTACTTAACATTTGCATAATTTGATGAAGCTTAAATATTTTTGAAAGATGGGACTTGTTTTTGATATCAGACAACCATAATAAAAAATAAAGCAAAAAAGCCTTTATAATAAGATATTAAAGTGTTTAGTTTTGACTTTATACACCATTTATTTACTCCCCCTAAGAGATAAGAATTTGATCTTTTTATTCATGGCATATTTGCAATGCATTTATACATTTTATTTTTCCAAAATCAACAGAGAATTTTTAAGCAAA
This sequence comes from Latrodectus elegans, assembly GCA_030067965.1. Classification (NCBI taxonomy): domain Eukaryota; kingdom Metazoa; phylum Arthropoda; class Arachnida; order Araneae; family Theridiidae; genus Latrodectus; species Latrodectus elegans. Next base: position 24,345,940 of record CM057819.1, on the reverse strand, counting down.
AATATTTAATAAATTTAAAATTTGATATATTTCAGACGAATAAAGAAAAAAGAATGTGTAACTTAAGATTATTTTAAAATAAAATTATATACTGCGTTTGATTATACAAGTGGTGATACATATATATATTTAATTCGCAACACATAAATATATCGCACCTTCCAAATTAGTAGTTCAAAATTTTAATTCTAGTTTCATCATTTATTTATAGTCATCGAAGCAAGAGAAAATGCTAATATTTAGATCTTTACAGGGTTAACAACCTGTTTCTCCTTTACTTAAGCCGCTTTGCCATCAAGTTGTTTTCCCAAACCACACACACACAGAAAAACAAAACAAATTGGAAAAAAACACATAATAATTCCATCATTTCACTTCTTGTCTACTGAATCTGTATGATCTTTTGGGGAAATTGCAAATGAATATGCTCTGCAAAATAAAAAATTTAAAAAATTAGAAAAAAACTACAGACTATTATTATGAATTGCACTGTTAAAGAAAATAGAATTTTTAATTATAAAATATAAACGCTTTCATTTTCGATATTTAATTCTAAGAACTTTTCAAATACCAAGAACCATCATGAGGGTAAATGATCAACAGATCCACAAGGACCTCTAAAAACTGCCAGCCAGCAATTACTTTGAAACATTTCAAATGAAAATTTGTGTCATTGGTATATAAAAGAGATATAGCCCAAAGCTATAACAATTTCGGCTATATAAAAAGTTTTCAGTGTAAATCTTCAACAGCTGCCTTAACAGCAAGACGAGCATGACAGGGAAAAAAGATAAAAATCATTACACTCATTAGATGGAAGGCAAATCAAATAATTATTTAGTAATAATGCAGTATACAATTTATATGGTTTAAAAGACAATTACTATCAAGAAATAAAAAATTAAATTCATTACTCTCTAAAAAAAACTAATGATAAAATTTGCAGAACGACACTGAATATGATTCAGCTACAACATGTTGGAAGTATTTTTCTCGTTTAGTAAATAGCATATAAAAGCGAAAGGCCAAAGATTTATTTAAAAATATTATTGATAATTTAGAAAGCTGGGATATCGATACAATTAATATTACTAAGAGTTATCACATGTTTTTTTAAATAATTTACCTGTAATTTTCTCCTAAATATATTTTCCAAAATGTTTAGTTATACGGATGTTCTATTTAATATTTTATAAAAAAAAAATAAAAATAAAAAATAAAAAATGAAAAAAAACCTAACTTAGATATAGCATATTCTAGTCAAAAAATCGAGGAAGTAAAAGATGCAATTCAAGATAAATGAGCTACTGTTGCATTAGATGAAGTTTATGAAGAGATTATTTCAGTAGCGGGTCCCCCATATTTAAAAAAAACGTCTCGTTTAAACTTACAAAACTCATATGTAGACCAACATTTTAAAAATTTATATTATGAAATGATAGACACTATTTACTGTCAGTTAGATGTCGGTTTTAAAATTTTTCATTCGCTCAAATTTTTTGAACTATTGAATTATACGTTCTTTATCATAGTAAGTCTTACCACGAAATGTATTTATCAAACTTATTCATCATATCCCCAAAGAGAAAATGTATCAATAAAAGTATGCATCTGTCCTCGTGGCCCATGTTCACCTCTATATGGGCATTATTTTTCCTCATGGTGATGGCCTCTACCAGTATGATAATGCGAGGTATCATCAAAGAGCTATAGGATGAGTTTACCGTTCTTTCCTAATCAGCTTATTCACCTGACTTAAATCCAATCGAGAATCATTGTTACCATTTTAATCGGGTTGTTCATAACTTGTTTCGTGGCCTCACTTGTGTAATCTGGCGAAGCTTGTCACGGCACTGACCAGTTGCCTTAGATTACGTTCATGTAAAACAATGAACGTCAATTGGTTTTGGATTATCCTGCTGTATTTGTGACGCAAGACCAATGTATGGTCACACATTGGGCTTGTAAATTTGAAAGATTTTGCTTAAAGGAAGAAATTATTCTCTTAATTTAGGCTAATTCTTTTAGCAAATTATACAAAGATTCTTTATCAGTTTTCCAATTCTATAAAATGCAGCGAAATATTCGTAGGTTTTCAAATTTTTATCCATTAAGAAATTAGTTTAAAAGAAGGGAAATTAAAGGAAAATTAAGCTATTATCTAATATTTGGAAATGTTTTGGATTTCATCAATCATTGAAAAATATTTATTATTTCATTCTAAACATAGTGGCAGATTTTCAGTTTATAAATTAATATTGTTTTGAAATCTTTGAGTATATAACAACAAGATTTCTCGTTATTTTTAAAAACTTTTTCAACCAATGGGCAGTCTTTAGATCTCAAATCCATTAATTCCAAAAAAATTGCTTCTACTATTAGAACTTATTGTTTCCTTGTGTCCTTTAAAAGCAATTCCTTGACATGCACAAAAAACTACAGTTTCACAGACTTTTTTTTAATTATTTACAGTTTTCGTTAACTTCCTTTGAATGTTGTTTATCAAGTTTAGCATAGACGGAAACTATTTATAAACTTTCAATAAAGTTTACCAAATAATTTTTGAATTTTTATGAGAATAGTAGGATTCATGAGATTGAAATTTTTGAACTGCTTTCGTTCATTTACACAACCCATTAGTTGTAAATGCAACTTCTATACATTCTTTATTATAATCGGTAAACACTCAACAACGAAAACAACGAAAAACAAAACTTTATTCCCTGAAGCACTATAATCTAATTATCTGTACATATACTACTCTTTTCTAAATTTACAATTTCCTTTATAGATTCGGAAAAGAGAAAGTTCAAGTTTATAAGAACCTAAAGTTGTATTTCTTTTGGCAATTTGAGGACCATTATCAGGAACTTATTCACGAACTACGAGCAAAATTATAGAGCTTATTTGAGAAATTTGGGATGTCAAATTCATTATCATACAATCGGTCTAAGAAATGTATGCGTTCCTGTACTCTTATGAATTTCTTAAACAACGAACAAAATAGAGAATGTTATGAAATGAATCTAGTAACTTTAACCTCATCTCCGATTGGTTCGTTTGAAATTATAAGTCATAACGAATTATTGAAACCATCTAGAATTTGTGGTCTACCCGAAAATTAAAACTTCTGAATCGATTGTATATAAATATAGAAAGAATTAATGTAATAAAAATTCAATACACTTTAAATTCGAAAATAATGTTGCAGCGCCAAATAAAACCTGTTGATAAATAAAATATTTTTCGCATCACACTTCAATTGTTAATTTGATTAATGCACATTAAAAGTTATCTGTCTCTGCATTTCTAATTTATTCATTTATTATTACAAATTATTCAAATTATCGCGAATTGTGTGTGTCTAAAAAAAACTGGCTCTATTCGAGTATTAAAGCTTTGTAAATCGTTTATATAATATATAGGATTAATGTAATAAAAGTTCAATTTCATTTTCAAATCGAAAATAATTTGAAACTGTATTATTCACAAGACAAAATAAAATAATATTGGTTTGATGACTTTTTGTCAATTATTTGGTAAATAAAGAGCTAACGTAACATAAATTCAATACACTTTTGCATGAAATATAATCTTAAAATAACAGTAGTTAGAAATTGATACTATAAAAAAAATCACATTTTCCTATATAAAAGAAAAGAACATTGGTTTAATAGTTTTCGTTTCACATGTTAATTGTACATTTAAATAAGTCGATCATGACTTGTGGAACGTTCATTTAAATTAATGTAGTAAAAGAAAGCAACATACTTTCGAAAAGGAAAAACAATATAAATGACTAAGAATGAAGAAAATAACTTATGTTATATGAGATACTTACGCTGTATGAGATACGAACAATAACATTAATTTAATTTCTTCGTGTCACTGTTAATTTAAATGATTCAATCTTTATCGAAAAGCGCATTTACGTAAAAATTAATTTCATTATAATTTCAAAAAAAAATTTGTTATTTTCTAAGAAAGAATAAAAACATTATTTTGAATTTGCATAATTTTAAATTGTATTTCATTCGAGAAACGGGAAACAACCTTTTTTCGAACCGAAGTCCATCTGACGGAGAGACTGAAAGTGGACGATTTATATAAAGACCAGAAAAAAATAAAATAAAAAATTCTGAAATTTTTTTTCATGATAATATTTTGGCTAGAGGCACTGAGAACAACGTTCTCTTCAAAGGGAAATCAAAAGCCAACAGACGGAAACAGTAAGTAATCGGTGTATTTATAAACTGCCTAATTTCACTCTGCGTAAAAGAAAAAAAGAGTTCCGAAAATTTTTCATAATTTTTCTTTTGGGTTTAAATAGAGATGCACGGAATCACTTGACTTCATTCTTTCATCTGCCATGAATCAGTCATACTTTGTCAACGATCATTACTGGGTTTTGAAAAAAATTCAGATATTTTGGTCTTAGAAAATTATTTGGTTTTTTCAGACTTAGTAAAATTTTTAGAAATTTCAGACTTAGAATAATTTTAGATATTTCAGACTGAAAAATTTTTAGAATTTTCAGACTTGGGAAAAATTTTTGGCTTATAAAATATTTCAAATTTCGAAAAAATGCTAAGTGTAATATTTTTTCTTTGTTCACTTTAATTTCTTTCTCTCAATATTTTGTTGTCTCTCTAACAGTTTTTAATATCTTTAATATTTTTCGATTAAGATTGTGTCGTGCAACGCGGTAAACCAATGAGATACATTGTAAAGTAAACAAATTTTTTTTTAATTGGACGGCCATCTTTTTTTTTTTTTTTTTTTTTTTTTTCTATATTTTTTCCCGAACCATTGAGTTCGAGATCTTTCAATCGTGGAAAAATGAGATCAATTTTTTAAAGTTCTGGAGAATCTCATTCTCAAGAATTTCAGACTTGAGTAAGAGTCAACATGAATAGAGTTTGCTATTTGGTTAGAGGCACCCGAGGACCGTTTTATTATAGATTTGGTTTATAGGAACATTCAGCCAAACGATTTGAACAAGTAGATTAGGGACTGAATTTATGATCATGGTGATCAAGTGCAAAGCTTATGTCTTACGCTTAAGAGTAATGAGATTCTGTGAATGCCAGATGGAGGAAAAAATTGATAAACCATTGGAAACTTTGCAATGTGAACAAAACACCGACTTCTTATTTTTTTCTACTCCTGGTTAAATTTTATGACATATGTCATTCAAAAAAATTTTCATGTAAGCTCGTACACAAACACATTATAAATAAAATTCAAAGACCATCCTGTTGATAAGACCCATCATAAAACATTAATGAAGATACACATAATATTTTCTGCCAAAGTTCTTCAACATCGTACTTAAGCTTAAAAGACAACAGGTCATATAAACGGGGCGCAAACAAATATATTTCAACTTTCGAAACATACGGAAAATTAAAAAAATTGCGACAAATTAAATCATTTCACGTTAAATTTTTGATCGACACAATTGAAAATAATAAGATTACATGTAAGATCAAAAACCATTCCGTTGATAAAGTCCATTTATGATAATCAAGCATTTTTTTTGTCATAAAATCGCACTTAAGTCTTTCCGTTTGATTTCTTACTATACGGGACGTGAAAAAATTATTTTCGAATGAAAAAAATCCAGTGACAATTTTAACTTGTTTCCCATTAAATTTTTGAACGACGCAGTTGAAAATGATAAAATTATATGTACAATTAAAGACTATAGGTCCATCTAATTAGTATTAAATCACGCATTTTTTTTTTTTTTTTTTTTTTTTTTCAAGATTGTACTTAAGTTTAAAGACTATGCGGTTGATAAGACATTCCGATTCAATTTCATAAACACGGATCATAAGAAAAAATCATTTTAAAATTTTCCTTGACCATTTGAAAATAATAGGTAATTTGCCTTACAAATGCTTTTTCTAATATTCCAATATCAAAAATAAACGTGACGCACGAAATTCATTTTAAACATTCCAAACTTTATAGAATCGATTGATTTTAGCTCATTCAGAAAGCTCGTAAGGAATGAATTTGCTTATGGAAATAACAATGATCTTTCGCCTGAGTTAAATTTATTTTAATGTTTTAATGTCAAAGATCAAATGAAAATCGATTATAGAATTTTTCTTTAAGACGCTGAACAAAAGACCATTCTGGTGTTTCACGAATTTTGTTTTCTTCAAGCTTATCCAGTGAAGCTAAAAACCAATTATGTTGATAAGGTAAACATGAAAAAAAATGGGGGAAAAAAAGATTCACGAATTGCTAAGATCATCATATTGATAAGGTTCATCCGAAGAAATTAAGAATTACTCAGACAATTTTGTTTATTTCCTATTCGCCATTGAACCATCATTGTTGTTAAGATTCATCCGATTCATTTCACATACTTCTTGTTTCGTTCCCGAAATATTTCATTATACAAGTTCAACAATTAACGGAATACATTGCCGTTAAATGATTCTCTTAATTTTCAAGAAATTGTCGCTTGCAACACGAACCAAGTCATTTCGATCATACGCTTGAATCACTTTATTTACGAACTTATTCTTGATCGGTTGAAGATGTTAATGAACCACTTGAAAGTTGAGTACTCTTCAGTTGGAATAAATAAAGAGATCTCGGACACACATTACAAGACGTCGCAAAGAAAATAGAAATGATTTGTATAATTATGAACCGCTCTTTGTTCACGAAAAAATTTTTTCTATGTGATTGAACGAAAATCCTTGAAGGGACAGTATTTCAATCGAGCTTTATTTTCAAGGTACTAGACTTTAAAAATTTCATTGACTTAGAAAAATATATTAAAATTGTGTTTTTATTTTTAAAATATTATTTTCTATTTCTTAATTTTTGAGTTTAAAAGGGTTGTTCGAGATTCATTTTCAGGAGCCGATCTGAGCAGCATTTCATGACAATATTCGATCGGCTCTCTTATTGCTCACCGTCTCTGGATTTCAATAAAGCAAGTTTCAAAGTTTCAATCATACGATCTCAGATTTACTTTACTCACGGATGTCAGTTCATATTTTCTTGGATAATAAAGAAATGTTCTCGCAAAGAAAAATAGAAAAGATTTGTATGATCATGGACACGGATGGCTTTGTTCAAAAAGGAAATTTCCTATCTTGAAAACTCAGCTTGATCGAAGCTATCAACGGAAATATAGTGAAGTACGGATTTCGATTCTACCTTCGTCTCCTTTACCTGAATCTGAAAGATTAGCGAATTACAAATTACTGCTGCAAACGGATTCACGGATTAAAGTTTCGAGCCAGCTTCAAAAAACGGAACGTGAAATCATTAAACAAGCTTGAAGATATCGCGGAAAGGTATAATTGGAAAAGATATTTTGGCTTATAAATGTGGTCTTTACGAAAAGGAAATGTTGGAAAGCTTCAAATATTCCAAATTTCGATATGGGCATTTACGATTGTCTAGAATTTAATGCTTTGGTGAATCAAGAAGACAGAAAATAGACAACTGCAGATATAATTATAACTCATTCAAATCATGGAATTTTGTTCTAAATATATCATACACTGGGAATATATATTTTAATAAATTAAACATGTGTAATGTATTTAGAAGATTTTACAGAAATATTTTCATTCACATTAAATTATGTTGCTAATATAATTATTTTAGCACAAATCATAACACACACGAAATGTTTGGCTTACATTTACATTTAAAAAATGCACAGTAATCGTTATATATACATATACATACACACACACACATATATATACATATATGTATGAGACAAAGACAGGACTGGTGGATAGAGTACATAAACGAGATGGTGGAAGTCAGTGCCTTATAAGTTCTGGGGCTTGCCAATAAAACTATGATTCAGAGCTGCCATGCATTGCAACACAGTGGTGGATGTGGGTTCTGTCAAGTAGCAGAGCTGACAGTTGGGTGAATTTGCAGTACAAGTGTTCAGCTAGATAATCGTGACCCGGCAAGAATCGAAACTGTGTCACAATTTGACGGAGTAAACCATCAGGGATATATGTGTGTGTGTATCTGTGTTTGTATTTGTGTGTATGTGCGCGCGCGCGTGTGTGTATGTGTGTGTGAAAAACTTATATAAATTATAATATTTAATAGCATTTCATTTACTTGATCTTAATATGAATAGAAGACTTTTTGCTCACAATTGTAAGCTATATTTGAATAATGCATTATATATATAGATATTTTTTACACAAAGATGCTAACTTTTTAATGTTTTTCGTGGAACACAATATTAAGATTAATTTAAAAGTATTAAATTAATCTCGTTAAGGTTTTTTTAAACAATATAAAATTCAATTCCTTCGGAATGTTTTGTTCCTGAACGAACGGTAATTTTAGCCACCGTGTGGTGGGTGACCTGCCTTTTGACACAAGCGAGTGATCTGGCTTTCTTAGCTATAGAGGGTGATGTCCGATCATGTGTTTTCTACTTGTGGAGATTCATAAATGGTCGTAGCTCCACTATTTGCTGATCTTCCGAATTAAGATAAAAATTGATTTAGTTGTTGCCAAAACTGTACCACAAATATTAAACAACGGGAAAAACTGGAATATCGAATTGATGAGTACTTTGTAATGAAAGGCGCCCACATTGTTTAAACTTGTACTTATAACTCTTCTTTCACTTCATTATTTAATTGAGATTTTAAGTTCTACGTAGTAAATATTACAAAGCATTTAGACCCTGATATTCATATAGAAACGTCCTGTGTTTTAAATAAAATTTGTAAGTAGATGCATGAAACTCATTCTTAGCAATCATAAAATTATAAATTAAATAAGGAAATACCAAGAATCTCTATACTTTGTCATCGCATTTCACATTCATATCTCCCAATATTTTATGTCGATTTTCTCACTCAAACGAAACTGAAAGTTCTCTTGTGAATTCATATCTACATTTTGTTCAGGGATCTGAACAAAAAGTAGATATGAATATTAATGCTTCCATTCAGAACTATTTCTTACTTCTATAGGAGGTTCTGCTTTGTTTGGTAAACCAAATCTGAACTTGAAAATGACGGTGACTACTGCTGAAATCCTTGGGAAACATCTCTAATTTTTAAAAGCAGTGCTAATTAAGATTCATGATATATGAGCGTACTTGAGTGTAAGCACTTTAAAACGCCATTATAAAGCATAAAACTTTCAGAAAACATTCAGAGAATGAGAAATTTCTCTTATTGTAACTACACATTAAGTGTTCTATTTTCAAAACTAGAATTTTAAAAAGTAAGCCCACTCTCATGCATACTGCGGAGCGGGAATATGTAAATTATCTTAATTCTAGTCATCAGCACACTCCTATTATTTTATAGATATATGTGATTTAATATTATGATTTTAACCTTAACATCTATTAAAATATGTATGACACATTGAAAAAGAAAAATAAGAGGATTAATTCTAACCGCGAAATATCATGAGCACCGGTGAAGTTGCTAGCGGACGATATCACGCTCACTCCGTCTTTCAAGAGAAACAGTATTTTCTTATGGAGGACACCAGTAAAAGCAATCATGATTTTCATTTAAATTGCACTTACCGAAATAAAAAAAGATCTAAATTACTTACTATTTTTAAAAAAGTTGTTTTTATTGATAGTTAAGTGCTTATTTTGTATTTTTGCTAATTATTAATCATATATATTTCAATAATGAATTTGTATGCGGGTTAACCTCATCGACTTCAATGTAAATACTTGAATATAATGAATTAAATATCATATCATATTATTATATTTATAATCATGAAAAATGCCGATTTTTCTTTTCTTTATTGATATTCAGTAACAAAGTTTGCTACCCATGATATTCCCTGTAATTTTATCCATGCATGCAATATTCTGCGATTTGGTTATAATTTTTCTCGTTGTAAGAAAGAATTATGCTTCTGTTCAAAAATTCATTTATATCTATACAGTAAAAGTATTTTTCCTTTGATGTATTTTTAGTCCAATATTAGAAAAAAAAGTTTTTGTTATTGATAAATTGTGAATGAATTTTGTTGAATAATGTAAAGTAAAAAAAAAAAAAAAGTTGTATTATAAAGTCATCTGTAAGAAACCTAGAAACTAATATGTATGTATATATATATATATATATATATATATATATATATATATATATATATATATATATATATATATATATATATATATATATATATATATATACATACATATTAGTTTCTAGGTTTCTTACAGATGACTTTATAATGCAACTTTTTTTTTACTTTATATATATATATATATATATATATATATATATATATATATATATATATATATATATATATAATAAATATATATAAATATAAATATATATATATATATATATATATATATATATATATATATAAATATAAATATATATATATATATATATATATATATATATATATATATATATATATATATATATATAATTTTAATAAGTCTTGATTTATTATATTTGGTTAGATTTATATAAGATAAAAATACTTCTCAAGAAGTATGATATTTTAATATAAATGATATTAATGCAATGTTAAAAACTCAGTGCTCTTGTCTTAAGAAATTGGAATTTATTCACTAGCAAAATAATTAAACGTATTTCTAAACTAATAAAATTAATTTCTTTTAAATTAATTTTTTTCAGATGAAGAGTTTTTCTTTTATAATAGTTATTCAATAAACATTCATTAAAATAAAATTTCTATTCTAACAATAAAGTTTAAATAAGTATATTTTCTTTTAAATATTTCAGTTCAACAAGAGGCTTAATAGTAAGCAACAGGTTTTAGTCTAATGTTTTGGAAGACAGAGGGGATATGGCACATACGTCCAGCGCTGACTAATAGGGTGGCTCCACTTAAAAACTCAGTTCCTCTCCTAAGTTCTAAGGCCGGGCGCATATGCAGAAGAATTCACCAGAAAACAGACGCCGGCAAAACTCCGCAGAACAAGTTATGTCAGAAAACGTCATAAAATGGGCGTTCCGAGAGAACTTAAGTTTGCCAGCGACTTAGAAATATCTGGCAGGGCACCGGCGGCACCGCGTATTTCATTTGTGCTTGTACCTCATTTTTGTGCATACCTCGTAGATAGCAGTTATTTTGATAAGCCTAAAAAAGGCACCGTAAATAAAGATATTCAACATTTGTTTTATGAAACATTTGGAAAAGCTGTAACTGGTAATTACATTGATTTTTAAAAATTGAATTTTTATGCGAATGAAATAAATTATAATCGCGTTTATTTTCTTATACTAAATATGCCTTTATATTGCTTTAGATAAAATGCTAAGAAAAATTAATTCCAAAATTGAATAAATTTTATCTAATGTAATTAAAATATAATTTATTCTTTTATTTAAATTAAATAGAACTTGATTTTTATATAATCAAGGAACGTTTATATTTTTGTGACAAATTTATGTTGTTGATGTTGTTTAGGTGTTATGATTTTTTTATAATAAGTTTTAATTCTATTTTGTTAAGAAAACATTATTGAAATATTCAATTAAAAATTATATTACTAAATAATATATTTTACATATATAATAAAATATGAATGTCAATATTTCCTAGAAAATTTTTATTTCATTCATAGAATTTGATTCTTAGAAATCTGTATGAAGCTTGTTTAATTAATTCATAAATCATTCTCTTTTGTAAAACATGAATATTTTAAATTTAATTTATGGAATATACTGAAATGAATTAATAAAGAGAAATTGTATAGTTAGTTAATTATTTGTGTATGCAAAACAAATTTTAAATAAATAAATGTGTTTAGACATTCTGGAATGCATTGCAATTTTTAGTTATTCCAATAAATAAATTATACAACTACTTGTGGAATTATACTAAAGTATTATTCAAAATAAATACATTCAAAGTAATGTTATAATTCAATGAGTTTGACCAAATTTGATACATGATTTTTTTTATGAAATATAAGCTCTAGTTTTGTTAGATAATTATAAGTTAATTAAATTAAAAATTATTAAGGAATTATCAGAGGAGAAAATTACATGCAATTACGTATTTTAAAATTTTATATAAATAAATTATAAGAAATATATACACATAAATAAGCAGTTATAATTTTACAAAACTCATATTCTGCTTCAAAAAAATTATTTAATCTTTCAATACAAATGTAATTACAGAAAAATGTCAAATAGAAAAAATAACGTCACATGACATGGCGTCATTACTCCGTCTCCGTGAGTTCACCAGGAATTCTCACAGCACCGAATTCACGGAATTTCACCAGAGAATTCTGTTGTAGTGTGCGCCGGGCCTAAAAACTGTTCCTTTCTCCAGGGTATGATGTCATTCTTTTTCTGTTGCCACAAAATATTTAATGTATTGAGTTTTGGCTTTTTACTCATGCAGTTTTTAATTTAGCTGCAACCACTGGGTTTTTTTTGTAAACTTTTACCGATGATGGCGGTCCTGTATTTCAGGAAGATGTATATCCTTGTTTAAAGGTGTGTTGTGTTTGTGTATCTAGTATGTGGACACTATGGCGCATTGTTCGAATTAAAGTATGGCATGATATTGCGAAAGTAAACAATCTTGTGCTATAAGAAAACTACTTAGATTATGTAAAATTAGTTTCAGTTGAAAAAGCTTTGTTCGAAAAAAATTATAAAGATAGATTTTCCAAATGATGAAGTAACTTTTTTGGAAAGATTTTTACAGGTAAATATATTCTCTGTACTTAACACATAATTGCTTGTAATCGGAAGAAAATAGTGATGATAAAGCTTCCTATTATTAAATTGCGCTTCAGATTTTTTTTAATTGTTATAATTGCTTTAGTGTAAAATTCTTATTAAACGTTATTCGAAAAACATTGTTACTGATGTTCATTCTTTTCTTTCTTTCTTTTTAAAGATTTATCATATTTTTAGAGAAAGTACTATTTAAATACAATTTTCTTTCAAAATAATTATGAGAAATTTTTTGAAGTCCATTGCTAAGAATTACTATTAAATAGAAACAAGTATTTTTAAATAAGTTATCTGTCAGGGTAAAATGACATAAAATTTTTATCATTTATAACTACATAAAATTCAAAAATGTTTTCAATTTAATCTTCAAATTAATCACTTTGACAGTTATGCAAAGTAAAATAATTGTAAGCAAATATTGTTTATCCTTCTTAATTTTGTAAATACAATCGAATACTAGGAATTAATATAAGTACATATTTTACAACCATTGTTACATAATTATGTGCTAATATTAGTATTTTTCTTATTATCTGGTTATAGATTAACGTCTGTATTTAAAATTAATATTTCATCTGTCAAAGTATCTTATAAGATGTTGTAAAAATCTTCTTTTATTATTTCGAGATTTCTATGATCCTTTTTTTAAATTAAAGGATCTATAAATAGTCATGAAATATATTTTATAAGATAGAATAGTTGTTTTTAGCATAAGGTAAATGAAAGAGTTATTTTGTACTAAGTACTTCATTTCAATTTAAAATGTCTCTGGAATTTGATTGCTGAGCTGTCAGCTAAACAGTGAATGCTCTAGCCTTTAAGTTAAGCAATTCATGATTTGAATTAATCTCAAATATGGATATTTGTAATATTCAGAATCTGATTTAAACTGTAAGTTCCATTGTAATTAATTATTTTCTGCAAATCATATAAACATTCAAGGATAAACAGATCTAACCCAGAATTAGGTTTTCCCTCTCATTCAGTAGAATGAAATTATGCGTTAGGTGTTTTTATTCTGTGTGTCTTTCATTATTTTGCTGAAATTTCTGATAATAAAAATGTTTTCACTAATTTTATTGATGATTATTTTTGCCAAAAATAAAATCAATGAAGAAAATGAAAGAAACCCTGAAGTGCAATTTTACCATATTAAGTATCAAGGTAAATATCTGATTCCATTTTTTAATAAGTGTATTTAAATATTTTTACTATCTAAGAATCCCTATGAATGTTTTCATCATCGTCATCACGCTTTTATTTGTTGTGACTTGGACTATAGTGTTAAAATTCTAAAATTTCATAGAAAAATGTTCAACTTTATTAGTTATTGAAAAAAATGAGAGAAAATGTTTTAAAACAATATAAAAAATCTTCTAATGTAAAAATAACATTTAAGTTTCATTTAGATTATGTGGTTAAAATGATGTTTTAATACAGATATTCAAACTAATCAAAAAAAATTGTGATTGTACTTTTGATTTTTTTAATATTACTTGATTTCACAACTCTTGCTGTCAAATCCAAATCAAGACTTGCCCAGTTATAACTGTTCAAATATTGTTGTGGCTTTCATGTCTCCACAATTGTTTTAAATGTAACTTTTAAAAGATTTATTTTTATTTTAAAATTTCTGTCTTAAAAATTTTGCAAAATGCAGTTTTAGATGATGAACTGTATTTTGTTTATTCTTTATTTGGTTACAGCTTTTTATATTGGCCACTCACATTCATTTACATATTGACTTATTGCATGTCCATTTATTCCAACTAAAAAATGTATATTATTCCTTGAAAAATGAAAGCGAAGACAAATTCTTCTGTCAATTAGAAGCTTCTAACATTTTATTAACATTGTTTAAATTAAAAATGAATGTTCACAATATCATGTTAATTATCAAATAGAAGTTGAAAGTGCTTATAGTTGTGATATCTTTGACTGCCTCTTTTAAATGTTTGTTTATAACTTACTGTGGGCCCAAAAAAATCAAGTTATTCTTATTTTTTTATGTATCTAAAATTTAACTACTAATTTTGTTTTCTAATTATTACTTATTCAAAACTATGAGTCACTTGGTGATGGGCAAATATTCCAAATCCATTAACCTAAGCTACAGTCAGGGGCTCACTTGCATCATTATATATATATGTTCCCATCAGCTGCCTGTGGAAGCAATATTCTTGTGGGATCAGTTGGTTTCATTCTGAGATAAACTCGAATTTGTCAAAAATATCACTTTTTAAGGTCATTTGTTATAGGACAACATTTTAATTTTCTGTATAAATTGCAGTTGGCAATTCTTAGCAGTAAAAAATTTGCTGAAACATTTTGCTTGAAATTCATCAATTTTGTTTTCCTATAGTTTCATACATTTCTACAACACTTTCAGTAGAGATGATTGAACCCAAGCACTTAAAAGATTTTTGCTTCTTTTTTGCCTATTACATAAATTGGATTTGGGTTACAGATATTGATTCTCATGATTTTTGTTATTTTTCATTTTATAATAAGGGCTACCTTCCTGGCCTTTTCTTAGAAATTAATTTTATTTGGGTGTTTTCAAGCCTAGTGGATATCAACATAGTAACAGCATATTAAAAATCCTTCATTACACAGTCCCATTTCTAGCTGTTCCCAAATTTTCAGTTCTTTAATGTTATTCTTATGATTCTATCAATGACAGTAGAATATTCTTGGACAGAAACTGTTCTCATAAAAGAATAATTATCTGTTCTGATTGTCAAGCTGTATTACTTTACAGAAGTCTACTGTAACTTCTGTTCTTATCTGGGAATGCACTCTCACTCTGTTCAGACTGGCTCTAATATTAACACCCTTACTTTAATGTGGATGCCTAGGCGGGTGTTCCTGGCAATGAATTAGTTGATGAGTTGGCAAGGGCTAAATCAATAACTAATTTGTTTGGTCCTGAACCAATATTAGGTATTTCAAAAGAACTGATCAGAAAGAATGTTTTTGACCTCTTCAGAAAACAAGTTTTTGAATTGACACAATACCAGTGATCAAAGACAAGCAAGCCTACTAAATAGTACATCTTAGTAAAATGAAAAAGAATTATTAAAGCTTAGAAGAGAAACTCTTTAAGGAGAGCAGCGGGATTTCTTATAGGACACTGCCATCTTAAGACACATCTCACTATATTGGGAATATTAGATGATCCTACTTGCATGGGTTGTCAATATATGGAGGAAACTTCATTACACATTTTCTGTGAATGTGAAACTTTTTCTGCACATAGATTTAAACTCTGGGGTTAGCATTTAATGTATGTTGTAGTATATATTGTATGCTGCAGGATATCCTGTTAAATGTCTGCTGAATTTTGTTTCAGCAGCTGGTGTCTTCAAATAATGATTTTTTTTTTTGCTGGTTTTGTACAATAGACATATGGTTGCAGTGCTAGGTTCTTTTGGAACCACTTTAAATTACTTTAATCTATTTTAGCACTTTTTCTATATTTCCTTTGTTGTACTTATTTAGGTAAAATATCTGTCTATTTAAAATGGATCACTTTATCGTATTCTCGTTCAAAATCACAAAATTAATTTCAGGTAAACTGTCATTTAGCAGTGGATCATTAATTTTCACATTAGAATCATCCTTTATTTCACTCTTGATTTTATCAGAAGCTTTGTTGGTTGTTTCTAATAAAGTCTGAATTTCTTTTCTTTCTAAAATATTTGATGAAGTCATTTAGGAACAGAAATATTTTCAAATCTACTTTTAAATTTATCCCAGTCATTGTTTCATAAAGAATACACTACATATGTTCATGAACTGAGATTTTGACGTAGGTATGTGTTGTACAAAACCTATTCCTTCAAACCATTTACAATTTTTATTGCTTTCTAACCAAGAACTTAGCATGTTTTCAATATCCTGATTTGCACACTGACCCAAGCTTGGAATCTAACTATGTCTTAGTTTTCTGTGTGTAATTTTCAAATCTCGCTACATTGCACAAACTTCTTTTATGATCTGAGTTCTGAACATAAGTTCATTATCCTTTTCAAGTGTAGTAGGAATACTAATAAAAAATTTCATATAAATGGCATACAATTTCTACATATTTTTTAAAGGGTTTCACTAAATGAATTTTGTTATATAGGCTTGAAATTTAAATATAAATTTTAAATCACTATCTGGATTAACTGCATGTTAGTTAAAGCAATTTGCACCTTGAGGTTGTTATCCCTTTGAGCTTGGTCTAACAGTCTTTTCTCGGGTACTTTTGACTTCTTTAGAAATTTTTCATATGAGTTTAAGTAAATTATCGCTGTCTCACTTATAATCATTTTGTACTTTTTGAAGTTCTTTTATCATTTTGTTAACATTTATCAATCACTATGGCTGATTGATAAATGTACTTCATTAATTATGGTAACCATTTCTATAATATTAGAAATTACTGAAATCATGGGATCTGACATTAACAAAGAGTTCCAATAACATTCTAAAAACCCATATTGCTATACATCATGATAATAGCCATATGGCCAACAATTTGAATGCATCTTGAAAAATGCATTCTTTAATTTTACTTTTATTGCATTCCTTCATTATGAGTTATGGGTTTTATAAACTAACTGGCAAATATGATAAATTTTTTATAATTTGTCGCATTTACCAAGATAGTGGTGATTATGATTAATCCCCAATAATTAGCATGATAATTTATTGCTAATAATGTAAAAATCTGGAAATTTGTTACATTTACATTACATGCTCCTTATAAAACAATGGCTTGCTGAGCTCTTGTAAAGTAGGTATGAAAATACCTTTTTTTTCCACAAATGATTCTATCAAATATATTAAAACCAAGGAAGAAATTTGAGTTTTAATTTAAATAGTTTAATAATACTTTTCATTAAATCAACAGGGAAATAAAAGATTATTCAAATGTGAAATCTATTGATAAATGACTGTTTACCTGCAATTAATTTTGTGATTTAGAAGGTGAAGGATGACATGACCCATTTTAACCAGATGGATATTTTAAAATTGCTTGAAAATATTTGGTAGAAACAAATGTGAAAATATAGGAAAAGTGTAAAGAAAAGTTTAGAATCACAGGCCAAGAAAATTGTGAATAATAAATTTTCTTTTGGTAATATTGGTGGCATAGTGAAATTACCAACCAATAAATACCAGATATAGACAGAACAAGAAATGATCCAAGAAATTTATTAACAATTATATTAGACTTTCAAAGCGGAGACATTTATCTTTTAGGAACAAAATAAGGAAAATTTTCTTAGTGGTATACCAGAAATCAATTCACAATTTGAAAAGAGAACTAATTTTTAATGAAGATTTTCCAGATCAAGACAGATGTGTTAAAAATAATTTTTTTTGGAAGTCAGTAATATTAACAATGCGTTTGCAAATCTAAAAAGTACACATGTTAAAATTTAGAAAACTATATTTCTAAATATCACGCTAGTCTAATGTACATAAGTAAATTTGCATGAAAATATACTTTTTTAAAATATAGTTTTTCTTTTTTTTTTCCCATAAATTCTAATATTATACACTGTTTTTTTTTCAGGTATTTTTAATTAACAAAACTTAAGAATTATCTATAAGTACTTGTTAATATTTAATTTAAAAGTAAAAGTGATGAATATCAAGTAAAATCCGTCTGAGGGCTAAGTGATTAATCCGTCTGAGGCATTTCTGATTCTTAGCTGTTGGTCCCAAGTTCAAATCCCGGTTCGGGCATCAATGTTTCTTTTTTTCTGTCCTTTCTCTAAGATGACATATGAATGTGACCCACCCTATAAACAGATTTGTGGTGGTATGCCATGGATAATCCTACTCGCCTCTGTGACCGGGTAATGAAAAATGAGTAGTAGTTTCCGACTTTGTTGTGGTGAATGGTTAGTCAACCAGTACCTGCCATTATTTAAAAAATGTCAAATAATTTATCACATTTATTAAATTTGGGGGGGGGACTTGTGTATAATGGGGTATTATACATAATTACCAATTAATCACTTTTATCATAACATATACATGCCAATTCTTACATACATTAATATTATACTGTCTTTCATATCAATAATATAAATTACAGTCTGTCCAGATTCTTTAAGTGACATAAAAACTAGCTTAAGATTTTTTGTTAACTATTGTTTATATTTATTTGTATCAAAATGTCGGATAATTGTTTCATTCCTGAGCAAATACATTTATGACATTCTGTTATAAATGTGTTTCATACATTAATATGAAAGGTCAGAAAATTTGTGTTATTTAAATTTTAATATGTATTAAGATAGAATTTATTTAAATTGTAAATTAATATCAATGGTAAAGAAATTGCTAATAAAATGTCTGCGCTAAATAGTAGAAAAGCGTACAGAGAGTAAAATGCTGAATTTTCGTTCATTGTCTATTGCATTTAAAATTAAGTTTCAATTTGAATTTGTCCTCAAAATTAATTTTTAGGCATTGTAACCTAAAATTTCACTGGGAAAAACTAATAAGTGATCCAGTTATAAGTACCATAACTCATTTAGCATAAGAAGAGCTAAATAAGACTTGACCAAGTCAAACTAGATTTCTAATCAGATAGATATCAAATAGAAAGGATGTAAAACTTGTGCTAATTGTTGTAGACTATTTTAATTATGATTCAGGCTTGATAGTAAAATTGTTAGATTTCTTATTTGTGGCAAGGAAAATATCTTAAATTCTTTTAATTATTTATGCTATGTCCTTTTGCGAAATGATTTGTACTAAAAAGTAGGAAGCTTTGTGGCAGTTAATGCAACACTAAGTTGAATGGTGGGAAAAGAACGAGGAAAAATTATGTTTTCTATAAATTCAAGAATAACATAGGACAGGAAATTAATGGAAGTGGATATGGAGCACACATTGTGCATAACTATGTGCAAATTGCAGTGGACATTTTCCCAATTGATATATATTCACATTTCTACATATACACACATTATCAATGATAATCATGTTGGAAAGAATTTTGAAGTTCTAAAAGAGTACTAGAACAAGAAATATGTCCATCAACAATAAAAAACTTGCTTATTGATTAAATGGTCAAGCTCTTCTTGTAGTGTTCATTGCAGCATACACTGTTTAATGAAGCCATCCTGGTAATGGTGAAAAACACTACAGCTTGTGAAATTTCTGAAGCTCGTAAAGCTCTCAAAAGAAACTTGATAATAAAGAGGGATTTAAACATTATCCTTGCAAGAAATCTAGATGAGCAAGTCAGTAACAGGGTGATAAATTAGTTTGACGTTTATGAAAGTTGTATTGCACACTTGGAACTTTGAGAGAATAGTTTTAGTCACTGAACAGTTCGTGGATTAATCTGACTAAAACAAATGTTGTTGATTGCGAATATTTCTGAAATTATTAACAGCAGTATTGATGTATCTTATAAAAATAAACAATGTTTTGCTGTTTGATGAAGCTGTGCTTGCTAAAGAGTATTTGCAGTCAAACTGGGAACAGTGGAAGAAAGAAAAAACTACCAGAGATGTATTTTCTCAAGTGAAGAAAAGTCTGTGTGTCAGGCTTCATATCAAAGAGAATCACATTGCAATTCTCAATCTGATCAAGAGGGTGAGTATGCCTTTTGCTTAACTTCATGTGCAAAAAATGACCGTTGAGTGACAAACAAACCAAACCAAGCCTTCTGTTTACCTTGGACATAAGCATCAACTGAATGACTATTATCATAAAATTTTTTACTCACTTTAAGTCCTAAGAAAGTAAACAATTTTTAATCTTTTTTTGTGTGCCATTAAATTTTCAATATCATTAAAATATGCCACTACAAAAAAAGTTTGAGAATTATGTTCTAAATATGTCCTGGCCTATAAAAAATACATGTAAATTTTGTTTAAGTTTGTTTTCCTCATTTTATGTTTTAAATTTAAATACTTGTGTTATTTATTATTACTCCTGGTGGTTTGGATACCTGATCTGCAACCATTTATTCTTAGCACTAAAAATAAACTACATTTTAAAAACCTACTGTGGGTTATGTGCTCTTCACTAATTAGCAT
This sequence comes from Latrodectus elegans, assembly GCA_030067965.1. NCBI lineage: Eukaryota > Metazoa > Arthropoda > Arachnida > Araneae > Theridiidae > Latrodectus > Latrodectus elegans. The sequence goes on along the minus strand of CM057819.1, from coordinate 24,325,143 downwards.
TATGTTGGGATGGGGAGCATTTGATGTCCTTACTTTTAACACTTTTTAAATTTTTCCATCTTATACATGTGTACACATCACCTTCAAAATAAATACAAACTTGTTTTTGTCAGCTTAAATTCAATATATTAATTTGTATATTAGAAATTTCTTAAAGGCAACAACATCTTTTATTGTTTTTTTAAATTTTTGAAAATCGTTTATATATTTCATCTGGTTTTACAAGTTTTCCATTTCATTCTTTGTGCATATTTGAAGAAAAAAAAATTGTCCTATTCATAAACAACTTGGAGAGGGAAGCAGAAATTATCTATAAAAAATACAACATTGAAATCCATTTTATTAATTTTATGAGTATTTTAACTTTAAAAAAATATGGTGAATCAGTTTGTAATTTTACATCACATATTTTTAATTTTATTTTAACTTACCAGGTGAATGCAAATGAAGTGAGATGATTGTTTAAAAAAAACACACAATAAATTCGTGAAAACTGTTAATACTTCTTTGTTTGAAATAATATCCATCGCTAACTACACATTTTCCCCATCTTTCAAGCAGTTTATGAATACCACACCAAAAAAAGTTATCAGTCTTTTGCCAGCCAGTCATCAAGCCAAAATTTAACATTTTCGTAAGAAGTTTAGTGCTGGTCAGCCAATGTGTGTTCCAATGATGCAAAAAGGTGGTAATCGAAAGGAGCCAAAACTGACAAATAAGCAACATTCATTGTGAGCTCCCAGCCGAGCGCCTTAACGATGTCCTTGATCGGCTTAGCACAGAGGCTAGATGTGTTGTCATTAAGGAAAATCATTTTGCTGCTTTTTCTTGTATTGTTCGCATTTTTCGAGAATAGCATCATTTAAATCAAGTAATTCATTGTAGTTCAAGTAATTCATTGTTGTTGTTTGTAGCAATCAGTATTAACTGTTTTGCCGGATTTGAGAAGCTCATAATAAATAGACCCCTCCTGGTTCCCGAAAATACACATCATTGTCTTGCGGTCAAAGTGATTCGACTTTGCGGTCAATTGAGATGGCTGTCTAGGGTCAGCATGATTGATGATGCTCGTGATTCTCAAAATAAATCCATTTTTCGTCACCTGTCACAATACAATTGAGATATAACTTACATTTGTAACAGGCAAGCAACATTTCGCTCATGATTTTTCAGTTTTCCTGCTGATGGTCCGTTAGCTCGTGTGGTAATCATCTACCAACCTTTATTATCTTGCCCATTGCTTTGAGACGACTGGAAGCAGTGCTCTGGTCAACATTCTATTGTTCTGCAAGATGTTCTTGCGTTAGGCTATCTTCATCGGGTAATGCTTGCAATTCAATATCTTCAACGTTTTTTGCTGGTCTGCCACGCTCCTCATTTCTCGAATCAAAATTACCATTTTGAAACTATTCAAATCACTTGTAGCACTGCTCATGGTTCAGAGCTTTGCCATCATATGCTTCTATAAGCATTTGACACAATTCGAAAGTATCTGTCTTCAGATGGTAACAAAAAATTAATGCTGTCCACAAATTGTGGTTGGAAGATATGAAATTCAATATTTTCAACACAGCAAAAAAAAACACAATGCACACTGAAACTCGTCCAAATGTAAACTAAACGTGAGCATCAAAAGTCAAACTATAAAAAATCATATTTCACGGTTTTATAATGTTTGCATGTATGTGTGGCGATATCTGTCAGCAATTATCTCATTTGATATGCATACACCGGGTAAAGAAAAAACATTCTTAATATTTTTTGTTATTTTAAGAATCATTCACTAATTTTTTACTTGTGATTTTTTTGTGTTAAATATAAGGTCACAAAAATGTCAATTCTTTTAACCATTTAGTTAAAAAACATTCATTTTATGTACAATTATATAGAATCATTAACAGAGTTGATAGCTGAATGATTAGTGTTCTGGTTTTTAGTTTAATGACCTTAATTTTGAGTTACACATTAGTTCGCTGGTGTTGAGTTTGCAGTGCCTCATAGTTGACTTTAAACTGTTGATTCTGGTTCAACTAGCCCTAATCTTGATGAGTGACTATAGAATAAGAAACAATATTATATTAATTTATGATTGGTAGAATCTTATTTATTTACATTAGACATTATGTGTCAGTTAAAAGATTTGACATTAGGAAAGCTAAAATTTCCATATTTATATTTTGACTGAAAAACATGTGTCAAAGTTGCTTTTAGCTTTCAAATATGTATGATTTTTCCAGAGTTTTAAAATGATTTTTAGAGAAGTTAATTCATAACAAATCTAAAATAGATTTCCTTTTAATGTGCTTCAAAAATATTTACCGCAACTTTAAAAGTAATTCATAATATGTAGACTTGGAAATGATGAAACATTGTATGAATTATATGTATAAGAATAATCAAATTTACTCCAAAAGAATAATTTGTTTGTCTATTTTCTAACTTTAAGGTATCTACAAACTAAATTGATTTTTGTTTTATTTTAATTATATATAATTTAGATGAAGAATAAAGTGAAGCATGATTTTGTACTTCCCAGTATTTTTTAAAGAGTTCATTGATAATATATATTTTGCTGGTCTTTTAATTTATTGAGATATATATGTATGAGATAACTAGTATCTATTTATTTCCCTTGATTTATTGCTTGTGTAAGTATTCAACTGTAAAAAGATATATGCATATATTTGTAATGTGCAAAATTTAAAGAAATTGTTTTAAATGTGCATCAGTGTTATATATAAGATATTTCTCTTAGCTAAAAAAGAAAAACTTGTGAAAAAAATCGAGATTTTCTTTTACATGTGGGAATTACATTTTCACTACTTTGACGATGCTTACTAAAATTTTTCTTAAAACTTTCAGTCTTCAAATAAATTTCCTTTTAAAATTCAATATACTGACATAAAACTGTTAATTCCTGTGGTGCATATGCTTATGTTTAATAAACTTTTTTGTCATTTCTAGTTTCGTCTGATTTTTTAAAACAATGTCAAATAAAGAACAAGTTATGAGGATGCCTGTTGGTGGTATGCAACCACAACAGCAACAGCCACAACAAGGCCCACAACAACATATGACACAGCAGCAACCATCACAACCACAAGCTTCTCAACAGCATATGTCTCAACAACAATCTTATCCACAAGATAATTTACATATGTTACAAAAAGCTATAAATTCTATGGAAGAGAAAGGTATGCAAGAGGATCCTAGGTATGCTCAGTTGATGGCTATGGCAAATTCTAGAAAACCCATTCCCAGCCCAGGAGCGCCTTCTGTTGGCGGTCATAGCCCTGGAGTAGGTCCAAATTCAGGATCTGGTGTTCCTAGCCCAAATATGGGTCCTCCTCCACCACCACAACAATTCAATGCTGGCCCTCATGGGTCTCATTCTAATCAACCTCCTCAACAATCCCAGTTACCTCCTTCCCCTCATCCTCCAATTAGTAATGCTTCTTCGCAATCTCAAAATCAAATGCAAACTGGTCAGAATTATCAAATGCTTCCTCAACATATGCCTCTTCCTTCTTCACCATCCAATTCTTCTATAAGTTATATGGCATCACAAAATAATATGATAAATGCATCTCATATGACCACTCAATCTCATGTTAATGTTCAACAACAACAACAACATCCTCAAAATTACACTGGTTCTTCAAATTACCATCAAGGTCCCCATTCTGCTTCTGGACAAGGTCACATGGCCCCAAGATCTAGTCCAGTTCCACAAAATATGGATACTAATGAGCAGCAACCTCCACATCATCCACATTCAATATATGGACAAAATTCAGTAAATAATGCTCAAGGCTCACCTCATCCAGACAACAATTCTGGCTCACCTCCCAATTGCAACCCTACATTAAATGCAGGCTCTAATAGTGGTCAGAAGCCATCTTTATTAACACCTGCACAAATATCACAATTACGAGCACAGATAATGGCTTATAGATTGCTTTCACGCAATCAGCCTATTCCTGATAGTGTAATTATGGCTATACAATGTCGACGACCAATGCAGACTCAGCCAGTATATGCACAACGACCACCTGGTCCCCCATCTCCAGGACAACCGATTCGAGGTCCAATTTCTCAATCACAAGCTCCACCACAACCAGTCAGTGGGGGAATAATACCACAACAAATGCCTCAATCTCAGCCTATTCATCAACATATGCCACAACAACCTCCACTTCCTCAACAAGCAACACCTTCTCCAGTTCCACCTCAACCATTACAACAACCACCAATGGGAAATATAGCACAACCTGCTTCAATTGTTGCACCTCATGGACCTCCAAATAGACATCAAGGTCCTCAAAATAATGTACCTGTTCCTACTATGATGCAGTTACAACAGCAAAAGCAAAATAGAATAACACCAATTGCAAAGCCCCAAGGCTTAGATCCTCTCGAAATATTAAAAGAGAGGGAAAATAGGCTGGCCGCACGTATTGCTTTGCGTATTCAAGAATTGTCATCGTTACCGGGTGACCTATCAGAAGATATTCGTACCAAAGCTACAAGTGAACTAATTGGCTTGCGTTTGTTAAATTTTCAAAGGCAACTCAGGCAAGAGGTTGTAAGTTGTGTGAGACGGGAAACAACTTTAGAAACAGCTTTGTATCCAAAATTATACAAACGAACTAAACGCCAAGGTCTTCGTGAAGCTAGAATCACAGAGAAATTGGAGAAACAACAAAAACTAGAACAAGAACGTAAACGGCGCCAGAAACATCAAGAATATTTAAATGCTGTTTTACAACATGCAAAAGATTTCAAAGAATATCATCGTAACATAATGGGCAAAATTGGGAAGGTCAATAAAGCTGTAGTTACTTATCATGCCAATACAGAGCGAGAGCAAAAGAAAGAACAAGAAAGAATTGATAAAGAACGTATGAAACGTTTGATGGCTGAAGATGAAGAAGGATATCGTAAACTAATTGATCAAAAGAAAGACAAACGTTTAGCATTTTTGTTGTCGCAGACTGATGAATATATTCATAATCTTACAGATATGGTGAAGCAGCATAAACTTGAGCAAAAGAGAAAGCTTAAAGAAAAACGAAAAGCTAAAAAGAAGAAGAAAAAGAAGCAGCAACAGGGAGAAAATCCTGAAGGTAATGATTCCCTTCAGGAAGGTCTTGTAGATGAATCATCTCAACAAAGTGACTTAAGAGTAAATGTAATTGAAACTGTCACTGGAAAAACCCTCACTGGTGCAAATGCACCCCTTGCTAGCCAACTTGATGCTTGGTTAGAAATGCATCCAGGATATGAAGTTGCACCTCGAGAAGCTAGTGATGATGATGAAGAGGGAGATGAAGACTCTTCTGATTCAGAAGAAGAAGATGAGATGCCTAAGCCACCTAAACCAGCTCCAGAAAGAACTGGTGAAGATGCAAAGCAGGCATTAAATTCTGCTACTGCTGAAGATGATGAATACATGAACATGGGTGGTTATCAAAATTATTATAATATTGCTCATGCCATTGGAGAAGAAGTCAAAGAGCAGGCTTCTGTAATGGTAAATGGAAAATTAAAAGAATATCAAATCAAAGGTTTGGAATGGCTTGTTTCACTTTACAATAACAACTTAAATGGAATCTTAGCAGATGAAATGGGTTTAGGTAAAACGATTCAAACTATTGCACTCATCACATATTTGATTGAAAAGAAAAGAGTTCATGGTCCCTACTTAATCATTGTGCCATTGTCCACTCTTTCTAACTGGATGCTTGAATTTGATCGTTGGGCTCCTTCTGTTATTAAATATGCATATAAAGGTTCTCCTAATGTACGTCGTCAAATTGCTACTAGTTTGAAAGCTACTAAATTTAATGTAGTTTTAACAACTTATGAATATGTAATAAAAGATAAAGCTATTTTAGCGAAAGTTCGCTGGAAATATATGATAATTGATGAAGGTCATAGGATGAAAAATCAGCATTGCAAATTGACCCAAATTCTGAATACTCATTATACTGCACCACATCGACTATTACTTACTGGAACACCACTTCAGAATAAGTTGCCAGAACTTTGGGCTCTTTTAAATTTTTTACTGCCCAGCATTTTTAAATGCTGCAATACATTTGAGCAGTGGTTTAATGCACCTTTTGCTACAACAGGGGAAAAAGTAGAACTGAATGAAGAAGAAACTATATTGATTATTCGACGCTTGCACAAAGTATTGCGACCATTTTTACTCAGACGTTTAAAGAAAGAAGTAGAATCACAACTTCCTGAGAAAGTTGAATATGTTGTAAAATGTGATATGTCAGCATTGCAACGTTTTCTGTACAGACATATGCAAACTAAAGGCGTGCTGTTAACAGATGGCTCAGAAAAAGACAAAAAGGGCAAAGGTGGTGCTAAAACATTGATGAATTCCATTATGCAACTTCGAAAAATTTGTAATCATCCTTTCATGTTTCAAAATATTGAAGAGGCTTATGCTGAGCATTTAGGGCTAAATACGACTGTTATACAAGGACAAGATTTATATAGAGCATCTGGAAAATTTGAATTACTTGATCGCATCTTACCCAAACTTCAAAAAACTGGCCATCGTGTATTACTTTTTTGTCAGATGACAACTCTTATGACTATTATGGAAGATTATTTAAGTTATAGAGGTCATTCTTATCTTCGACTTGATGGTACAACTAAAGCAGAAGATAGAGGACATTTATTAGAATTATTTAATGATCCTGAATCACCTTATTTCTTATTTTTATTAAGTACTCGTGCAGGTGGTTTGGGTTTGAATCTTCAAGCTGCCGATACGGTTGTAATCTTTGATTCTGATTGGAATCCTCATCAAGATTTGCAAGCTCAAGATCGTGCTCATCGTATTGGTCAACAAAACGAAGTAAGAGTTCTAAGGTTAGTATCTGTTAATTCAGTAGAAGAGCGTATTCTTGCTGCCGCAAAATATAAATTGAATTTGGATGAGAAAGTTATCCAGGCAGGTATGTTTGATCAGAAATCTACTGGTACAGATCGGCATCAATTTTTGCAAGCTATTCTTGCACAAGATGAAGTTGATGAAGAAGAAGAAAATGAGGTACCAGATGATGAAACTATTAACCAAATGATTGCAAGAAATGAAGAAGAATTTGAGCTGTTTCAAAAAATGGATTTGGATCGTCGGCGAGAAGAAGCCAGGAATCCTAAGCGTAAGCCCCGCTTAATGGAAGAAGATGAGTTGCCTGCCTGGTTGGTCAAGGATGATGCTGAAGTTGAAAGACTTACAAATGAGGAAGAAGAGGATAAAATATTCGGTCGTGGTTCAAGACAGAGGAAAGAAGTAGACTATTCTGATGCTCTCACTGACAAACAGTGGCTTAAAGCTATTGAAGAAGGAGATTTAGATGAGATTGAGAGTACAAAGAAACGGCGGTCTACCCCTGGAACATCATCGGGAAAGAAAAGGAAGAAAGAAAAAGATTTGGATCCAGATGTAGAACCTGAAAAGAAGAAAAGAAGGGGTAGACCTCCTATGGAAAAAATGCAACCCAATCCACCTCGACTTACAGTTCAGATGAGGAAACTTCTAGATATAGTTATCCATTATAAAGATAGCGATGATAGAGTTCTCAGTAAAGCATTTATGCAACTGCCTTCAAAACGGGAACTTCCAGATTACTACGAAGTTATCAAGAAACCTGTTGATTTACAAAAGATAAAAAACCGTATCAAAGATCATCGATATCGCTCAGTAGATGATTTAGAATCTGATTTTATGTTGTTATGTAAAAATGCTCAAACATACAACGTAGAAGGTTCTATGATTTATGAAGATTCCCTTGTTTTGCAATCAGTATTCACAAATGCTAGAGAAAGATTAGAAAGAGATGGAGACTTGTCATATACTGGTGGTGATTATGATGGAGAAATGTATGATGAACCAGAAGAGAAAACGCGAAAGAGAAAGCCAAGGCAAACTAGACGTTTTGTTAGTGATGATGAAAACTCTGATAGTGATAATTAATTCTGAATATAATAGGTAAAAAGAAGAATGCTAATGTGCTTGTAATTTTTATTCATATAAACTTCTTGTTTTGTGTGTGTGATATCTCATAATTTTATATACTTTATATATTTACCAAGCTTAGAATATCGTTAAGGATACTTTCTCCAAAGACTGAAATTCTTTTATTGGAACCAATTGTCATTTTCAAGGATTTCATCATCATCAACAGTTTCTCTTTTTAATTCCTAAATATTATTTCCTCATATAAAACTTCAATTGAACAAATCAAATTAAATTGTATTTTTTCCCAGTCTATTAGAAATTTATTGAAATGATACTTTTATCTGTGATTTACATAATATGTTTAGCTTTGATGAGGTATTTTTTCCTAGTATCTTTTTGTATATTCTAAAGGAAAAAATTACTTATTCAATGTTTTAAGTGTGACACTTAATGTTTCCAAACTCATTTAAAATAATTATACATCTGTGATCACATATAATTTGAGAGATATCTACTTTTTCTTTTTTTACTTTTTAGGTATAGAGTGGAAATTGGCATCTCTTATATTTTTAAATATATACTATCTATGTTTCTTATAAATGGAATCAAGATCCATTTCAGAATTAGGTGTCTATTGATTTGTTTTATATCTCGACTATTAGTCAGATGACTTAACGGCACTTTGTTTATCGAAAAGTGTGTACTTTTTCTTTCAATGTATTCAATCTAATAAAAAAATGTCTAATAAATTTTGTTTTAATAGTCTTATTGGTGTCTTTTACTCTAAAAATTAGTTTAATTAGATGTCATAAGTATAATTTTTATACAGAAATATATCCTTACAAAATTATTAAAAATAAATTCCTAAATTCATTTATGTATGTATATAACAATATTTTTGCAATCTAACAAATAAAAATATATTTGTTAAATATCTGAAATCAAGTGGCATAACTGAATAATGATCTTCCTAAAAAGGTATTTTTATGGAAGCCATTGAAAAAATTTCTCTTTGAATTAAATATTATTTGATAAAAAGAATTGACACACTTCTTAAAGGGACTATAAATATTATGTTTCTTAACAAACTTTTAGGAAATTACATGATTTTTTTTAAAAGACGTCGAATTTTTGTGTTTGATTACAAATAAATAGATATAGAAGTATACGTAACAAGAATTACCTTTACATGCTAAACTCATTAGTCTCATTCAAGACTGTGTTATTACATATACCTTATAAGCATGCTTTTAACATGAATATTTGCATAAAGTGATAAACTTATTTCTAAAATAAAATTTTAGTCTTTTCTTTAAATGCTAATGAAGTAAGATTTATTTTTGAGCACATATTTTTTTTATTATTTGCTTAATAAAAAACTAATATTATGTACTACACTTGAAACTATACACTCATTAGTACTATCTAATTAAACTCAATTATGTGTCTCGATACTATTTGTAATTAATCGTCATTTCTATAAAACAATTTATTTGCAATCTAAACATAAGTATACGCCATACATATGTATTACCTGACATACACGAAAATCTCATATCTAATTTAGAATTATAACATTTTTGTCAGTTAGCTCAATGCTCGGATGAAGCATACCTATCCAAATGAAGTAAAGAATTGATCAATTTAAAAATTCACGATTGATAATCTGCATCTATTAATAAAAGGAATTTTTTTTAATTAATTATTAATTTACATCATTAATTGGAAAAAAAATAATAAAACTACAATAACACTATTAGAAAATGGGTTCTATTTACCTAACATTAATTTACAAAATATGTTAATAAAGAAAAATGAATATGAGTATCATAATTTCCCTTTTTCTTACAAGCATTTAGTGTTGTAATGAAGTCTCCGTCATTTTAGTGTCACGGTATATTCAATTTATGATATAAAATATATCATTTAAATCTTGAAACAAATTAAAAGATTCAACCTGATTTTTGTCAAAATATTTATAATATAAGGGAAGTATTCATTTTGAGGATAATATCTATTGGGTGAAATTCTTTTAAGTATTATTTTTAATTAGCGTTCTATTAAAAATAGAATAATTTAATGATCACATTTCCTTTTTTTTATGAATTGATTTTTAGTATACGTCTAAATATTTTTTTTACGAAATTGGAAATATAGCTATTTCATAAAAAAAATTTCTAGTTTTCAACTTATTGAAAATTTATTTGCACATGTGAAACTTAAATCTGTACTCTAAAATTTTTAGGAGAAAACTTCATTTACTAAAAAAAAAAATTTTATTGCTCTAAGACAATAATTTTGTCCTACCACACTAATATAAATAAATTTATAGCATACTTATTAAATTTTAACTAAGATTTTTTAAACTTTCAATATATTTGTGGAAAATGTATTGTAATTTGTATTTAAAAAAATGACATCTTTGTGATGATTTTAATCATTTCTTAATAATATGGCTACTGCAAGTAGGCTTTTGTCAATAATTTTTGTTAATTTTTCTCTTCATAATTTTTAATTATATTTCATTCTATAATAAGATTGATATTTCTTTTGTTTTCGAAACCGACGTGTATAAATTAGTTAAGTGCATAATATAAAATGTTTGTGATTAATTAATAAGTTTTTTGTACTGTGCTTTATTAATATTAAAAAATATAAAAAATTTGGTTTATTATTAATATAAAAAATTTGGTTAATTGAGAAATAAAATTTTGATTTTATTTCTCAATTAACCAAATTTTTTATATTAACACAAATCCATTATTTCATGAAAGAAAAAAAAAAAAAGAATTTAAACGAGAGAGAAATGGGAATTCTCTTTACTTCCATTCTATGGTGACCACATAAAAAGATTAGGAACATAAAACAAATATTATTGAAATTTCTATGCCTTAATAATTATAGCTATTTTTAATGATTAAGTAATTAAAAACATGTTTTCCTTCTAATAGATATATTAGTAGATAAAAAATTAAATTTTGTTAGAATACATGTAACTCTCTTAATTACTTGTGGTGTTATTTATTTATAGGAGAATGAAGCTATGAAATAGATTTACTAATAATAAAATAATCCATTTATGAATTTGCTATGGATAATTAAATACACCCCTTAACCTATCAATTGAAACGAACTTTTCCGAACGTTAGAAATTTGCAAATTCAATCTCCCACGCCCCTTTAAAAAAGTAGTATTTTGTTCTTTTTTACGATTCAAATTGGGCATTTTTTATAAAAACAACCACCTCAAATTTTTAAAAAGTAATTTTTTATATAAGTGGTTTTTGAGGGAATAATACTGTTTTAAATTGGCATAACAAATTCTTTCAAACTGATGTGCTTAAATAATTTTTATCCTTTCAATTAATCAGTGAAAATAAAAAAATCGAATTCAACTTGTTGTTTTATTATATTATACATTTTGCTGACTCTCGACTCGGAAAATATCCGTAATTGTCTATTTGTGTATAGGACTGTCAACGGTTTCATCGATATGGCCGAATCCGTCAGTAGATGAGAGAAGAAAAACAAAAAATTGTTATTTTAACTCATTGTTCAATTTTATTTTTTAAGTACCCCTCTATAATTTGTTTTATTTGGCTTTATTTATAAAATATTAGTTAATATGCTATTCAAAGCCACACACACATATGTGTATCTTATATTTCGTTGACATGCTTTATCTGTATTCATTTAGAAAAGAAAAACCAACATTTTATAATGAGAAATAGAATTTATTGATTATATTAAAATAGCTACTAGTTATAAAAAAGTGGTATCTATACATTTATTAAATAATTTTTTTTCAAAGTTCTGTAAATATTTTGAGAAGCGATAGTTCACAGAATTTTATTTTACAAAATCTCTAGATTTAACTGCAAAGTTTAACTAAATGTATAATTTTTTTAAAAATTTTATTTTGTTATTATTCCACTTGTGTGATTTTTCTTCTAGTGTGAATAGAAACTGGTTTTACAAATAAAATGATAATAATTCCATGAAAAATTCGTTAATGAAAAAATTAAACTATTTAATTTTGTATAAGAGAAACGTGTATGTATAAAATGATTTCAGAAATATCCAATGCAATCTCGATAATATTTCAGAACTCTTCATTTTTTTTTATTTCATATTTAAATTTTTGTAAAACATTCATGCTCCTGGCCGTGAGAAAGATGATGCACCTACTAAGGCAGCCTTGTATGCAACATCCACATTAGGCATAGCTTAAAAGAAATTATTTTTTTAATCGATTTAATGCTTGAAATCAATTACTTATGTATGAAAAAACATTGACCACACAAAATTTAAATGAAATTGTAAGGTATATATAGTTAAATATTGATCCATATATAAAATTTTTACTCATGTTTACTTATTAACTCGTCATTTAATGCAACATGGTATTCTCACAAAGTTCACAAAAATATAGATTGTTTTGTTTTGTAATATGTAGATATTTTGTTTATAAATTAATGGTTACGCAAATACTAATTTATAAATGATTATATAAAATATTTAAAAATTTCTTTATTCAACAACAGCGTACACAAGATTTAAAAACTACTAATATAAGATAAAATGTTTCGTATATAAATCTAGGAATTATGTTAGATTTTTCTGTAAATTTACCATGATTTAATTTTAATGATGAAATTCTTCACATAATGATAGTCATCACTAGTTTTGGGAAGTAATTTTGTTAATAAGGTATTTCAGTGGATAAAATACTTAAAAGAAACTTATCAGAATGTGAGGCATTTCTGTTCAACATTTAAAATTTCTTAAATATAAGCTTACTCCATCGTTCTTCCATAAAGTTCATTTGCAATTTTCATTTATATGTTTTTAAGCTTGATCTGTCTTTGCGAAGGCAGAAGCAATTTCAAGACATTATAAAACCAAAATTTTTCTTTCTAACTAATCCGTCCCTCCTTTCCTTGCATTTATTCGCTTTTATGCTCTTCTTTTTCCTAATTCACCCTTTCATTTATTCTGTCTAATACACTTCATTCTTATTAAAATATTCACTGCTTGTATTAAATGTCCATTATATTATAAGAGTATCTGGAATTTCCTCAGCCAGCCTACCTTTATCACTTTTCTTGTTGCGGTTTGAAAACAACATTTATTTTTCTGTCGTGAAAAGTGTGACAATAAAACTTTGTTAACAATATGCGACATTTTTTACATAATTTCTTAATTTAATAATATAAGTAATATGAACCAAACTGATTTTATTGTAAACAAATTTATATCAATAAATGTATTTTTGTAAATGTACTATTTTCAATGATACCAGTTTTCTTAATTTCATTATTTCCGAATTTGGAAACCTTATATTACTAGATCTTTGATTTAGAACACTAAATTATGCAACTCTAATAGAATTAAAGCAAAATTTAACTCACAAAACAATCATATTATCATAATCAGCATTTAAAATACAATCTGATATTAATAGCTTTCAAAACAAATGTAAGCGAAATTGTCGGTTTATATTTTTTTCCCCAATAAACTAAGAATTTCTAAACAGGATGTCTAAATTAAAAATATATAAGTTTTTTTTTTAATTAATAAACATTATAATTTTTTTTATTCCAAATATTTCGCTAATTTAAAATATCAGGAAATAAAGAATTTTAAACTAAACATTTTGCTCACATATTAGAATCGCAATCAATTATCATTACACACACACAATATTTTTATTATAATTAGCAACGTGTATTTTGAATTATTTAAGAATGTATTTATTTACTAAATCCTCAAAATAGCTTATTTTAACTATGAATTATTTTTCCACGGTTGAAATATGTTAGTAATAATCAAAGATATATATGATTTTTAAAAATTTTAATAATAAAACTTGTTAAAGCAAAAATAGCTTTAAAAAGTTTTATAACAAAAATAAAATAATAATTATACTCGATTTATTTACATTCTTCTTGAATAATTTCTTCCTAGTTAAAAGAAATTCTTAAATCAAATAATTAACGAAAAATATTATAAAAAACACATTTTATGTAAAAACATTCGAACATATGTTATACATTTGAAATTTCATCATGGAAAAAAATGTTCAACATAAAGGCGAAATTTTATTTCAAAAATTATTTTCGAAAATGAGCAGGAAATAATTTGATTTTAAATCAATTTTAAGTAAAAAGTAACTTTATTTTAAAATTCAAAATCAAATGTGACATTAATTCATATTATTTAATCAATAGAAAAACAGTATTTATATTAAAGCAAAAATAATGCATGTATGATAGACGAAAAATAAAACCTGCTATTATATTTTTGACAGTTTAAAACTCAAAACAAAAAATTACTCTTTGATTAAAAATGATAACTCATGGGAGTTAAACCAATGGTATGAAATATGTTAATGGTAAAAAAAAAGGAAAGAAATAGAATTCTTCATTTTGCTAGAATCTGGAAATAATTACTTATCGATTCACAGTTATATCGTTTCAGCAAGTGATAGAATCTTGTACATTTTGGATACTATTGCGTTATTTGAAAGGAAACTTCCTTTTTGTTAGGTGTCAGGCTGCTACTGGACACAAATATTTCAATCAAAGAGCATTTAATGAGCATCTGATCTTAGTGGGAATCTTGTTACAAATATGATATATAACTCCTAATAAGGAGCACCTTCGAAACTCCAGGTAAAATGTAGCATCTTTCACGCTAAGGCAATTAATAATTCCAAAAGAAAGTTTTTGCGTTTAAACACAACTAAATTTTCTACTGTGCTTTCTGGCTATTAAAAATATATGTTTTTTTTTTTCTTTTTTTGCTTATATATTATCAAGACATTAAAAAATGTCTCACAATTATGGCCTGAAAGTTCATTATTATTTTTTTAAAATAATTTGGTCTGTTTTAACGTTTTTCCTATGTTTTTTTCTAGCTTCAATTTTTAGAAAGTACGCGAATGTAATTAATATAATCAAAAGATTAGAAAATCGGAGTCAATAGAATATTTTTAAGCAATTTTCTTATGCAAAACAAATTTTTCCACTGTTTTGAATCAGCATCAGCAACATTTAAATTGGATGACTCTCTAACCGTCGAATGTTTTATTTATATAATTATTTGTTATTTTTAACATTTTTTTTGGGGGGAGGGAATTGAACGTTGCCTATATGATAGTTTAAGGATTAAATATTTCGGGAATTAATCAAGAGGGGACACCCGCGGGCTGCATGTACCTTACAGTGTAAAATATCAAAATTTATATAGCAGGGGTGGAAAAGCATCGGCTCTTGGAAGGATTATTTATGGCTCTCGATAATGTACCCGAATTCCATTTTCATTTTTGTGATAATATATTTAAAAAAAAATTATTATCGTTCTGTGTGTGTATCAAAATGTCTTAAATTACTGGCAGCAAATATGAAACACTAAGTGCAACGTTGTTACAAATTTCATTCCTATCCAAGTTAAGAATGATATTACTCATCGAAAACTGCACTAGCGAACGTAAACAGTGGCTTAATCGACCGACTAAAGACCGATTTTGAATTTGTAAGCTTTCATTGCAACGGACAGTGTGGTCTGGAGGAAACAATTTGTATCACTCTTTCTACGGATATAATTTTTAATATGGAATTTTTGGTAAGTTAATTATAATTTGTTTAATAGTATGTAACATGTGTGTTGTTATTGTCTTAATAACACTAAAATTATAAAGCTGCCCATTTATGTAGACATGAAACTAGTCATCCTCCGTGTTCTAGTCAGTATCCACCAAATTAAGATCAGATAACTTGCTTCTTTAAGATCAAATTTTAATAAATAACAGTCAATTTTGATGACCCTTAGCAATCAAGCCAATAATGCATCTGAAGCCACTTTTATTATTGCTTGGAATATTGCTAGTGCAAAACGCCAGTATGGGGAGGGAGAGTTTATTTAAAAAAAATAATAATAAAATTAAAAAAAAAAACTTGAAAGATGTACTTAAAGTTTTAGATACAAATAAAGCAGCATTGCCCAAAGTTGTTTCACGAATTCCTATTTCGAGATGTCCTACTGCAATTATTATATCTATTGGTATAATTTAAGAAATGATTTGAAGAACTGTATTCAATTTAGCTTAACCCTTGATAAAACGATAGATACCACATTAGATCTTCTGCAATTAGCAGTTTTCATACGTTTTGTTTTACCTGACTTCGTTATTTAAAATAATTTTTAGATTATGTAGCACTTCAAGTATCATATCACGGTGTCGATATTAAAAATGCATTCGATTCCATAATGAAAACCATTGATGGGTCTCTTAATAAATTTGTAAGCATTGCAACTGCTCCAGCAATGCTGGTTTAAAAAATCGGTCTTATTGGCTTTTTAAGAGATGATTCTCAAATTCCACAATTCATACCAATTCACTGCATAATTCCTAGAACATCTCGATAATCTAAGAACCTGAATTAAAAAAGGCTTCTTGTCGAATTACTTTAATATTCGGAGCAGCGTGTACTTAAGTAAATCATTTTATTCCACTTTAAAAATTCGTGAAATTCAAACACCCCCGATCAGTATTAATTAACCAGCATCTCAAAGAATTACAGAGAAGTACTGTGACCAGTTATTAAATTTTAGTGAATTATCAAGAGAAGTAAATAAATGTGTTTAATTTTTAATATTTAAGTTCAATACACATATTTTGTACTTTTATTAACATGTTTTCACAATAAATATAGTTTAATTTTATTTTTATAATATTGTTACAAATTTATAAATAATTATTGTATATGTCTTAAAACATCTCAGACAGATCGGAAATACTCACATTTTGGGCAAAAATTGCGGTATTTAGACATGTTATGCGTTAAAAGCGTGTATTCTATTGATTTGGTGACTTGGCGATGTTTTGGCGAGAAAACTTGGCGACTTGGCGATGTTTTAGCGAGAAATCTTGGCGATGTTTTAGCGAGAAAACTTGGCGACTTGGCGAGAAATAGATATTTCTGGAAACATCCATCACCAAACATCTCTAGGACCAATATTTAGCGAGATAGCCTAGAAGCTTCCAGAACCTTGGCGAAATTAGTAGATTTCCCCGCCAAGTCAGATATAAATACCGCAGCCCGACATAGTTGGTTTTAGTTTTGTGAAGACAGTCAGTTAGTGAAGGCGCTTAATCTTGACTGCTAGTTTAGAGAAGCTGTTCTCTGCCTGAGGTATTTGAGACCTGTGATTGGAAGCTGTTGCTTATTGTATCTGACGAATTGCAGCTGTGTAATAGTGATTATTACAGCTGGTATTTCTAGTGGAATTTTTACGAATAAAAGTCTTGTGTTCATCGAGTGGTTGCTTTATTCAACTCTCAATCCCCACGAACCCCGAAGCTCGGTACAATATTATATAATTTTACTGTAAAACAATTTTATGCCTTTTTTTACACGTTTTTTTAATACGTATTTAGTTACAACTCGCGAAAACTTTCAAATTTTGAAAAATGGCTCAGATTACCAAGGAGCTTGGCCATCCCTGTTGTATAGTATGAAGTATAGTAGAAGAGTTGGCAAAAGTATCAAAAATGTAAAAGTTGATAAGACTTAAAAAAAATAAAAAATTTCTAATAGAATTGTTAATTTTTTTTTAAATACGAGAAACTTTATTGGTTTTGATTTTAAAAATGGCGATTTAAATTTCAAGTCTAAATTAGTTGGTACTATAGCAACTTTTTCTTTAAACCAATTAATTTCGATTGCAAATATTTCGAAAACAGATATTAATTGAACACTACCCTGTGTGTGTGTGTGTGTGTGCGTGCGTGCGTGTGTGTGTGTGTGTGTGTGTTGTGTGTGTGTGTGTGTTGTGTGTGTGTGTGTTGTGTGTGTGTGTGCTGTGTGTGTGTGTGTGTGTGTGTGTGTGTGTGTGTGTGTGTGTGTGTGTGTGTGTGTGTGTGTGTGTGTGTGTGTGTGTGTTGTGTGTGTGTGTGTGTTGTGTGTGTGTGTGTGTTGTGTGTGTGTGTGTGTTGTGTGTGTGTGTGTGTGTTGTGTGTGTGTGTGTGTGAATGAATTAGCTGAAAGAATTTTATTATTTCTCACTAATTTGCAGTCTTTTCAAAAAAAATGTAAAAAACTGTCAAATAAAAAAAACTGGTCTAATTAGCCGTCGTGTGTCAAAAAATGACCGTGGGGCGACAAACAAACTAGTCGGCTTATTTGGAATTTGCACTCCCTCCCTACCTTGCGATAACGAGAATGAAGTCCTAACCAACCAGCCAATGCGGCTTCAACTGAAGTCATTGTACAAAACAAGATGGTGTTTGTTTTAAATTGAAACTATCAGCATTAGAGAGATATTAGTATTTTTTACAAATAATTAACTCTCCCAATTATTTAAATTTCACATAATTTTATATGAAAAAATTATGATAAATGAAAGGATTAATTTTATATTTAGACTTTCTTAAGAATTAGCATTTTTGTTTTCGAATATAAAAGCTTATTCGATTCTTATTGACAAAAAGTACAGAATATGAAAACATAAAATTATATAATTTATGCTCTATTCATTATGTATTACACGTTTATTCAGATTTATATTTTACGGTAATGTTATAATTTTTCCTTTACTCATCTCATTGAAACTGAATTAAACTTAATTTTGCTTTAAAATGAACAAGCTTATTATGCATGCTTGTCAACAAAGAAATATAGCACAAAAAACATACTAAGATTACAAATTTCAATTCAACGTGCAGTTATATTATTTAATGTTATTGATCATTGAAATTTAAACATTAAATACTGGCTAAATATTTTAATTTATTTTTAGATTTGGAAATTTTCTCCTTGAATATTTGGAAGCCACTTTTTAAAAGAAATCTTCAGTGTTGTATTTCATCTTAATAAATCATAACTTTGGAGTAACATTTCATCTCATGCATTGTCTTCAAATAAATTGGAAATAAATATGTGCAACTATATATAGCTCCTATAATTTTTTATCAATAATCATCACAATATAAATCAACATTTAGCTTTAATATACAATTGTTTGCAGTGGCTCAGCGATTATAACTGATGCACGGCTACGGTACTTATTTTGGCACCTACCCCCCAAAAATATACAAAATAAACTTTAAATATAAATATAATGCAAATAACAATAGAAAATTACTTGTTTTAAAATAATTTAAAATATAGATATTTTTAAAGGCTCAGGTTATATTTTTCAATATGAAAAAAATTCTCATTAAAAATTAAAGCTATAGAATTGAATTTGGAAATGCATCATTATATATATATATATAGAATAATTGGATTTTTGGTAATGTAGAATTAATTAAAAAGATATTGCACTTATTTTGCATATTAATATGTTTAAAAGAAAATATGTTTAGGAATGCGAACATGTTAATATATCTATTATAGATATAAATAGATGTACTTTTTATCCTCGATTTTGATGAAGCTAATTAATCACAATGTCGATCACTCCAAATTTTTATTTTTCTAACTTAAAAATACTAAATCCCTTGGTGCTACAACAAAGTTTGAGATAAAAACACACAATCTTTCTTTACTCTGAAACGATGGACATTTTGACATTCGTCCTTTCCTCATCCATGACGGGTTTCTTCTTTACTTGGAAAAGAAAGAATCCAAGTACTATAAGTATAATGAACAAGATAATACAAGTACTATAAGTATAAGAGTCAAGGAAAAATTTTAAAGTGGAAATCACTTCATTTTTTTAAATTAAAATTTACAAAAGTTTTAACTCATCACCATTATCCAGATTTAGATTCACTATCGAATGTTATATATATATATATATATATATATATATATATATATATATATATATATATATATATATATATATATATATATATATATATATATATATATATATATAATTGCAGTGAAAAAAAAGTATGACATAACTTATATTTATAAGACTAATTGTGTAACTATTATTAAGAAAAGTATGAAATGAAATACTTTGAGCACACATTCATTCATTTTATACGTAACAAAAATTTTTGTAAATTTTTGTTTTATGCTTTTGATAATTAAAGATGCAAATTTCAGAAAACTATCAAGAAATTTTTATTATTTGTGTTTTAATTATATTTTGACAAGTTTTCACTAACAATATTTCACTTTTAGGGCATGATTTTTTTTTTTATTTTAGTCAAAATGTGTGTGAAATTAAAATTTCACATTTTTTAAATTTTTTTAAGAAAAATGTAAAATATTATTAAAATATTGCTTTGTCAAATAAAATGATAAATCATTTTGTCTTTATATAATAAAATAAATATCAATCTTTATACGAAAATAAATGTTAAGTCAAATAATATTTTAGGACTTCAAAATTTCTACAAAAAAAAAGTTCTCTTTGAATCTCTGAACAATTATTGAAAGTGAAAAATCAAGCAAATTCCTAATGTCTACCAGTGCAGTATTAATTATATATCATGCTGTTATTTTGAATGGAGAGAGAGAAAACATATATTTGCTTAGTCTATATTGCAATTTTCGGACTCATAACTGTGAATTATTCACCAAATTAAATCAATTGTATATCATGAGTTCCTTTTAAAATCTCCCTGAATATTGAGCCATAAATCAATAAATATCAGTATCAACATAAATTATTTGGTAAATAACTTGAAACTAAAATGAAACGCGTCTCAAATGCATAAAAAAGAAATTGATCAATATAATATTTCAGAAATTTTACAAGAAATAATTAAAGATATTTTCGTCATTTAAACATGCAAACAATTTGCAGTAAAAAAAATGATATAGCTCTACAAATTTCGAGCAAGATAAATGAAAACACGATTGAAACAATACACAATTTTTAATACGTATCTATGAAAATTTTACTTTAAATATGGAAATATAAAATTAAAAATATTTTCATTTATGGCAAGCTCCTCAACATGATACAATAATTATTATGTTTAAAGAGTATTTCTCCATATAAAATTAATATTCCAATCTAAATAAAATTGAACTTTTTCTGAAAAATTTTATTTATCGTAGCAGTCATATAGTGACCCTAAATAGTAGCTGAGACAAGCAAAATTTTTCAGAAAAATTCCAAGGGCATGACAGACCCACTTTCTCACGCCCCTTCGCTGTGCCCCTGATTGTCTTCAGATGAAATAGAAAAGCGTGTATTCTTTGTAACTCTATCCTCTATTGAAATATTCATTGCCTGCGACAGTATTTAAAACAATGAATATATGATTCAAAATACACACAACTTTGTACAATTATAAAATATACTCACCATATTTATTTTGAGTGTTATAAATACATGCAAATATTTAATTTCCTTTTGAAAGATATAAGGTGTTGAACATGATTTCTACAGAGATTTCTTGGTAGAAGGGCTTAAATTTGCTAAACACGCACGCATAGCTGGATGAAAGTTGGGCACTTTTATGCAAAATTTATATGAAAAAAGTAGTTTGCCGTTGGGTTCCCCATTATTTAACTGATCACCAAAAAGAGGAGCGTGTCAGAATCAGTGAAGAAACTCTTAAATTGCTAAATGATGGTGGCCACCGCATCATTTCTAAAATTGTAACAGGTGATAAAACATGCATACCGTTTTTTGACGTTCCAACACGTCAAGAAAGCAAAGTGTGGGCCTTTGAAGATGATCCCACGCCAACAATGGTGAAAAAACAACGCGCACTAAAAAAAGTGATGTATGCCGTTTTCTTCAGAAGTATTGGTCAAAGCCATCAAGTTTTTAAAGTTACAAAATTTTAGGTGTGTTCAAAATAGTCTCCTCCAGCATCAATGCACTTTTGTAGACGAATTTTCCACAGATTAAATGCCTCAAGCCATTCATTTCTTGGAATAGATGAAAAAATCTGAATGAAAACGACTGAATGAAAACGACGTCCACGTAAATTCTTTTTACATCTTCCTCTGAATGAAAACGACGTCCACGTAAATTCTTTTTTAGATTAAAGAATAACCAAAAGTCGCACATAGCTAAATCAGGTGAATACGGCGAATGTTCGATCACTTTAATTTGTTTTTAAGATACTCAACTGTTAATCCGGCTGTATGTGAAGATGCATTGTCATTGTGAAGCATTAGTCCCCTAACATTCAGTTCTTGTACAATTTCTGGAAGACATTTAGTGGTATACCAGTTTGCTGTTACTGTCTTCTGTCCTTCCAACTTGATGGCTTTGACCAATACTTCTGAAGAAAACGGCATACATCACTTTTTTTAGTGCGCGTTGTTTTTTCACCATTGTCGGCGTGAGATCATCTTCAAAGACCCATACTTTGCTTTCTTGACGTGTTGGATCGTCAAAAAACGGGTATGTAAGTTTCATCACCGGTAACAATTTTAGAAATGATGCGGTGGCCATTATCATTTAGCAATTTAAGAGTTTCTGTACTGCTTCTGACACGCTCCTCTTTTTGGTGCTCAGTTAGATTATGGGGAACCCAATGGCAAACAACTTTTTTCATATGTAATTCTTCATGAACGGATTGGTGTATGCTGCGGATCCAATGTTAAGTTCCTTCTGTATCATTTGATAGGTACAACGATTATCATCCATTAACATTTTTCCTATGACAGACACATTATCCGGGATTACTGCCGACGGTGGTCTTCCTGTGTGTTCTTCATCCTGAAGAAAATAGCGACCTCTTCTAAATTCTCTAAGCCATCTGAATACAGTAGCACGAGCTGGAGATTCATCACCAAATGCTAATTGCAACCGTTGAACGCATTCTTCTTGATTTAATCTTGCTTTAATATCGTAGAAAATCATAGCGCGAAAATGTTCTCGCGTCAACTCCATTCTCTTTTCTATTTAAAATTTATTCTACACTAAACAAGTTGAAGTAAGTCAGTAAAAAATCATCTTCTGTGTTAAAATACTTTGTATTTTAAAATTAAACCGTTATTTTTATTTTGTAAATTCTCGTTTGCGCGTATCTCACAAATTTCAGAGTAAACCCTCGTATGTATAGAAATTACAAAGCAATTAGATATTTAGTGTAGACATACAAAAAACATTATTCGTCTCTAACGAGAGATTATTACGCTCTTGATAAATTTATACTTTGTCTCAAAAAGAAATGAATAGTAAGAGCTGTGTATTTGAGACTGATTCCTCTTTGAAAAGTGTTATAATTCGAGAACTCTTCTTTATTTTATAACACATAAAAAAATTTCATAAATCTTAAAATACAAAATTTTTTACAAAATTTTCTTTCAATTGCATGATTTTTCAAACATATTATTTAAAGATAAATTAAACTATATTTTAAGTTCTTTTTCAAGTAAAGTTGTTTATGCAACGCAGTAATTAATTTAAGCAATGTTACAGTCCTTCTCTTCGTCTTTGCATCTTTTCGTCTGACGAACATATCCGTGTGATTCTTTCCCATTTTTAAAGGGGTCCTTTTCGCATAACCATTCCGAGTAGAGCAAATTTATTGTTTTGGGCCCATTGATACCACTTCTCCGCATTGTGATTTGTTTTAAAATATTATTTTAATTACCAATTCTTTTCAATAATTGATACTCATTTTACTCTTTCAGAGTTATGTGTTTATGCTTTTCACAATATACCGTCTCTAGGTTGCACGAACGTAGTCCAGATTTCATTATTTATAACTTTGTATCAGAAATGAATTTTCAAAGACTCAATACTTTATTCAATTATATTTTAGCTTCTCTATAAGAGAGACCTAATTTCGTAATGCAAGGCAGTTTTATGTCAAGTTTAGTAAACACTAACCCTCATTGAAAAAAAAATTATATATAAGTAGCTTTACTTCTCTAAACCTCAATTTTTCCAACAAAGCTAAGTACTAACTAGATTTCAGGTGCACATATTTAAAATAGATAATTATTTTTAATTGAAAATAACATTAAATTTTAATGATATTTTTAGTTGAGTAATGTTTTATACAAAAAGTATTAAGAAATTTTAAATTTGTATTTTTGGGAAATATTTTGCAAGATTCGTGAAAATGAAGAAAATGAAGCAAATCCAATGACGTGTGGAAAGCTTATAAAAATTTTTCCAAATTTATAGTTATTAAATATTGAAATCGGAACACTTTAAAATTAGATTAAAAGTTTCTATTAATTATTTTTAAATAATAAAATTATTAAATATTGAAATCAGGATACTTTTTATTTGCATTTCCTGGCATTTACAAGTGCTAGCGTATCGAGAAAACCGAAAACACGTTCGCTTCAGCAAACAAAAAGAATACTTATAAAATTTTTTAAAAAGTAATAAATATCGTTATTTTTTAAAATTAAACATTGAGAATATGGAAATGAAGGAGATCTTAAATAAACTGATTTAAATAGAGGAGAAAAAGAAATATATATCCATCTTCATTGTGGAATCTTACCAATTTCGGTGCTACATTACATCGCTGCACATACAGTTTTATATAGGGAATTTGGAGGATATAAGAATGTTATTTAGATCGATATATCAATATGAAATCCATCGATCTTTCTGCCTGCTGATATTTGCTCTTTTATTTTGGATATTAGGTTTCTTTCATTAAGACACTTTATTATTAAGTCAGTTCTTGCAGGTAAGATGTTCATGATTTCTTAAACTTTCAAAAATTTATTTTCCGTTTATTGTGAATTTCAACTGCATTTCATCTGGAATGAAATGATTTATCGCGAATTTGATTTTATTGTTACACCTATGCTACGATTATTGATTTCTCTTTTGATTCATGGTAAGAAAAGTTTCAACAATTACGTGTTTTTACTTTTTAAAAATATAGGAACCACGATCTCTCCTTTGCATCTTTCTAAAAATACTTTCATGAATTAGAATTTCACACCAGAAAAAAGTGATATATTTTTCTTTGTACACTTTTTTAACATATTTTAAATGAAGTTGAGTTATGGATTGGTTAAAGTAGCAAATAAAAAAATCAATTTTAATATTTTTTTTATCTGTAAATGCCATTTAAAGTCTGGCAATGGTAATTTTTCTTATTTGTTACATTATAATTTATGGACATCTTACAAATATTGAGTAGAATTCCATTTGCATGGAGTGACCTATCATTCATTTTCCGTTTAAAAAACTCAATTAATGTTAAAGGATCAAAACTGTTTTCTATAAAAATAAAAATTAAAAAAAATTATAAAAAAATACTTATTCTAATCGGATCTGATTATACTTATCACAATTAACTAACAAATCCGATTTATTTATGAAAGTAAATTATAGTTAGGAAATTTCGTCAATCATTGAATGATAAAAAATACGTCATTTTTGTGTGCATAAGAATGTTATGGCAAATCTATTGAATATTTTATTATTATACTATTATGAATAATCTGATGAACAGAAATTTGAATTGAAATTGCAGTAATACCAGTTGAGTAAAATGATTCTTTTTTCATATCACCCAAAAGGTAGGAATCCAGGTGAGTTTTATTAACAGTGGTTTCGCTGAGGAGCCATATTCCGCTTTTACACAACAAAAAATTGTTTTTATTTCCATAATTAAGAACACTACTTTCACCAACTATTATCATTTATAAAAGAAAACAACAGCTATAAATGGTGCTTATATTTGCGACAGAATACTTGTCCCTTAATCCTGTCTTTTCGATGTTTCTGAATAATCTCTCGATAGTTTTTAGGACAGATATTACTACTAATACTTAGTAGTTATTTCCATGTATCAGAATCACCATTCCCTCTACTCAACTATTCATCCATAGAGTAAGTATTTACCTTTTATTTGCTAGTTAATAGTAGTAAAAGTATGTTATAAAGTATTTTAGAGCATTTAAACATTGATACTCTATATTTCTGAACTAAACGTCATTTTCTGGAATATTATTTACCAAATATTCTACAATACATGATTAAACCGCCGATGTTGATTGTCATATTGCCTAAGACAACTTGAGTCTCAAATTATTACTTCACATTTACACTCGAGTCCATAAATTAAGGATAATGCAAAGAAAGAGACAGGAACAAAACAAATGTGATTTATTTGTAATGTCTATTTATTAAATAAAAATAGAGCAAAAAAGATGTTATATGTTTGGCATCATTAATAAAAATTACTATTTTAACTCCCTGGAGCGAATTTCAAAAAAAAGAACCTATTTACAAAAACCAATATAACATGGTTGAAAAGTTGGTTAGTATGCCCTCCAGACGATGCAATATAACGCCTAGGAATGCTGAGTATCAAATTAACGATCTGATGTTGGTGAATATTTCACCACTCACCAAGCAATGCTCTCCGAAGTTTCAGTAGGTATGTGGGAGGGGGTTGACGGGCTGCAATTTGTCGTCCAAGCATGTCCTACACATGCTCTATTGGATTCAAGTCCAGTGACTATGCTGGTCAGTCCATATGAATGATATCCTCCGATTGAAGACATTCGTCTACAAGGTTTGCATGGTGAGGAAGGGCGTTGTCATCCATAAACAGAAATTCTGCCTCGTAACAAACGTACATGTTGTTCTAGAATGACATCCCGATAGATGTGGCCTATCATGGTTACATTCTAAACATGCAGGTTAGTTCTGGAACATAGAATAATTCCTCCCCAAACGAGCAATCCTGCACCATCGTTACGGTGTCGTTCAGTGGTGTTAACTTGGTGGTAACGGATACCTGACCCTCTCCATATGAAAGTCCGGTGAGAATCAGACTGATAGCTAAACCTGAACTTGTCGGAATACATCACACAAGACCACTGTTGCGGTGTCCACAATGCATGCTCTCTGCTTTAGGCTAACCGCAGGCAATAGTGAGTTACGGTAAGTGAAACACATCTGACAGTCCTACGAAAATATAGACCTTAAGCGCGTCTGTACACGGTCTGCCTTGAAACTGTGGTTCCGGTAGCTGAAGAGAGCTGACGAGGCAGGTCTGATGCTGTGCTCCGTCTGTTTCTTTTGCCAATAACTGCCAAATACCGGTCCTCATTCAGCGTTGTAACTCGGTGGCGACCTGTGCTTTAACGTCTACATACATTACCATCATCTTGGAACTGTTACCAAAGCATGGAGATGACAGTCTGGGTGATTCCAAGTTCCTCGGATACTTCCAGCTGGGTACGTCCACATTCCAGACGGCCGATAATTCTACCACGTAAAACATCATCCAAATGCTTCCTTTGTGCATAACTATGGGGTTATTGCACTGAAAGGCTTTTAAAGCGCTTGTGAACAATTTTACTTCTTTGCAACTATTGCTTATTTACCCCTCTCTCAGACACTCGTCATTGTGACGTTCTATCGGCGCCATCTGGTGGTTTCTTGTAATTTGCATATTATTCTTCAAGATGTGTGTGATAATTCTACATGTGAAAATTTGATTTTAGAGTTCAATTTCTGTGTGATTCTGAATTATCTTTAATTATAGGACACGAGTGTAGAATGTATTGCAAGGAGAAATTTCAGTGAATTTGGTGCTAACTTCCTTTATTAATAATTAGCATAAATGCATAAGTAACATCATCACTTATGCTGTTTTTCAATATGTTACTGGAATCTAATAAAAGGCATGAATCACTTTAATAGCTGTGACTAATACAATTTTATTAAAAACAAATCTTAACTTTTTCTGATTACACCTGATTATTATAAGTAATTTAGTATGTGAATCAACATACAAACTTTGGTGATATTTTATATTATGTGAAATTTTTATTTCAGAACTCAATTTCTGTGGTGATTCTGAATTATTCTTAATTACTGGATATGAGTGTAGAAGTTATCCTAATTAAATTGAAAAATATGGAAGTTAATCAACAATTTTATATAATTTTATTCTGCTTTTCAAAGGTTTTAAATTCTTTTCAAAGAGTTTTAAATTATAGAATGTGAAATTGTTATTATGTATTAGCAAAAATATTTAAGTTATCCTGCTACCACAAAGCAATTGAAACACAGAAATACTCGGAATAATCTAAATCCACTGAGAAATCATTTTGTGCCCCGATTCTCTGATTTCATAAAAATCAATTAATATTATTATTCATCTCATACCCCATTGGGCGAACTTAATATTTCAGATGTATCACATAAGATGTTGTAAACATGTTTAACAAAAATGTTGATGTTTTGGAAATGGAATTATTGAATTTTCTGTCAGATTTGCAACTAAAAACAAGGCTTTCGCTGAGTGATTTTTTGGTCCTTGTTGATGGGAGAAAATATCCCCATGTGAAATAAACTTTTCTGAGGCTGTTTTCCTGCTTTGGATCTACTTACCTTTGAGAAAGTGGATTTTCGACCATGTAACACATTTAAAGACAAAATGTAGATCGAAAATAACAAATAAACACATGAATGACTGTTGGCCTTTGGCTTTAACAACATATGTTAAGGAATACATTAAAACTCACTGAAGTGAAGCAATGTCAGCCTTCATATTAACTTTCAAATATTTGTTTTACATTAAATGACTTTTACTTTATACTTAATAATGAGACATATCACAGTTTAACTGTAAAATTCTGTATTACTTTCCCATTATTTACTGGTTATCATTAAATGATAATATTTTATGAGTTTTTTGTAATTTGAGGATTTAAAATAGAGGTTTTTATGTTGGTATATTAAAAGGAATAAAAATTTACTACTATTTCAATAATGTATTTATATTGAATTTTGAGATAAAAATGAGTTTTTCAAATTCAAAATAGAAAATTTTTAAAAAGGAATTTTTTTTTTATGATTCTCTCAAATAAATTTATAAAATAAAAATCTATTATGAAATAATTGTTAATTTATTTTAAATGAAAAATACTAATCTTTAATTTCAAAATAATAATAAACGAGTAAATAAAATAAATAAATCTATATTTTTTACGTATTTAAAAGCATAAAAATTCTC
This sequence comes from Latrodectus elegans, assembly GCA_030067965.1. Lineage (NCBI taxonomy): Eukaryota > Metazoa > Arthropoda > Arachnida > Araneae > Theridiidae > Latrodectus > Latrodectus elegans. The sequence goes on along the minus strand of CM057819.1, from coordinate 24,296,270 downwards.
AAATGTATTTACAAGCACCAAAATAAAATTAAATGAAAAACAGCAGCATCTATTGGTGACAGATAGCATATTTTGTATATGGCTCGCTTTCAATTTTGGATTTCAAAATGTGCTCGCGATAGGACACTTGGTTGAGAACCACTGATCTAGGTGATTAAGAAAAAAAATTTTTTATGCTTTATAAACTTTATTATATTTATTTTCTAAAACTTTTTCATGCTTATTTTCTGTGAAAACAAAAATATAACCTCATTCTAGTACATTTAATTCGGATAGATTACTTTTTAAGTAAGAAATACTGTTTTAGTAATTAATTTTCTCAACTTCATTTCTTTTATCTAAGTGCTATTCAAAAACCTACCAAGGAAAACGTTACACATTTGTAATTACTGAAATGCGTCCATTATTCTACAGATAGCATCAACATTGAAAACAGAAATTCTATATGTTGATGTGTAATACTTATATGAATTGTATGCAATTTCCTGTTTATATTTCTAAACTATGTGTTTATTATTTTAAACTTTTAAAATATAAAATTAGGATACATCAAAGAGCGTTAATATTGTTTCCGGCAATATTTTCTTATAATTAAAAAAATTAGAATTTCCTAACTACATGAAATATATTACAATAGTTATTTAATATTATTTTAAATTATTAAATTGTGGTTTGGAATATCTGTCACTATAAAATTTTTATTAAAATTGAGAAATATTTCATTAAATATATATCTGCATTAATGTAAATGATATTTGTACTTCGTAATTTTCGATAATATACATCGAAGCAAGGAAATAAAAAAGTAAAGAAATTATGCAAGTATTAAAAATAAAATTATGCACCTTAATATAACTAAGAGTTCATAAATATAATTTTAAATTAATCAAATTTTATGAACATTAAAGACTTGTCTACAATTGTTTTTCTGTATATTTTCAAATGCAGTACAACAACAAAATTTTAATACGTCTTAGATTCGATCTAAAAATTACTACTTAATCTCTTATTGATGGATATTTTCATCCTAAAAAATGAAATCTACTATTTTAATTGGTTTAGCGATGCAACTAGGTATAAATTTTGAAGGCATATACCGAAAATATTTCTTGTAAAATCACTGCAACTTTTTTATCAAATCTATATCCGAAGCAAAGCAATTTTTCAGAATTTAATTTAAGATTTAATGTCGGTTAGTAAAGATATAAATTTTATTCATTTACGTATAATTATCAGCCAAGATTTGAAGAGATGATATACATTTCTGAATATATCGACAAATAAAGAATAAAATTCAAGAAAGAGACTACGATCTATTAAAGGAATACAATAAACTAAACATATTTAAGAAGATAAAGAAAGAAATAAAATTTCGAAACAAAAAGTTATTATAAGGGTGACAAAAAGAAATACAATATTTTCCATATCAAATATTTATACCACGCATTAATATCATTAGCATAAAACAATTTCATTACATATCAACAATTTCAGCTGATTTTTGCTTGGTTCATTCAATTTTGAATTAAAGCATATTACAAATGGAAGCAGACAAAGACAAAATTCGGTAAAATTTGTATTTTTTCGGCGTTATCGGCGAAAATGAGTAGCGACCTATAAGAGTATGTTATTCATTTAAGTAAAGAGAATTCTCTGAAATAAACCGAATGCATAATATATATAGTGTCAGATATTAAGTAAAAGCTGCCCAGGTGAGCGTCGGTGGTCCGACGCGCGAGCTTCAAACCCTTGGCTAACGAGAGTCAAAGTGGTTCGATTCCACCTCTTGGGCGAACTGTTGAAATTGTCGTTGCAGTTGAGGAGAGGAAAAGTAGAATGTTTATATTTAATTGATATATAAATTCTACATGTTTTCAGTTCACAATTAAGCTCCGTTATACATCAGAGGAAAAGAGCGTTTTGCATTATGTTAAATGTTTATTAATTTTGTTTAAGGAAACGTTCGTAAATATTTTGTGCTGATATAACGAGAATCCTGCTTAAAATGCACTGAAATACAAAATCATTTTCTTATGAAATCGTTATTCTGATGACCTATAAGAATACATTCTTCGTTTAAGTAAATAATTCTCTGAAATAAATCGAATGCATACTAAACATAGTGTCAGATATTAAACAGAATCTGCCCAGGTGAACATCGGTGGTCCGACGCACGGGCTTCAAACCTGTGGCTGACGGGAGTCAGAGTGGTTCGATTCCACCTCTTGGGCGATCTGTTGAAATTGCCCTTACAGAGTTGAGGAGAGGAAAAATTGAGTGTTAATGTTTAATTGATATAAATTCTACATGTTTGCAATTCACAATTAAGCTCCGTTATACATCAGAGGAAAAGAGCATTTTGTATTACGCTAAAAGTTTATTAATTTTGTTAAAGAAAACGTTAGTAAATATTTTGTGCTGATATACCGAGAATCCTGCTTATAATGCACTGAAATACAAAATCATTGTCTTCTGAAATCGTTATACTGATGACCTATAAGAATATATTCTTCGTTTAAGTAAATAATTCTCTGAAATAAATCGAATGCATACTATATATAGTGTAAGATATTAAACAGAATCTGAACAGGTGAGCGTCGGTGGTCCGACGCACGGGCTTCAAACCCGTGGCTGACGAGAGTCAGAGTGGTTCGATTCCACCTCTTTGGCGATCTGTTGAAATTGCCGTTACAGTTGAGGAGAGGAAAAGTAGAATGTTTATATTTAATTGATATAAATTCTACATGTTTGCAATTCACAATTAAGCTCCGTTATGCATCAGAGGAAAAGAGCATTTTGTATTACGCTAAAAGTTTATTTATTTTGTTAAAGAAAACGTTAGTAAATATTTTGTGCTGATATAACGAGAATCCTGCTTATAATGCACTGAAATACAAAATCATTGTCTTCTGAAATTGTTATACTGGTGACCTATAAGAATATATTCTTCGTTTAAGTAAATAATTCTCTGAAATAAATCGAATGCTTACTATATATAGTGTAAGATATTAAACAGAATCTGAACAGGTGAGCGTCGGTGGTCCGACGCACGGGCTTCAAACCCGTGGCTGACGAGAGTCAGAGTGGTTCGATTCCACCTCCTGGGCGATCTGTTGAAATTGTCGTTACAGATGAGGAGAGGAAAAATTGAGTGTTAATGTTTAATTGATATAAATTCTACATGTTTGCAATTCACAATTAAGCTCCGTTATACATCAGAGGAAAAGAGCATTTTGTATTACGCTAAAAGTTTATTAATTTTGTTAAAGAAAACGTTAGTAAATATTTTGTGCTGATATATCGAGAATCCTGCTTATAATGCACTGAAATACAAAATCATTTTCTTCTGAAATCGTTATTCTGATGACCTATAAGAATATATTCTTCGTTTAAGTAAATAATTCTCTGAAATAAATCGAATGCATACTAAATATAGTGTCAGATATTAAACAGATTCTGCCCAGGTGAGCGTCGGTGGTCCGACGCACGGGCTTCAAACCCGTGGCTGACGTGAGTCAGAGTGGTTCGATTCCACCTCTTGGGCGAACTGTTGAAATTGCCGTTACAGTTGAGGAGAGGAAAAGTAGAATGTTTATATTTAATTGATATAAATTCTACATGTTTGCAATTCACAATTAAGCTCCGTTATACATCAGAGGAAAAGAGCATTTTGTATTACGCTAAAAGTTTATTTATTTTGTTAAAGAAAACGTTAGTAAATATTTTGTGCTGATATAACGAGAATCCTGCTTATAATGCACTGAAATACAAAATCATTGTCTTCTGAAATTGTTATACTGGTGACCTATAAGAATATATTCTTCGTTTAAGTAAATAATTCTCTGAAATAAATCGAATGCTTACTATATATAGTGTAAGATATTAAACAGAATCTGAACAGGTGAGCGTCGGTGGTCCGACGCACGGGCTTCAAACCCGTGGCTGACGAGAGTCAGAGTGGTTCGATTCCACCTCTTGGGCGATCTGTTGAAATTGTCGTTACAGATGAGGAGAGGAAAAATTGAGTGTTAATGTTTAATTGATATAAATTCTACATGTTTGCAATTCACAATTAAGCTCCGTTATACATCAGAGGAAAAGTGCGTTTTGTATTACGCTAAAAGTTTATTAATTTTGTTAAAGAAAACGTTAGTAAATATTTTGTGCTGATATACCGAGAATCCTGCTTATAATGCACTGAAATACAAAATCATTTTCTTCTGAAATCGTTATACTGATGACCTATAAGAATATATTCTTCGTTTAAGTAAATAATTCTCTGAAATAAATCGAATGCATACTATATATAGTGTAAGATATTAAACAGAATCTGAACAGGTGAGCGTCGGTGGTCCGACGCACGGGCTTCAAACCCGTGGCTGACGAGAGTCAGAGTGGTTCGATTCCACCTCTTGGGCGATCTGTTGAAATTGTCGTTACAGATGAGGAGAGGAAAAATTGAGTGTTAATGTTTAATTGATATAAATTCTACATGTTTGCAATTCACAATTAAGCTCCGTTATGCATCAGAGGAAAAGAGCATTTTGTATTACGCTAAAAGTTTATTAATTTTCTTAAAGAAAACGTTAGTAAATATTTTGTGCTGATATACCGAGAATCCTGCTTATAATGCACTGAAATACAAAATCATTTTCTTCTGAAATCGTTATACTGATGACCTATAAGAATATATTGTTCGTTTAAGTAAATAGTTTTCTGAAATATATCGAATGCATACTATATATAGTGTCATATATTAAACAGAAGCTGCCCAGGTGAGCGTCGGTGGTCCGACGCACGGGCTTCAAACCTGTGGCTGACGAGAGTCAGAGTGGTTCGAGTCCACCTCTTGGGCGATCTAATGAAATTGTCGTTACAGATGAGGAGAGGAAAAGTAGAATGTTTATATTTTATTGATATAAATTCTACATGTTTCCAATTCACAATTAAGCTCCGTTATACATCAGAGGAAAAGAGCATTTTGTATTACGCTAAAAGTTTATTTTTTTTGTTAAAGAAAACGTTAGTAAATATTTTGTGCTGATATATCGAGAATCCTGCTTATAATGCACTGAAATACAAAATCATTTTCTTCTGAAATCGTTATTCTGATGACCTATAAGAATATATTCTTCGTTTAAGTAAATAATTTTCTGAAATAAATCGAATGCATACTAAATATAGTGTCAGATATTAAACAGATTCTGCCCAGGTGAGCGTCGGTGGTCCGACGCACGGGCTTCAAACCCGTGGCTGACGAGAGTCAGAGTGGTTCGATTCCACCTCTTGGGCTATCTGTTGAAATTGTCGTTACAGATGAGGAGAGGAAAAGTAGAATGTTTATATTTTATTGATATAAATTCTACATGTTTCCAATTCACAATTAAGCTCCGTTATACATCAGAGGAAAAGAGCATTTTGTATTACGCTAAAAGTTTATTTTTTTTGTTAAAGAAAACGTTAGTAAATATTTTGTGCTGATATATCGAGAATCCTGCTTATAATGCACTGAAATACAAAATCATTTTCTTCTGAAATCGTTATACTGATGACCTATAAGAATATATTCTTCGTTTAAGTAAATAATTCTCTGAAATAAATCGAATGCATACTAAACATAGTGTCAGATATTAAACAGAATCTGCCCAGGTGAGCGTCGGTGGTCCGACGCACGGGCTTCAAACCCGTGGCTGACGAGAGTCAGAGTGGTTCGATTCCACCTCTTGGGCTATCTGTTGAAATTGTCGTTACAGATGAGGAGAGGAAAAGTAGAATGTTTATATTTTATTGATATAAATTCTACATGTTTCCAATTCACAATTAAGCTCCGTTATGCATCAGAGGAAAAGAGCATTTTGTATTACGCTAAAAGTTTATTTATTTTGTTAAAGAAAACGTTAGTAAATATTTTGTGCTGATATAACGAGAATCCTGCTTATAATGCACTGAAATACAAAATCATTTTCTTATGAAATTGTTATACTGATGACCTATAAGAATATATTCTTCGTTTAAGTAAATAATTCTCTGAAATAAATCAAATGCATACTAAACATAGTGTCAGATATTAAACAGAATCTGCCCAGGTGAGCGTCGGTGGTCCGACGCACGGGCTTCAAACCCGTGGCTGACGGGAGTCAGAGTGGTTCGATTCCACCTCTTGGGCGAATTGTTGAAATTGCCGTTACAGTTGAGGAGAGGAAAAGTAGAGTGTTTATATTTAATTGATATAAATTCTACATGTTTCCAATTCACAATTAAAAGCTCCGTTATACATCAGAGGAAAAGTGCGTTTTGTATTACGCTAAATGTTTATTTATTTTGTTAAAGAAAACGTTCGTAAATATTTTGTGCTGATATAACGAGAATCCTGCTTAAAATGCACTGAAATACAAAATCATTTTCTTCTGAAATCGTTATTCTGATGACCTATAAGAATATATTCTTCGTTTAAGTAAATAATTCTCTGAAATAAATCGAATGCATACTAAATATAGTGTCAGATATTAAACAGAATCTGCCCAGGTGAGCGTCGGTGGTCCGACGCACGGGCTTCAAACCCGTGGCTGACGGGAGTCAGAGTGGTTCGATTCCACCTCTTGGGCGAATTGTTGAAATTGCCGTTACAGTTGAGGAGAGGAAAAGTAGAGTGTTTATATTTAATTGATATAAATTCTACATGTTTCCAATTCACAATTAAGCTCCGTTATACATCAGAGGAAAAGTGCGTTTTGTATTACGCTAAATGTTTATTTATTTTGTTAAAGAAAACGTTCGTAAATATTTTGTGCTGATATAACAAGAATCCTGCTTATAATGCACTGAAATACAAAATCATTGTCTTCTGAAATCGTTATACTGATGACCTATAAGAATATATTCTTCGTTTAAGTAAATAATTCTCTGAAATAAATCGAATGCATACTATATATTGTGTCAGATATTAAACAGAATCTGCCCAGGTGAGCGTCGGTGGTCCGACGTGCGGGCTTCAAACCCGTGGCTGACGAGAGTCAGAGTGGTTCGATTCCACCTCTTGGGCGAATTGTTGAAATTGCCGTTACAGTTGAGGAGAGGAAAAGTAGAGTGTTTATATTTAATTGATATAAATTCTACATGTTTCCAATTCACAATTAAGCTCCGTTATGCATCAGAGGAAAAGTGCGTTTTGCATTATGCTAAATGTTTATTTATTTTGTTAAAGAAAACGTTCGTAAATATTTTGTGCTGATATAACGAGAATCCTGCTTATAATGCACTGAAATACAAAATCATTTTCTTCTGAAATCGTTATTCTGATGACCTATAAGAATATATTCTTCGTTTAAGTAAATAATTCTCTGAAATAAATCGAATGCATACTAAATATAGTGTCAGATATTAAACAGAATCTGCCCAGGTGAGCGTCGGTGGTCCGACGCACGGGCTTCAAACCCGTGGCTGACGTGAGTCAAAGTGGTTCGATTCCACCTCTTGGGCGAATTGTTGAAATTGCCGTTACAGTTGAGGAGAGGAAAAGTAGAGTGTTTATATTTAATTGATATAAATTCTACATGTTTCCAATTCACAATTAAGCTCCGTTATACATCAGAGGAAAAGTGCGTTTTGCATTATGCTAAATGTTTATTTATTTTGTTAAAGAAAACGTTCGTAAATATTTTGTGCTGATATAACGAGAATCCTGCTTATAATGCACTGAAATACAAAATCATTTTCTTCTGAAATTGTTATACTGATGACCTATAAGAATATATTCTTCGTTTAAGTAAATAATTCTCTGAAATAAATCGAATGCATACTAAACATAGTGTCAGATATTAAACAGAATCTGCCCAGGTGAGCGTCGGTGGTCCGACGCACGGGCTTCAAACCCGTGGCTGACGTGAGTCAGAGTGGTTCGATTCCACCTCTTGGGCGAATTGTTGAAATTGCCGTTACAGTTGAGGAGAGGAAAAGTAGAGTGTTTATATTTAATTGATATAAATTCTACATGTTTCCAATTCACAATTAAAAGCTCCGTTATACATCAGAGGAAAAGTGCGTTTTGTATTACGCTAAATGTTTATTTATTTTGTTAAAGAAAACGTTAGTAAATATTTTGTGCTGATATAACGAGAATCCTGCTTATAATGCACTGAAATACAAAATCATTTTCTTCTGAAATCGTTATTCTGATGACCTATAAGAATATATTCTTCGTTTAAGTAAATAATTCTCTGAAATAAATCGAATGCATACTAAATATAGTGTCAGATATTAAACAGATTCTGCCCAGGTGAGCGTCGGTGGTCCGACGCACGGGCTTCAAACCCGTGGCTGACGTGAGTCAGAGTGGTTCGATTCCACCTCTTGGGCGAATTGTTGAAATTGCCGTTACAGTTGAGGAGAGGAAAAGTAGAGTGTTTATATTTAATTGATATAAATTCTACATGTTTCCAATTCACAATTAAGCTCCGTTATACATCAGAGGAAAAGAGCATTTTGTATTACGCTAAAAGTTTATTTTTTTTGTTAAAGAAAACGTTCGTAAATATTTTGTGCTGATATATCGAGAATCCTGCTTATAATGCACTGAAATACAAAATCATTTTCTTCTGAAATCGTTATTCTGATGACCTATAAGAATATATTCTTCGTTTAAGTAAATAATTCTCTGAAATAAATCGAATGCATACTAAATATAGTGTCAGATATTAAACAGAATCTGCCCAGGTGAGCGTCGGTGGTCCGACGTGCGGGCTTCAAACCCGTGGCTGACGGGAGTCAGAGTGGTTCGATTCCACCTCTTGGGCGAATTGTTGAAATTGCCGTTACAGTTGAGGAGAGGAAAAATTGAGTGTTAATGTTTAATTGATATAAATTCTACATGTTTCCAATTCACAATTAAAAGCTCCGTTATACATCAGAGGAAAAGTGCGTGTTGTATTACGCTAAATGTTTATTTATTTTGTTAAAGAAAACGTTCGTAAATATTTTGTGCTGATATAACGAGAATCCTGCTTATAATGCACTGAAATACAAAATCATTGTCTTCTGAAATCGTTATTCTGATGACCTATAAGAATATATTCTTCGTTTAAGTAAATAATTCTCTGAAATAAATCGAATGCATACTATATATTGTGTCAGATATTAAACAGAATCTGCCCAGGTGAGCGTCGGTGGTCCGACGCACGGGCTTCAAACCCGTGGCTGACGAGAGTCAGAGTGGTTCGATTCCACCTCTTGGGCGAACTGTTGAAATTGCCATTACAGTTGACGAGAGGAAAAATTGAGTGTTAATGTGTAATTGATATAAATTCTACACGTTTTGAATTCACAATTAAACTCCTCAATACATCAGAAGAAAAGAGAATTTTGTATTACGCTAAAAGTTTATTTATTTTGTTAAAGAAAACGTTCGTAAATATTTTGTGCTGATATAACGAGAATCTTGCTTATAATGCACTGAAATACAAAATCATTTTCTTCTTAAATTGTTATGCTGGTGACCTATAAGAATATATTCTTCGTTTAAGTAAATAATTCACTGAAATAAATCAAATGCATACTATATATAGTGTAAGATACTAAACAGAATCTGCACAGGTGAGCGTCGGTGGTCCGAAGCGCGGGCTTCAAACCCGTGGCTGACGAGAGCCAGAGTGGTTCGATTCCACCTCTTGGGCGAATTGTTGAAATTGCCGTTACAGTTGAGGAGAGGAAAAGTAGAGTGTTTATATTTAATTGATATAAATTCTACATGTTTCCAATTCACAATTAAGCTCCGTTATACATCAGAGGAAAAGTGCGTTTTGCATTATGCTAAATGTTTATTTATTTTGTTAAAGAAAACGTTCGTAAATATTTTGTGCTGATATAACGAGAATCTTGCTTATAATGCACTGAAATTCAAAATCATTTTCTTCTGAAATTGTTATACTGATGACCTATAAGAATATTTTCTTCGTTTAAGTAAATAATTCTCTGAAATAAATCGAATGCATACTATATATAGTGTCAGATATTAAACAGAATCTTCCCAGGTGAGCGTCGGTGGTCCGATGCACGGGCTTCAAACCCGTGGCTGACGAGAGTCAGAGTGGTTCGATTCCACCTCTTGGGCGATCTGTTGAAATTGTCGTTACAGATGAGGAGAGGAAAAATTGAGTGTTTATATTTAATTGATATAAATTCTACATGTTTCCAATTCACAATTAAGCTCCGTTATACATCAGAGGAAAAGAGTATTTTGTATTACGCTAAAAGTTTATTTATTTTGTTAAAGAAAACGTTCGTAAATATTTTGTGCTGGTATAACGAAAATCCTGCTTATAATGCACTGAAATACAAAATCATTTTCTTATGAAATCGTTATACTGATGACCTTGTAGAATATATTCTTCGTTTAAGCAAATAATTCACTGAAATAAATCGAAGGCATACTATATATAGTGTCAGATATTAAATAGAATCTGCCCAGTTAAGCGTCAGTTGTCAGATGCACGGGCTTCAAACCCGTTGCTGACGAGAGTCAGAGTGGTTCGATTCCACCTCTTATGCGATATGTTGAAATTTCCCTTACAGTTGACAGAAATGTAGATAATTATTTTTTTTTTGATAAATTCTACATGTTTCCAGCTCACAATTAAGCTCTCTCTCCCTCCGTATTATCTCTAACATATTTCTTTTACTACTTTAGGCAATAATAAATATATTTCATGAAAATTGAAGCTGTAATAGGTCTTGTTTCACTTAGGATAGGATGGAACAGCACTTGAATTTTCTCAAACAAGTCATCCTTTAAAAAAATAGAAGCTTATAATTTATTAAGCATAAAATCTTAAAATATTCATTAGAAGACAATGTCCTCCACCAGCCAGAAATAATGCTATTTATAGATTATATTTTAAATACATTGATTGGATACTGCGATGACTGTTAATGGAAGTCTTCCGATTGAAATTTCTTTCTTCGCTGTTGAACAACGGGAGATGCGTGCACGAGGTGAGTACTTGTGACACTATCAAAGAAAGTATTCACGAAAGTCAAGAGGCTTTACCACGTTAACAAATACATTGTAAAATTATTATAGTGATTATTTACAGGTAATCATGAAACTTCAAATATAAAATCTGTGTACAAAGAATACTACAAAAGTTTTGCAATACAGCTTTATTTATTGAATGCTTTCAAAGTCATCAGCCTCATATTCAGTGTACTTCCTCACGTGCCAAAACCAGTCCTTAAAACAGTTTTGCCGAGTTTTATTTGGGAACGAGGCACATTCGTTTCTTAAGTCCTCAGAAGATTCTCATCAATATCAAATCATTTTCGTTATAGCTTCTTTTCACATGCGGAAACAGTGCGAAATCTCGTCATCTGTCACAAAGCAGTTCACTTATCAAACATTTTCCGACACCAAGTCATCTGATCTGCCTCCAGAAACATGAGAGCCTCTTTACATGCTACTCAGAATGGAATGCTTGTGAATTAGATCAGAGGCAAACGAGGTAGAATTCGCCTGAAAACTTACACCGGCGAATGAGTGACATCATAAAACGTCATAAAATAGGCGTTCCGAGTGAAACTTAATTTTTCCAGAAAGTTAAGAATATATGGCAGAGCACCGGCAACAAAGCAAATAATTTACCTTTTTCTTTTGTTTTTTACTCCCTACGAAATAATAATTGCGATTAACTTTCATCAATATTCCTACGATGAAGATTAATTCATGAAAAATCTTCACAAAGATTATTAAATTAATTTTTATATAATAAATATATAACCTTTTTCATTAAATTATTTATCAAAAAAAAATTAAATTATTTATTAATAAAATAAATGAAATAACTTATTTTATGAAAATTAACATTTCTATAAAATTTTAGAAAGTTTATTAATTTTACGAAATTACATCGATTGAAGATATCTGTGTTATTCAAAAAATAGAAATTATTGTAACAAATATAAAAAATGTTCTATTTTCGGAAATGAATCATGTTTAACAAAACATTTGGAAAATTTGAGATGGGTTATAATTAGTATTATTACAAAACGTGAATTTTTTTATGAGAAGAAAATAAATTTAAATTCAAAATCGTATTTTTTTTATATATATTTTAAATTAATTTAGATAAAATACACAGAAGAGCATAAGTCTACATTTAAAAATTCTTTATTTAATATTATTAAAAGCATTGATTTTTGTGGGATTTTTTTTTTTTTTTTTGTTTACTGAAACAATAATTTTGCTACCTATTTTATGTTGCGGAGTTTGCTTATGTGTTATAGATTTTTAAAAAATAATTTCAATAGTAAATTCTGAAACTTAAAAAATTTGGAATTAAATTTAGAATATGAAATATATACTAATTTTGTTAAGTAATGATAGTTTTCAATATTTTCAAAAAATCATCAATATAAAAAAAGTAAAACATTTCTAGTAGATACTTGGAACTTTCCTTTCTCTTGTAAAAGTTTGAAAACAAAAACTTTTTTTTAGTTTCACAGGTATTGTTAGTTTTATGGTCAGTAAAAATGGCAGTAGTGGGTAAAATGTTGGTATTTTGGTTTAAAATTGAATTTTCAGCTAATAGATAGCAAGTCTTAAGACGATCGATGAGTTTTTATTTATTTTTTCTTAATGAGAAGGTCGAAATATTTGTCACTGCAATTTATCACTTTATATGGTCCTTCGCATGGTGGCTGAAGACTTTTTCGCACAGCATCCTTACGTATGAATACATGTGAACATGTGGAAAGATCTCTCTTAAAAATAAAGATATTTTTACTATGGTTAGACGTTGGTACTGGGTGAACAGTGGAAAAAGATTTTTTAAGTTGAGTAGTGAATTCTGACTGATTTGTTGATATTGGCGTAGGTTGAATAAAGTCGCCAGATAAATGAAGTTGCTCACCATACAGAATCCCTGCAGGTGTTGTACCAAAAGTGTCGCTGATGGTCGTTTCCAGACCTAAGAGAACAGTTGATAGTGAACGGGTTCATGGCACATTGTTGTGCCACATTAGAGCAGCTTTGGTTAAAAGAAATGCGACATGTCTTGTTTTGCTGCTTCATCACGAAGAAACAAGCAATTTCTGCAACAATGTTCCTTGTTCAAAATGCTGAATGACGGTTTCGACAGTTCTACTTTGTCGTGCAACGTTTTTCTTCAGTCTGTTTATGTATTTGACTACACCTAACCAGTAACGGAGTGAACATTCAGAGATGAAACAACTTTAGTTCCTCACTATGATATTCTAAGGGCTTTTATGGTGGAGAAGTCAACGTCTTATATATAATTTTGGGCGTGCCATTTCTTTTTCATTAACTATAACAGCAGCAACGAGATATTTCATCAGTGGAGACAACTCGCTAAAAATCATTCCGGAAACACTATTCGACGTTTTTTTTTTCATTTCTGTACATCCAGAAATTTGTTTCAAAAAGTCGAGCAAGTTTAAATTTTCTGTATAATCATGTTCAACAAACTCATTTCCATCGCGGTCAGAGTTTTCGTCGACGTTCGCCACGCATTCAACAAGTAATTTTCGTTAAATTTTGGATATATAAATAACTGACCATAATCGGCTGAAAGATAACAGCTTGCGCTTTTATCTTTAGATAAACCAAGATTCATTAGCTGGCAAAACACTGCAACAATGGGTGGTAATAATATTGCTGTCACCGTTTTTCAACTCTTCAATGCTTACGTACTAAGATGAGCTGTACAAAACCAGATTCCCTTGCTCGATAGGTCTTTAGATTTTAACACATTCACTAGAAGTAAATTTCAGAGTTCAAACCAAAATTTTCCAGGTGATTTTGACATTCGTTAAATAATTTTATTTTAAAAATTGCTCTTAACCAAATATGCATGTAATTATGTACATGCAATATTCTTCATACACTTCTGTAAGTAATAAAAATAATTGCAAAAATTAATGAGACTATTTTTTATTTAAGTTAAAAAATTATCAATGATTATTTCAAAAGCCTTCAATAATTTACAGCAAAATTTTGTTTCAATAATCCACATTGTAAACAATACTGGATTATATATTCTATAAAATAATGAGTTATTTTAGACATTTCCAATAGATTCCCATCTATTAATTTACTGAGTATTTCAAGATGTGTATGACAATTTCTTTTGAAATCCAGGCATATTAAAAAATTTGGTAAAAATTTACCGTACGGTAACCCTTTTAAAAAAGTCGCCAAGGATGACGAATTTCCGATCGGGAAAAATGGCGACTAATATTTCATACATTGTATTTAACAATATGCTAAACTAATTTTACAAAACTAAAAACGTAGATTTATAGATCTTAAACACCAATGGTAAAATAATAAAGTTGATATGTATGTTTAATTATCCATAAAATTGTTTGATTAAATTTTATATTAATGAATTTAAATCGGTAAATATTCACGAGAATTCAACAACAAATAGGTAAAATTGTTCGCCAAAAAACGCCTAAAGGATGACTGTACAGTAAATCTGATCCAATAATTTCTATTTCATTAATAAACAATTTTATCCTGATTAAATTGAATTAACGTAATTTTCATCAAAGAAAACGTTTAAAATATGTTTTAACTAAAAAACTTTATATTTAAATATTAATATTCAAGGAATTTTATACAATAAAAAGAAAACAGCAACAAATAGAAAAATCAATTAAAATCGCCGGTCTAAATTATGCAACAAATTAATTTCTGTTTGGTAATCACTTCACTTTATGTAATTCCAAATACAACTATACCGAGTTATGAAATTATTGTAGCTGAACTAAATCCTGACAACGTTTACACAAGTCAACAGATAAAAATACAAAAAATTTAATACCGAGTGTGCCACAATCTAATGGCAATATTTAAATTTAATACTAAATTAAATTTTTTGACAATTTAATTTTAAAAAAATTCCAGGGATTTTAAGGCTTTTAAATTTTTTGGAACTTAAGCTGTTTCCCAGAGTTGTGCAAACCCTGAAATAATTATGTAACATTATTCAATTATATATATTGTATTGTAAATAATAGAAATAAATAGTAAAATTTAATGAGGGTTTTCTTATTGCAGTTAAAATTATATTAAATGATAGCTTTCAATTTAAGGCTTTTTAGAAATAAGGACAGATTATTTTTATTTATTTTGCTTACATTGTAAAATTTATCAGTTCTTTTTACAGATTCATTAGAATATTCATTTGTAAATTTTCTTAAAGTTTATTTTCATCTTCAAACTTTTTTTTTAAATTTTCAGAAGAAGCAATTTTTGCATTTCTCCTTTACTTTTTCAAATAAAAACCTACAGTAGAAAGATCTAAAAAGTCTGACAAATGATTCAACAGTATCATTATCACAAAATCCAATTTGGCAGTTCAATTATTTTGTCTGCAGATAACTTTCATAAAGAGAAGCATAAAATTACTACCATTCCAAAAATTGTTCAATAAGCACTTTTTCTCAAACTACATTGCTTTGAAATAACACTGCTTGAAAGAGAGAACTTGTATTGCTACAAGAAATTTAGTTAATACAAAGAGACATAGAATTTAAACCTTTAAAATTTCTTTTGAAGAAACAAATGAGTTTGAACATTCTTTTAACATGAACAGTAGTAAAAAAAAATCTTTTAAATGAGTAGAATTTTTAGCAAATACAGCTTGATCTAATTTATGCAATATAAAGAAAGCAGAAACAAAAGGAATCGATTAAAATCGGTTGCTGGATTGCACCACATGACACTATTATTAATGATTACTCTTCTTCATGCACATAAATTTAAATATTTCATCCAATCACAATTGAATATAATCATCATGAAGATGTTGTAGTAGAACTGAATCTTTCTATTTAGCTAAGTTATAAATACAATTGCAATGTAATATTGATCACACTGACATATAGAGGTAAGTGGACAGTGTGTCTGTTTTTGCGGACAATTTAATTGAAAATTTTTAAGTATCGTAAAAAATATATTTTATAAATAATAAATAAAATGCATTACAACAAATAAAAGTTCCAGGATTAATTCATTGTCAACGAGTCAAATCAAAATTTAGGAGTTTCCAGGTTAAAACTATTTCTTTTTAATTCCAGGAGCTTTCAGGAGTTGTACATACACTGCCAACTATCATAAATTTGTCTTTGATTTATTAGTTTTAGACAAATTTAAAATTTAGGAGAAAAACATCTAAAAATTCTGTTATAAAAACAAGCTATTTATATAAAAACGTTTTTAATAATAAAAACAATTCAGACCAATATATTTTTTTATTTCCAAACATAAAAAATTATGCAGCTGTTTCTTCTTTAATTTTATCCTTTTTAAGAGGACCCTAAAATAAAAATAAAAATTAGTAAAAAAGATGGAAGACAAATGAACTGAAATCAAAGTGAAATTGCAATAAAGTATTAATTCTTCTTTTAATCAACTTACACAAATGAATTATAATCATTGAAATTTTTTGTTCAAGTATTGCTCCTAATTGTATACATAAGCAATGTGATTTTTCTAGTTAACTAAATTATTTTTAAATGACATCAGAACTAAAGAATAAAATACTGCCACTTTGATGGTTTGGATTATGTCATACTAGATACTTTTGCAACAAGGTACAATATAAATTACCTTGTACAACAAATGGTCAATAATGGCTAATAATATCTATATATTGTGATTAAAAACATATTCAAAAATTAGTTTAAATAAGTAATAATTTATGCAATTTTAGTAAAAATTTTTAAAATCAAAGTAGATTCCTGCTTTAAATTGATCAAATTTAGAAGTATTTCAGTAGTATATCTAAAACTTACCATGTAGGTTCGTTTTTCAGCTGGTGTTTGGAATCGTCCATGGCCAAATTTAGATGATGTATCAATAAATTTTAAATTAATTTTCTCCATAGCAGCTCTTTTAGTATGGGTCAGCAATGACTGAAAATAAGAATAAGTAAATTAAAATAGATTTTAATAATGCTATTTTTTCAATATTAATTTTAAATAAAAAAATTCAGTGAAGTCATTTTATATATATAAATATAACGCATACTTTTCTTAAGGTAATAACTCTCTTCTTAGGACCCATAATACATCCTTTCAACATGAGATAATCACAATTAACTTCTCCATAATGTGGGAAACCACCCTATTTAATATAAAATTAAATGCATTAATACAAATAAAATCAAGATAAAGTCAGTAATTAGGAACATGTTAGAAATTATATGCAAATAAAACAACCTATGCATATTCAAGATTGTTAATTTTTAAAAGCATTAAAGGATTTTATAGTATATTGCTAAGTAATTACTTTGACAGGAGAATTTAAGAGTAAAATTATATGTAATCCATAATGCTTTATAATATGCTTTTTATTAGTCATTTGTAAAACAAACTTGATTGGATGTCTAAATAGAAATAGAGGGAGATCTCCTTGGTTTATTTATTTGTTTGTCGCTCAACAGTAATTTTTTGCACACGAGGGCTAATTAGACCGGGCTTATGGCTTAAAGTGGATTCCAAACCACTACAAACATCCATGCCCAAGGTGGGATTTGAACCCACGAACTGTTGAACTGAAGGCAAGAGCAGTAACCATTCGGCTACCAGCTCGGCGGAGATCTCCTTGGACAGTGTTCCTTGGATTTTGGATAAGCACTAGTACCCAAATCATAATTTACTTCTTTAAAAAAGCTACATTAACTTTTGGTACATCCACAGATACCTTCATAACTTATTCTCAATTTAAACCACAATTTCTAGTAACAAACATTTCCTTGTTAGTTAAAATAATACAAGATTTAAATATCTGTTTATTTGTAGTTTTGACAAATAGCAAAATAAAATATGAAGTATAGATATCTTGTAATAACAGACTTAAGAAATATTTTGGGATTTTGCTATGACAGAATAATCAAAAGTTTCTCTATAAAACCAAAACAAAATTTTTATGACATAAAAATCCTATTTTCAGTTTGAAGGAGAACTGAAAATAGAGAAAAGTTGTTTTACATTTCAGAAAGCAGTTAAACTAAGAAATATATTACACTGGAAGAAAAATGTACTGCTCTAAAAAATGTAATAAACTTTATTTAATAAAATTAAACTTTCAATAAATCTAGACCCAAAACAGAGCAACATACAAAAATACAATAATTCATCTGAAAACTAAGATTACAATTGCAAAGGGAAGATAAAACATTTTAACTGACTTCTTTTCTAATAACATTGCAAATCAAACATCCACATACATCCATGAATTCCAATATTTCACATGGAAAATCTGACAAATTTGATAAATATCCACCATAGGTCTTATTTTTAAAATTATATTCAGTTGGATAGAAATCATTCTGAATTCATTTAAATATAACTATACAATAAAAATATAATCAAACAGTATTATTGGTAATTTTAAAATACTTTCATAAATGTTTCATTTATAGTGCGCAAATTTCCAGATATTTGAAGTACAACAATATTGAAGGAAAGTTACTTAACATTCTTTTGCTATTTAGACAAGTTTGTTTTGTTTGTTGCTCAATGGTCATTTTTTGCACACAAGGGCTAATTATACTGGGACCTACTACTTAAAGTGAAATCCAAACCCACCAACTGTTGAACTGAAGGCAAGAGCACTAACCATTCAGCTGCCAGCTTGGTGTGCTAGACAGAAGTGAAGAAGTTTGCATATGGAGGAGTGCCAACACACAATCATATTTATTTGCACAAGCATTTCTCTTGTACGAATATAATGAAGTTAAAAGACTATAAACAAAAATCGTGACTCCTGTTTGAAACTCGAAATCAATTTTAAACCAGATTCAATCAGGATTTCAAAATGTATGTAAAAACCAATACTGTCATTCATGTAATTATATGTGTTTCTACATTAATATTTTTCTGCATTTAATAAAGTTTATATTCAATCAAACTTAAATGTACAGAAGCAAAATCTATAATAGTGAAACAGTACTTTTAAAAAACTGAAATATTTATAAGCTGCAAATTATGACTCTTTGATTTCAATACACCTTACACCTTATGTATAATATAAAATAAATTAGGTGCCCCTATATTTATACTGAATATAATTTTAAAAACAATTTTAGTTCCAAGAACGAATACTCAATAAGCTTTCTTTTAAACAAAAGTATGTTTAAATAAAATATTTTTCAGTGTTCTTTGGCTAACATCTTTGCTATAACAAATAGACAAGTGATGGACATTAATTAAATACACTTTCAACAACTTAACAGGAAACGATATTTTTCAAATGCTTCAGTATTGTAGGTTTTGGTATAATCAGGTAAAAAATGAAAGCATTTAAAAGCTCAACTACTTCAGCAATTATATGGCACTTAAAAAAATAAAATTTCTACTTTAAATACACATAAAACAAATATTAATTTATCAATTAAAAATATAAATATCCAAATCTAGAATAAGGCACTTACCATTGGAGTAATACTTTTTTCAGTTAAATCATAATCAGTTGCAGCATTATTTTTTACTACTTTACCATCCTTTGTATGGATTCCTTGACCAATGCGATAAATTTTTTTATTTATTTCAGTCCTATGATGATATCCTTTTTGACCAGCTCTTGCAACAGTAAACTGAACTCGACTAGGATGCCAAGCTCCGATACAAGCAACTTTTCTAAGACCTTTATGAGTTTTTCTAGGCAACTTCTTTGTATGCCACCTGCTAGTTACACCTGAAGTATACATTTTTTTAAAAAAAATTAATTATTGTATATCTTGGGCAAATACACAAAAATTTGCATAAAAAATAATAATTAGCTAAGCACAAATTTCACAAGGATTTTTTAAAATTTCCTTTAAATTTGTTCAAAAGGGTAAAAATATTTTAAACAGAGTAAGCTAGATTTACTTTGAGATTAAGTGTTTCTATAAGCTTAAGTAGATATTAGAAATATGTCAATGAAAAATGAAGATATATCACTTTTTAAAATATTAAATTCACTTTCTAAAGTTAAACAATTTTCTAAAATTTTTACAGTGGCATACCTACATTTCCAGAGTAATGAACAACATAAATGAAATTGATAGAATTTTACAAACATAAAAGTTCTTACTGATGATTGCTACTAATAAAAGTGTACATGAATACAAAATATCTCATTGAATGCCCTCGAACTACACAATAAAAATATAAATAACTGGGCAATTGAGTACTTATGTATCCACTATTTAGTCTAATTCTGAAGATGAGAAAATTGCTGCACCCCCCCCCCAGTTCTGGAATTTGTTCAGCAAAGAGACATTTTTTATTATCTACTTAATCTACTGAAAGTATATACATAGAACACACAACTAATGTTTAAATAATCTTACAAGTAACATGATAAAACTTATGAACATGGAAAAATGAAAATTAATGAAATTCAATTTATGAAAGATGAAATAAATTTACTTTTGAAAATAAAAACTTAAAAATTACCTTTAAATCCCTTTCCCTTTGTAACACCAATTACATCAATCATTTCATCTTGAGCAAAAACTTGGCTAAGTGGTACAGGCTTTTCTAAGTGGTCACGAGCCCATTTGATCTTTTGGCTGATATTACCACCATTCAATTGTATTTCCATAATGTGAGCTTTCTTCTGTCTTTTTCTCATCAATTTCATCTTTAAAATGTCAAGTGAATTTTACTTAAGTTTAAACTTAACTAATAACCATAAATAATTTTATTCAAAAAACTATAGAAAATAATTATAAAAATTACTTGAGTATGGGCAATTACTCGAATAACCTTGCAGTATTTAGCCATTTTCTTAAAATCCTTGTTAATTGCAACTCTACCAGATTCCTCAGCCCATTTCTTGGAATATTTTGTAAATGCCTTTTTTTTAGATTTATACCTAAATGTTACAAGTATTTATAAAATATGAATAAGGCAGAGAAAAATAAAATTATATACAAGTACTTAAGATAATTATTATTCCTAAAGAATGATTATAATAACACTATTAAATAGCCACTGAATTTAATGCTTTTTTTTAATTACTTTTCCTTATATTAATAAAAATAAGCCCTTAAACAGAAACTGAATAATAAAAGGAGGATATAAATTGTAAAGTGTGACTTAAGTATTTATTTTAACCATAAAGAATATATAATTATTATACAGAATTTGATATGGTATACAATCTCAAACTTTTAATCTAATTTGACTAAGAAACATTTTAGAAAATACACTTATACAACACAAACAAGCATGAATCATAAAAAGAAAATTGCAATTTCTGCAGTAAAAATTTTCTATACCATTTCATTTGTGATAACGAATGAAAAATATTCAATTATATATATATTTAATAAACAATATACAATTTCATAAAAGCAACAAACTATAAATTTACAGAAACCTGATAAACTTCATCATTGAATAGTTAAGTTTATCCAGGTAAAATGAAAACCAATGATACTGCTATTAATCTCATTTTAACAATACAAGTTTCTTAAGTTTCATATGGAACTACAGGATTTGTATGAACTCTCCATTAGAATACTTTAATCATTATTTTCAAACCACCAGTTGCTATATTTTGAACTTATAATTAATATAAATTTCATTATACTAAAATTTAAAAACATTCCCAATAGGCCATACAAAATTAAACAATGGAACAAGCATAAAATGTAATAGAAATATGAATATGGTTATTTAATATATAGAAAAAGACATGAACAATTTTAAATGAGGAAAATGTAATTTTTTACTGTAACAAAAGACAAGAAATTTAATTAAATTAATACAAAAAGAAAAATGAGCCTATAGGTTACAAATTCAGTTGCTATACATTAAAATTTGGCAAAAATATTACACAATGAAAATGACAAGCATTGTCTACTTTGGTGAAATCAAGTCAGGAAAAATGTGAACCAGAATTAAAGTTTCACTGCAAATCTAGATTACCTGAATTGACATAACTAATTGAACAATCTCTGGCATTTATTGCACCTAAAGAGTTACATAATACTTTTGGCTTAATAATTAGAAAGGCAGCACTTAATACAATCTCTCATTATTGTTTGTCTTCATAATAATTCAGTCCACTACTTTCAGAAAATAATCATTGAGATCACAAGCTGAGTAAAAAATATATAAAATTAAATGATAAATTGATTTCTAAGTGTTAAGCTATTAAATCATGCAAAAAATCAGATGCAAATATCAACTTTTATGAAGGATAGCTCCTTTCAAGTAGAAATTGCATGTGATAAAAGAAAAATATTTTCTTTTCAAATAAAATGTACATTAAATTAATAATACAACTCCCAAATTAGTAAACACATAATACAACCACCAGAAAGGGAAATTATCTTTAATAAATTTAAATGTAAACACTTTTAATCTCTTATTGTGTTTAACTTTTCCCATACATATTTTAGTCTAGTACTTTCTAAAATTATTTACATTGCTGAGTTAGTTTAATTTTGCAAAGAAATGAAACTAAGATATTATACAAGCTCATAAAAATTTCTTAATCACTATCAGCAATTATGAAAATAATTATTTTCAATAACTCAAAATACAAGTATAAAGATGGAATTTCATACACACTTGGTGAAATTTCTTGCAGTAAAAAAAATTTAATTTTTAAAAACAATCACTTAAGGGATGACAGACTATCTAACAAGAAATTTTAAATGAAAAAATTAACCAGAACTGAATAACATTTTGAAAAATAGTTATATTACTAATTCAAAATTGTGTGTACACAAGATTCCTCCAGAAATTATAATTTAATATTCCCAGTACTTAGAAATAAATCCTATAGAATATTTGCATTTTGTACACTTAACTTTTTATGAAATTAAATCCACAAACTAAATTTCAATAAGACAATTTATTAAAATATTTGTGAGAAATATGGATTAATTTCCTGATTTATAATAAAACTTTTGATTCTTCTTACTAAGTTACATGGAGGGGGGAAAAAAAGCTATCAAAGTAGTTTAGTTAGCTCCCCACCCATTGGGTTATGATCACTCTTTGAAAAGGTGATTTTAATGGATTTTCGGTTTAAAATTTACTCCATTAGCATTTTTTCCACTTCTTTTGTGATTGATCATCACCAATGTAGTTAGGTTTGTCGATCAAAAGTAATTTTTTGCTGAAGCAGGCCAATTAGATTAAGACATACAATTTTAAGGGAGTTTTGAACCACTACAAATATTGAAGCCTAAAGTGGGATTCAAACCCCATTAACTGTGGAACTGATAGTAAGAACACTAACCATTCTAAAACCAAAGTGAAAATAACATTCAAAGTGTTAAAATGTGGATCAGAGAAACAGCCAATAATGTTGTCTGTAAAATGAAATATTTAAGCCTGTATTAAATAGAATGAATGGGAGCTCGAACATTTATATTCACTAAAATAGATTTCTATGTACGGTTTGAAAAATTCATGACAGAAAACAAAGGATATTTTACGTGTAATTATAATTTTTTTTTACTTTACAACTTTTTTAATTGATATTAATCACACTACTTGGAAAGTTCAAACTTAAATATTAAAAAGCACTATCTAGCTTAATTATAAAAATCAATAAAAGAGCTAAACATACCAAACTTGTAGATTACAGCAAAATGGATTTATTTGACAATTTGATGAAATATTCCCATGTGCTTGATAATTAAATGTTACTGGAAGTTATTTTCAAGTTTTATAAAATTTGTAACTCAAGGAAATTTGACAATTGACAAGAAACTTACTTTGGGTTAATCTATTTAATTTGCTATTTTATGTACTAACTCATTACTCACATACCAGCCAACTTTGGAGGGTATGTGAGTAATATCAGTAGATTGTACTCATTTTGAGAGAAATAATGAGATTTTAAGAACAGCATTTTAGCTCGAATGCTTAAAATGGCATTAACGCAAAAAGACATTTTACTCTTTAGATTATATATTATGAGGATGATTTATGTTAAACATATTTTGTGTTAATCTCAATATTTGAATAAAATATTCATCAACCTCCTGAAGGAACTATGAAAAATAAAATATACTATACATAAAAAATAAACATCAATGCGTGTTTATGTCCCAATAGTTATTTTATAGTCAACTTTTATTACTCTAATGCAATTTATAAATATTAAACTTGTAAAATTACATAAAATACAATGTAATTAAATTTAATTCAGTGACAAATATTTTCCTTAATTACATAACTAATAACTAGTAAAATTCATACTAATTGCTTATGTAATCATGAACTTGATGTCTGCTCTGAATGTTAATTATATAACTGCCAACTCCAATTAAAGCTTGAAACAATAGATTTTAAAAACAGGATATTTTCAAAATGATGCGATTTAAAGGAGCAATATAACTTTGAGGTACTTTGAACGAGAAAAGTGGAAGTCTCACCAAGCTCACATCAGCTTGTAGAATTTTACCCACTACTTTGCTAAATAGTAAACAAAGATAGCATAACAAATAAAGTGAGGACTTTTATACATTTCTAACTTTACAAATACATGGCTTGTATCAAATTGGTTAAATAATTTGGTAATCTCTCATTGTTCATTAGCTACATAATAATTCAGTCCACTACTTTTAAAAATTAATCATTGAGATTATATGTAGTATATCTATATTTGTTGATCCATTCAGTTAGACATTCATTAAAAAATTGAATATATGAAGTGCAACAAAAGAAAAATAAAATGTCCAAAAACAAAACTATAAAAGCTTACAGTGAAATAATTTAAGAATTCTACAAATAGTACAAACATAAGAAATTATGAAAGAAAATTTAATCACTAACTTAATGTAAGAGTATAAACTTCAATAAATATATCTACATAAATTTATTTGGCAATTTTTTTCTGTGGTTGGATTGAGAACAAACAGGACAGTATAGTTGATATCAGAGAATGTTCACTGGTAAAAATAAGTTTTATTTAAAAATTTTGATTAATTTGTAATTTTACTCTTGCAACAGTGGTCTAATAGATTTCCAAGAATCAAAATTAAAGTTTCCAGAAGGTATGGAGAGTCATTTTAAATATTTTTCTCAATAAAATATGCATACAATTATGTACATGCACAACATTTTTCATTTACAATTGTAAATAGAAATAATTAATTGCAAAATTTAAAGAACATTTTTTATATTTAAGTTGATATAATCATTAAATATAATTCTAAAGCCTTCAATAAATATACAACTGTAATGGAAAAACATCTTTAAAAGATTCCTATCAATTTAATTAGTATTTCAAAACATTTAACAACTCCTTTTCAAATATAAATATACTTATTCAAATTAAATATAACTATTAAATAAAATTTCTAGCATGACCTTTTATAAATTATTATTTATAAAATCAATTCTAAATTTTCCTTCAATTTACATTCAAACTATTTTAAAACTATATAATTTCGTATCCATATTCTAGGCTTTACTATTTTAAAAATCATTCAAAAGATTTTCACATTTCTTTATTATTTATATATACAAAATATTGCTTATGATTATTTAAGTTTTCATCAAAG
Source organism: Latrodectus elegans (assembly GCA_030067965.1). Classification (NCBI taxonomy): domain Eukaryota; kingdom Metazoa; phylum Arthropoda; class Arachnida; order Araneae; family Theridiidae; genus Latrodectus; species Latrodectus elegans. The sequence continues at coordinate 24,270,732 of CM057819.1, read as the reverse complement.
AGAAGCACATAATTAATAGCATATAAATTTTCAATAAGTTGGTAAAATAAGGAGGAATTCCAAAAATTGTTAAATAAGCACATTTTTCAGCACAACTGAATTGCATTGTAATAGCACTGCCTGGAAACATTGCTTAAAAGAGACAATTTACACTGCTCAAGAAATGTAGCTGAATCCAGTGTTTAAAACTTTAAGGAAGCATAAAATTTCAACCTTGAAGAATATTTTTTGGAAAAACAAATGAATCTAAAATTCCAGAACAGGCTTTGAAAGAACACTCTTTAACATGAACAGTGGTAGTGAAAAATCTCTTAAATGAGTAATTTTTTTGGTGATATAATCATCTCTAATTAATGCAAATGATTTTTTTTTTTTTTGCCTTTCTATGGTATTTGATTCCTGATTTTCCCATATTTGGAATACAGAAATCTTTCTTGCAAAACAGATAATGGAAATATTTTTTTAAGCTATGCAAAAGCCAATTTTTGTAAGGTTTTTCCAGAGCCCACCGGTCAGTGACCAGTGCACTGGAAGCCAAGCATATTAATAAATTAATTCAGCCTTTATTTCATTGATGAAAAAATACATCATGATTTACTGAAATCATAAGCAATTGTCACCAAGTGAGACATGGAAAGTATTTTTCATATATTTCTAATGGCAGGGCAAATACAAGGAATAACACAAATAAAACCCATGAAAAATCACAACATAGACATGAGACAAAGACAGGACAGGTGAATACAGTTCTCCAATAAGATGACCGGAGTCATTGCCCAAAAGCTCTCTGGTTTGCCAGTAAAGCAAAGATTCAGAGCTGCTACGTACTGAAGCACAGTGGTAAAACACAGTGCAGAACCAGACTTTAAATAGTTAAAAAACAACAATCCATACATGCCCCAACTTTCTGAAAAGTACTTAAAACTTTACAGGAGTCAAAATTACATATCAGATATATATTTCTGTAATTTACTTAACTGAGTTAATTGTTCAACTATTAATTTTATACTAAAATATAAATTATTAAAAAACGAAATGCAGATACTAAGAATTTAATTCATCTAAAAATTTAATAATTAGATTCTGGAATGCATTCATAATACACTACCATTTGTGCTTTCTAAATATTAAAATAAGAGCTACAATGAAACATTTTGCATCCCACAATGAGACTGAATTGCATTCTGTTAAAATATTTATTTTAACAGTGCAATTTTGTCTCATTGTGGTCATTAGTCAATCATTTTTTTCAGCAGAATTCTGCTACACACAATCGTTTCTAAATCAATTAAAGTTAATAATTAGAAACACACCAACAATTAATAAAATAAAATTTTGGGTTAAAGATTTTAAAAACTCCATACAAATTTTTTTGATTAAATACATTTCTTTAATGTTTTATACAATTGAAGAGCATGATGTAATAGTGGCTTTTTCAGCCTTTTCTAACAAAGGTTAACTGAACTCTTGCTCATAACAAAATCCATTCCTTTAAGATTTTATGAGAAAATATTCTTAGTTGTTAGTGAGTTTCTAAATTCATTTCGATTCTTTTCACTAAACTAAAAATTCGTTCACTCTGTATTGATATGGGGTATCACTAAAAGATAACATGAATATAGATTTCTATCAAATTTTCCACGTTTATCTGCACACTATTTTACCTATTTGAAAGCACAGAGAATCAATATTTTCATTTTTCAACTTAGATAAGTCATCAGTTTGCTATGAAGGAAACTGGATTTTTTAGTTCATCCATAATCACATCCTCGGATTCACTATTAACTGGCAGCAAAAATGGAAACTTCTTACATATGCTTATTACAACATGGGTTACATGACTGAAAATTGTTAACAAGTTAAGAGCTAAGCAGAACCAGAATAATTTTTAAATCTAAAGATTAAGAGTTACCAATTTTTATAGAATCTCCTTCTACAATCTTCACTTAAGTGTTCTGCCCAGACAGTCTTAAGAGCTCTTAAGCCTTTTGGAGTCTCAATGTAGCCGACAACACCAACTATTACCATAGGAGGAGTCTCCAGAATAGTAACAGGTTCTACTACCTCCTTTTTATTGACCTCTATAAAGAAAGAAAGAAGCTTATTTATTTTTAAATGTTAAACAAATATATATTTACTTTATTTAAAAAGAAGAGATTAAAAGAAAATGCTGATTTTGAAGTGACTATAATTTAATTTTATATTTAATAGAAAGATTTTAGACCAAGTGAACAATTTCAATATGTACAAATTAAACTAAATGCACAAATTTCTGGGGAAAGCTAATGCCACAAGATAAATTTAGAATACTAATATCATGATAAAATTTGTTTTCAAATGTTGATATTAAATTGCTGCACTAGAAGAATTATTTAATGTAAGTTATATAAACTAGATGAAGATCATCAGCACTAAATTGTAAAAGTAACACAACTTTTCTGCAAAAAGGAATACATGAGTATTCAAACAAGAATAATTCCCCAGTAATTCTAATTCTATAAGAGAAAAATATATTGATTTTCCTTTTAATGTATTAATTCAAATGATAGCACACATTTTGAACAAATAATGTAAAAAAAAAACTTCTACAAAGAATGTATCAACAAGTAAAAATGAAAGCAAAGACAGTATAATGAACATTGATTTTTTATAAATCTAACCCTTACAATCAAATAAATAAGTAATGTTCTCAGTAAAAAATATTTTTACAATAATTCACTAAACATATTAAAAAAAGAAATTACTTGATCCAGGTTTATCAACTTCTCTAACAATATGAGTCATTCCTGCTTTGTAACCAATAAAAGCAGTTAAGTGAACAGGTTTAGATGGATCATCTTTTGGAAAAGCCTTCACTTTACCACGATGCCTCTTACTTCTTTTCTTGGGAACAAATCCCATGGAACCATGACGAGGGGCAGAAAATTTTCTATGAGACTAAAAGTAAAAAGTGTTAGATCAGTTACATAAATTAAGATAAACATGAAAAACAAATCGTTAACTAAAAATAAAAATCAAGTTAAGTTACTTGCATTCAAACATACTATATAGCAAGTCAGTTTTTAATGAATACAATATTGAGCTATCAATATAAGTTAGGTTAATTCGGCTTTCATTTTGCACATGTAATCTACAGGAACTCATACTCAATTAGCTATAGTTTCTTAAATTTCTTATTTATATAATTGTTATTTATGAAACAAGTTTTCTATTCCACCTTTTACTATTCATAGCGATTTGAAAATTAAAATAAATTTTAAGTTATAACTCATTTTTATAAATTTAATGTAGATTAAAATTACCATAGGAAATATTGGATTATACCATTCTAAATTTCCATAGATTACATTTGAGAAAAAACAAGGTCCTGTTTAAGTACAAAAAACTGCCTGACTTCATAAGAATATTCACAAATTCTTTGCCATTTTTCGAAAAAAAAATCATGAAAATTTAAAAACAAGAATTCTCAAATATATGTATTACTAGAATTAGAATTAAACTTCGATTGACACTTAAGAATTGCAGTAACTGAAAAGAATTAGAACGATCCACGTAGCTAATAATTTTAAGATATAAACATAAAATCTTGAATTATACGAAAACAGCATAGATTAACATAAATAAGGCTGTAATTGATGTTAATAATGTATTTCTAACATTAACACATTTCTTCTTTCATTAAATTAGCTTATAATACATAAAATTTAAATTGTTACACAAAGGCGAAATACCTATTTTTCACATGTGTTTATATGTAGCAAAATATTGTATATCTGAAAAATTTTATTGTTAAAACAAAGATCAAGAGCTAATTCATCAATATGATTTATTACTTATTTCAAATTTAAAATAGTTAAAACGATTAATAATGATTTAATCTTACCATGGTTCCTCAAATCACGTCAATCTTAGTTCTCTTTACGTTCCGCTACAAGCCTAAAGAGTTTCGCCAAGTTGTTGCCCTGCTTATTACACTTCAGTTCAATTCTCTATTAACAGTTAACACTAAAAAAATATGGGAATTTGTGTTTCGCTTTCTTTGAAATTGAGGTGAAAAATTTGTGAGAATTTAGAATTCTGACGTTTTCTTTTTTTTTTTGGGGGGGGGGGATTCATTGCTGTTTTTCTATTCTAAGTATACTTTTTCCATATATTTCTATTTAATTTAATCCTTGTGTTAAGAGTATGCCTATTACAGTTATTTCCAATTGTAGGTGAGTACTAGTGAAAAAAATATTTATGTATATACTTTAGCTCTTTGGATTTGAGCAATATTTTGTTTTCATATGATACTCTCTAAAAGTGAATGAAATGGATGCTGATGTGACATTCATGGACTATTCACCACGCACAGCAAAAATAATATATTCAAATGCACTAGATTCTGACGATGATCTTTCACTAACTATATTATTAGCATCTGAATGCGGTGTGAAAAATTTTTTGATTTTCTTATGCCCCGAAAATGACAAAGGAGGAATTCCGAAACGCCCTTTTCATTTAAAAACTGAACTAAATCAGATTATCGCTAACCCAAACGGTATAACCGAAGTCATATTTCCTCGTCATGGGAAAGATTAATTAAAACAAAAAACCCAGAAACGGCCACAGAGATTAGTTGTATCCGACGTATTCTTGAAATTTCTGTAAGCCCCGCCGATTCAAAAAGAGAGCTATACATCAAAATTTCTTTTAACAAACATCCCAATAGACTTGGATTTAAACCTACTCGCGGAGGAAATTAAAAGAAACGAGTTAAGAGTATGAAACACAAGACGTTTCACTAAGAAGGGATCACCCGAGCTTTCTGAAAATATACTTATATGCGGCTTCAATATGCCAAAAGAAATTAGTTTATTTTATTTGTGATTAAAAATAAGACTTTTCGTTGATAAAATTCGCAAATGTGGCACATTTTATAAATTCTCCCATCTCACTAAGCAATGCAGACTGCAAACTCCAATATGCAAACAATACTGCTCAGCACATGAACACAAAACATGTTCTTCTAATGTAATTATATGTGTAAACTGAAAGGGAATCATTCAGCTGATTATTTATCGTGCCCATCTCGTCTTGAAGAAAAAAATTTCTAAAGTTCAGAGTAGGAAACCATTTATCATTCATCGAGGCGAGGAGACAATTAAAGTCACTTAAAAATTCTTTCAATGGAATTATCTTTTCAGCACAACCTAGTGGGTTAATAAGAGAGAAATTGAAGAAGGTATCTATAAAGCAGTATCCAGAGTGACAGAATCATATAATAACATATTATTGAAACTGACTGCATCTTTAGAGGCCAAATTATTAACTCTACAAACTACACAGGATGAAATGATGACAAATGTTCTCGTTAGTTAATAACACAATTGAAATATCAAACCAAAGCACAGGAACACTCTGAATCCCTTAAACGAAATCTATCTGAATAAGTTCTGGCAAAGACCTTTCCAAAATAAAAATGGAACAAATACTAATATAATTCCAGAAATATCCAAGGAATTTAATTTTAGATTAACCTCTGAAGTCAGTCAAACAATAAATGAGTGCTTAGCCATGGAGAAGAGCACTAATAGCCCTCCACAGCACAAATACACAGGTACTATTTTGAGGCACTTTCAAATTTTCTGTCTGTTTTTATATTATTTTCCTATATCTTCATGCGTAATAAATTTTCTGTTCTATCCTGGAATGCTAGAAGTATTTCTAACAAGCGTCCATATTTTAAGTTCCCTTATTTTACTTCAACAAATGTTATTGCTATTCATGAAACTTTTCTGAAAAAACAAGACCCTTTCTTTTTAACCAATAAAATTATATTTCGGAGTGACAGAGACCATGGTCCTTAAGACTTCGTATCATACCGCTATGATAATTGCTACAGTGTTTCCTAAATGGACACCCAACCCAAGAAAGCCGGAGTTCTTCATTTATCAACAAAGCATGAGATGCTATCCTTAAGATTCTATGTACGAAACATTTGCAAATGGAAACTATCCCCTTGTGCTAGTTGATGGAATAAAATATCATTCAATCACATGAATAGTGGCCAACCTCTGGCTATCAGAGCAAAAGACTGGTTTTCTTCTCAAGGAATTCAAATAGATTAATTATTGAAAATCCCAATTTTAATTCCTCCGAACAGAATTGAAGAAAATCCATTAAACGTAATCATCAAATACTCGGGCTTACCTTGCCAGTCGAAAAATATACCCAAAGATTTAACATCCCCTTGTGCTATCCCCTTGCTATCCCCTTGTGCTAGTTGATGGAATAAAATATCATTTAATCACATGAATAGTGGCCAACCTCTGGCTATCAGAGCAAAAGACTGGTTTTCTTCTCAAGGAATTCAAATAGATTAATTATTGAAAATCCCAATTTTAATTCCTCCGAACAGAATTGAAGAAAATCCATTAAACGTAATCATCAAATACTCGGGCTTACCTTGCCAGTCGAAAAATATACCCAAAGATTTATATGTAATAGTTTTAATGAATATTATATTTCTATTTGGCAAGACAATGTAAAAACTTTTACCGACGCTTCAAAACAAGGCTTAAACCTGGAAATTGCAGTTTTCAATTCTAAAACCATTATATTGATATCAGGTAAAATAAACTTTCTAAACTCAATATTTACCGCAGAAGCAAGGGCTTTGCTTACTGCAGTATCTAAAATTTGTGTACAGGCAGAAAGATATATATTCTTCACTAATTCATATTCATGTCTCAAATCTTTATCTACTTGCAATCAAACATCTCTTGTTATCATCCAACAAATAGAAAAAATTTTATTAGCAGTGCAAACTTGTCAAGAGATACAATGAATTTGGATCTCGGGACATTCGGGAGTCCATGTAAATGAGATGTTGAATCTCTAGCAAAATCCGCAATTTTTAGCCCTTATTGTAAGAAATCTATATCTCCCGAAGACTTTGGACATTACATAAAAAAAAGAACATTCCAGATTAAAGGATTGAAGAAGTGGGAAAATAGCAAATATGCTTCCAATTTCTCACACTTGATACCCATAAGCAAAAAACACTTACTGTATTCCCAATCAAAGAGCTCCAAAATTGCCTGTCACAACCCAACGAAACTTTAAAAAAATATGAATTTTTTTACCAATATGTAAATATTGCGTTTTATCAAAAAGCATCAATTACGAAATAAAATGCACTTATTCTCTTAAAATTGAGTACAAAATTGCAAAAATGCTAAAGAATTAAATTTATTATTTGAATGAAATTTTAACTCTTTCATGATGGCATATTTTTGGGTGAAATGGTTAAAGTGATTGCAGTGCAAAATTACAAAGGAAATAAGATGTTAATTTATGACATCAGCAAGTTCATCTCTCAAGGTTCAACTAATATATCGGGATATTCATTGGCATTACGCATTTATTGTCATAGCTGCCAAGTCCATCTCTTTAAGTTTTGTTTATCAGCACAAGGGCATGAAAATAATAAAAATAAATTGATGTTATGTAATGGAGAAGATCCGTATGTTATAGACCAAAGTACTAAAGCAGTAATGAGGAAAATATCTAGCCAAAAATCATCTATGGAGAAATTGTATATTATTTAGTATATTCAAAACATACTATGCTTGTTTCTCTTGAAATTCTTACAAAGTGTTTGCAAAATGCAAATAAATTACTGATGACACAGTTAAGAATTTTTTCCATTATTTTAAACTTTAGAAACTTAGAATTTTTCCTATTCCGTATATATAAATAAAATATAAAATTAAAACATAAATAAAATGTACATATAAAATAAAAAATTCCTTTTTATAGGATATATTTGAAAAAATAATTCTTTCAATAATATAAAAAGAAAAAAAAGAAAAAAAAACTTTTTTTTGAAGGATTTAATAAATTTAAGCATTGATTATTAATAAAATACATTTAAAAAATGTAAGAATAAGCATTTCTATTTTTTGCAATGCTAAATTTATTGAATATTTATAATTCATCATTGATGCATTTAAAGAATTTTAAACTAATTTTTTAAGTTTAAGGTTATTACAGTTAATAATATATATCACATATACTTGCTGCTCTCTCTATATAAATAAAAATCTTACACATTTTTACTCGTTTAAAATACCTTTGCTATTTGCCAGCTATACTTTTAAGACTACTCATAGGAAATATTGCTTGAAATCATAGAAAAATTTTGTTTTAATTATATTTAAAAATATAAACCTATTAAATTAAAAGAAGTTGATAAATATATATTTCGCTAAGTTAAACCCCTCTCACAATAGACGGCAAGGAAAAAATTTAAATAATAATTTGGCATTGCTCTCATTGTTACACAAAACCTTAATATTCTGTTTACTTTAAATGAAATGAAGGTTGTGCATACTCTTGGATACTATAATTTATTTTCCGATATGTCTGCTTGGTTTAATCGAGATACCCGCAAAGCGTTACGTTTGCGGGTAATTTTTGGATTTGAGGACTTTTTGTAGTTATTACGAGGGTTACTATGCAATTTTTGAGGTAAGCGTAGACGAGAAATTACAAAATAAAAATAACGGTTTAATTTTAAAAAAAGTATTTTAACACAGAAGACGATATTTTACTGACTTACTTCAACTTGTTTAGCGTAGAATAAATTTTAAACAGAAGAGAAAAATGGAGTTGACGCGAGAACATTTTCGCGCTATCATTTTCTACGATTTTAAAGCAGGATTAAATCAAGAAGAATACGTTCAATGGTTGCAATTAGCATTTGATGATGAATCTCCAGCTCGCGCTACTGCATTCAGATGGTTTAGAGAATTTAGAAGAGGTCGAATAGAAGAGGTCGTAGATAATGCATCTTCACATTCAGCAGGATTAACAGTTGAGTTTCTTAAACAAAAACAAATTAAAGTGATCGAACATCCACCGCATTCCTCTGATCTAGCTCTGTACAACTTTTGGTTATTCTTTAATCTAAAAAAGAACTTACGAGGACGTCGATTCCATTCAGAAGAAGATATTGATGGGGCTATAAATGCATTTCTTTCATCTATTCCAGGAAATAAATGGCTTGAGACATTTAATCTGTGGAAAATTCGTCTACAAAAGTGCATCGATGCTGGAGTAGTCTACTTTGAACACACCTAAAATTTTTAAGCATAACTTTAAAAACCTAGTTGTATCTCAAAAATTTCATAGTAACCCTCTTATTCTTGGAATCGTGTAAAAATATTTTCCAGAATCTCTATCAGACCGATTTCCATATCCATAAAATTCATTGTTACCGTTGCCATGAGCAAGGAGTGATCTGCGGAAATGTAACGTCAATTGGATACACCTAATACATTTTACAAAATTATTTAAGGTTTCCATGCGCCTATATATATATATATATATATATATATATATATATATATATATATATATATATATATATATATATATATATATATATATATATATATATATATATATATATATATATATATATATATATATATATATATGTTCAAGGCAACTTTTTTTAAAGAGTTAATTTTAACTTTCTTTTATCTTACTTTTAGATAAAATATGATGTAAAAACATAAGTCAGCCAACATTTTTATTAATAATTATATCATACTTTTTGTAAAATCAGCTACTTTTCAGAAAACTTTAATGAAATTTGAACAAAACGACTGATATTCTACAAAATTTTGTAACTCATCAATCTTGAGCGTAAGGTTTATGTCATTATTTTCATAAAAATGAAGCAAATTCTAAAAAATATATTCACCAATAAAAAAAATGGGGTTGGAAATTTGATATTTTACAAAATTTTACTGAATGAATATTTCCTTTAAAAATAGCTGTAAATAAAAAGACATGTAGTTAAAAATCAACTTTTCAACGTAGAATCTTAATCATGGAAAAGACCATCGTTGTATAACAATGATAATTCATTCTGGAAAGAGTTATATCATTTTATATAAACATGTATCATTTTTCACATTTATACCTTTTTTTTTTAGCCCTATCAAAGTAAAATATTTAAAAAATAACTTCTTAGTAATGTATCTGACATTAATATTGGGTATTAATTAGTAAATGTTCCCAGAATGGAACTAAGTACCTTACATTTGTAATTCCTGGGTGAGTCGCAGAAATTTTATTTTAATTTCATCTTGCACTAATTGAACTTTGAATTGTGCTCATGACTTCTATTTAAATAAGAATAATAAATTAATAAAACTTATTTAATATTCAAACTGGTACTAATTTTAATATTACTATATCAATTTTAGTGTGATTTATAAATTACTCCGAAATATTGAAAATAACTACCAAATATCTGAAGCCATATTTATCAGTAATTTTTAACTATTTGTTTTTAATAATTAGTTATTTTGAAAAATAATAAAATAAAGTTTTAGAATAGTTTGGCTCCAAATTTCTGTTGAAAATGTGAAACAGTGTTAATTATTCCTTTCCAATCAGTATCAAATGTTTCTGATATAGCAGGAATCTCAGTAATCTTTGTCTAAAAGTGCATCAATATATCAATTATGTAATTTACTTATTAATCATTACTTAAAAGTATGACTAATGGTAGTTTTGTATTTCTTTAATATCATATCATAAAGCTATAGCCTATTAAAAGTTGTTTATGTGAAAAATATTTTAGTTTTATTTTATGTTTAATTACACAATAAAAGAACATTATTTTTACACATTATGGAACTTGTGAAACATTAATCTAGATCCTGCACAACATGTATGCCAACTTTTAAGTCAAAATACAATACTATAAAAAATTCTTATTCTTGACCGTTTCTTCGTAAAATTCTTGACCGTTTCTAGAACAGTGCTATAATTGTTCGAAATCTTCATCATAGAATGTTTTTCTCTTTTAACTATTCATTTCAATAATTTTTATTGTGTTGTTGCTTATCCCAACTGGTGTGACAGTAACATGACACCAACTCTATGAATCCATGAGTTTTCAATCTCTCAAGAATCACCCCCGGACTTAATTCCACGCAGAGAGGGTAAATCTTGACACCAGAAACATGTCTCTGAGCAAGCGGGTGGCCGCTTCTCAGTCTCGTCAGAGCCGTTTGATTGCATCATCTTTTGAGCGCCCGTTAAAGCCGAACCAGTATATTTGCCTTGGTTCCTACCATTCAGGGGCAGGTTTGGCATCTCTAAAAACAACATTGATATCCATCCTGACATGAGAAGTCAGCTCCGATGCTAACATGCAGTCTCCAATAACGGTATTCTGCAGGTTGCCCTCCTTAGCCATTTGGTCCGCAAACTCATTACCATACACATTGACATGGGATGGTACCCACTGAAAGACTATGGTATTGGTCAGCAAAGCAGTGAGATGTTGGACTATTTTAGTTGTTGTGCAGTCACCATGCCGCTACCACTGAGCCAGATGTTGTATAGAGCTTTGGCTATCACTGAGAATCCAGATATCAGAAATTATCCTCTCCTTAACACAGAAACTTAGAGCTTCTTCAATTGCCAAAAGTTCGGCTCAGAAAACAGAGCAATAATTTGGATTTCTTCTACGTATTCTTTTGCCATCTCCCAACCTAACAAATACTCCATTACAGGACTCAGCATTCTCACCCCTACTTCCATCTGTATAGATTTGCATTGCATTATGGGGAATCTAATGGATTACCTCCAAAGCTAACTGTCTGAGATATTCTGGGTGTTGGGAGCTCTTATTAGAGTAAGAGCATAATTCTGTCTTAAAAAAGACTCGACCATGTAAGGTCGGTTTTGCCCCCGTACGGCAAACCAGGCAGACGGGCTCTATTTTTCATGCAAGCAACCCTCCTTCATTGCCTTATTCAGTGGTCGGTCTCGTTTTAATCTTTGGTTTGATCTCCAGGTGTTCACAAAACTAGATGTTCTGTTCTGATTTTCATAGATGGCAAGTCTGGCAAAGTAGTTTGTCAGTAAAATTTTTCTTCGTAGTCCAAGGGGAAGTAGGTTCGTCTCAAAGAGAACAATGTCTCTTGGGCAGCTATTTCGAAGACTGGTGAAGACTGGCAGCTGATAACTTTACCTTTTCGAGTTTATCAAGATTGCTAATGGAGACAGACTGATAAACCTGGAAACCATATTCGAGTATTAGGCGGATAAGGGCAATATAGGCATTTCTCAAAGTTTCAGAATCCGCACCACAACTTTTACCTGATATATACCTTAATATTTCTAGCCTCTGTTTACCTCTTAATACCAAGTTGTCGATATGTGCTCGGTCAAGCCCCTCCTGATCCAAAACAAACCCCAAGTACTTGGGATGTTTCTGACAGTTTAATCTCTGTCTCAAAAGAAAAATATCAGGTTCCAATTTGTACAGATGTCTGTTGGTTGAAAAAAGTGTGGTCACAGATTTAGTAGAGTTGAAACTTATTTTGTGGTTCAATGCAAAGCTCTCGATTTCAAGGAGACAGGAATTTACTGCTTCTTGAGCACAAGTTACATTTGCGTTGCTACTCCATTATATGGAGTATTTTCATCTGCATATATACCTATGCAGGTATTAGAGCGAGAACTAGCCTTAGTTCCAGCAACAAAGAGAAAAAACAAAGTGGGGCTAAGCACAGAGGCCTGTGGAATACTTTGACTCAATCTATAGTTCAAAGATATGCTATCTCCCATTTTAACCCTTATATATCTGGCTTTCAAGAAATCAGCTATCCATGGGAGCATTTCCCCCTCAATCCCAAACATACTGTCTAGATTGCAATTAAGCCTATTTTTCCAAACGCTATCAAATGCCTTTGACAGATCAAGAAAGGCGGCCACAGTATGGTTAGCTGGTTTGTGATTTTGAGCATCTTTGACACTTTGACTAAAATATAAGACTTGGTCCATAGTACAATGACCCCTCCTAAAACCATACTGTTCGGTAGGAAGTAAGTTACATTGGTCCAGATGATAGGTAAGTCTACGCAAAATTATCCTTTCCATAAGTTTGCACGAGATACAGGTCAAAGCAATTGGCCTGTAACTATCAGGATCGCTCGGCAACTTTCCATGTTTTCTTATCAGGATGATCAGAGCATTCTTCCAGTCCCTAGGCAAACGTAAAGTGTTCCAGGATGTGTTGAGGATATCGAGAAGGACTTTTTTGCACTATAAGTTCAGATTCACCAGCTTCTGACCATGGATCCCATCGAATCCAGGTGATTTATTAAAATCCATATCCTGAAAGGAAATTTCCATTTCCTCCAAATGAGGAGGAGAGCTAAAAACTGTGTTATAACCGCGACCAACACGGCATCCTTGTATAAAAGATCTAGCAGATTTTGCAATCAATTTGTCCTCTGGGTAAAAATTGAGTCGACTTTCTTTTTGATGGTGAGCACCCAGTAAGTTCTCTGCCTCGCTTTCACTGAACAGTGACCCATCATTGTGAATAAAAGTGTTAGATTTTTATCTTAGGGCTGTAATCTATCAATGCCCTTAGCCAATTTCTAAGGCTTTGTATTAGAAGTTCTAGAACCCAGTTCTTGACATAAGTTATTCCATTGAACTCTTCTAATTTCAGAATAATTTTGTTTGATTTTTGTATTGATTACGTTCAAGGCAGCCCTGGTATCTGGTAACAGGGAATCAAGCAGTAGATCTTGAAGTTCATTTCTTTGTCGAATAAGGAGTGAAATGTCCTCAGAATTATGAATGTAGTTGGGCTTTAATTTTTTCCTAATGCCTCTGGGAACAGCCAACCTCGCAGCCTTTTTTACGGAGTCCCTGAACTTACGCCATTTACTCTCAATATCTTCCGAAGGAGATATATCAGAAAGGGAATTGTCAAGGATGGAATTAAATAGATCCCACTTGGTCTTTTCGAAATTCCTGAAAGACTTTTTGCAGTCTGGCGTCTTGTGTAAGTGCTTAATCTCTATTAAAATAGGAAAGTGATCACTTCCAATTGAATCCAAAACAGACCAATTACAATCCCAGAAAATATCGGAGCTGGCAAAAATCACATCTAAAGCATCGCGACTATCATAACTATATGAGCAGTGGGTGGGACTTCCGCCATTTAAGACACAGAAGGAGTTATTATCGATGAGGTTAAACAGGTCAGTGCCCCTGCTATTTGCAACAGAGCTACTCCATAAAGGATGCTTGTCATTAAAGTCTCCCAAAATACGGAATGATTCCTTAAACACTTGCATCGTGATCTCAGATGGGGGACTGTTATTATTAGGAGGTTGGTATACATTAAGGAAATGCAGATTTTTATTATTCCAATTTACTTTAATTGCCTATGCCTCAAAGCCCATGTATGGGAAGAATCCATCTCAATCTGCTCATGATAAGCATTTTTAATCAGGAACATTAAACCTTCTATACCAATCTTTATGGTAACAAATACCATTGAAATGTACAGTTACAATAATATAATTTAATATTTGTTTATAATAAGATAGACTGTCGACTTTTTCAACTAGAAGTATACGATTTGATATCCAACAAATAAATTTAACCTTGAAAATTTCTAAAATTAAAAAATTACTTTCAGTGAGAAAAGAACTTTGATTACTTTTTAAATATAATGTATACATGTGTGATAAAGTATTATTCTAATAATTTTTTATTGTTAAAATAATAGGTGCTGTTCTAATCCTGACAATTATAATGAAGCTGCAGCTAAGTTATTATAGTGAAGATCAGTGCTGAAAGCTGAATTTTATAAATATCAAGAAATAACATGTATTATCAATAGCCAAGTAGCTCGAAGATATTGGTCAATATTGCGAATACCAAAGGTTGATCAGCTGATATTAAATAATATTCTGAAAGTTAGTTATTACATAATATTCTGAAAGTTAGTTTTCTCTAAACAATTTAGGAATTACAGTAAATTATTTCAGAAGACTATGATTCAAACGTATTTTTTTAAGTTTATTCATGTAAATTTATAATGTATAAATCTTTTTTTGAAATCTTCGGAATATTGATTAATATTTTATAATATTCCAGGGGCAATATTGCTCAGTGAATGTTATTTAATATTTTTTAATATCTTCGTAACAAGCAATGATTTCTAGGTGAAACGAAGTGAAGGTATGAGACTGTTTCTTCTCGAACACAAAATAAACTGCTTAGGCTGTCCGCAAATTCGTAGATGATCGCACGAGACCTATCTCAAGAGACAAGCTGAGGATTTCGCAAGAATCGTATCAGACCAAATGGCGTCATTGATGTCTTAGTTACGTCAGAAATGGGGTGGAGCGCGAGACCATTCTAGATTTCAAGCAAGTTTAAAATATCTGACAACATTCCGCGAGATAGCGCTCTCATTGGTTTAAGAATTCCATGACGTCAGATATAGCGTTTCAGCTACGCCACACTAAGACACCGACGAGACCGTATTTGTCTACTATAAGACGGCATCTTAATCGGATTGTCTACGGAATTTGCGGCTTCCTTATGTAAAGGAAAAAAAATATTTGAAAGTCTGAAAGCCAGACGTCAACTAATGTTAAAATATTCAGAAACAGTATTACCTTCAACTGAATATTTTTAACTAAGCGTAGTTCAAATTTTGATACCTTTCTGTTAGATACATAGTAATTCATTATGATTAAGAATTAGAAAATGATTTTTTTCTTCATTAGAGACATAAGTAGAAAGACTTTAAGTGCATTAACTCACAGTTTATTTTCTTGTCGAAAAAAAAATTTATCTTTTAATTTAATTGGAATTTACTAACTAGAAAAGAAACATTTATTTAGGGAAATATAGCGTAAAATATAAAAATTTAAGGATAAAAAAAAAAAAAAAAAAAAAAAAAAAAACTGGCAGAGTTAATGAGTATTGAACAATGCAGAAATGTGATTCCCTTTTAATATTAAACAAATGAAATTAATATATTGCTAGTATGATTATTTAAAATATCGCATAATCGGTAATTAGAGTTATATGATAAATCGTTGATATATTCACAATTGTTAAGTGGTAAATATTCACTCAATTTCCACCTTACTTCTCCTTCTTTTTGAATGTTAATTTCAACATAATCTGATTTTCATCATATAATTTGTAAATTTTGCTAAATTATTTAAGGATTGCTTAAAGAATAACAAATTTGGCAATTGCGCTTTTTTCAAAATGGATTGCATAATTCTTCTTAACCATGACAATTATTTTATTCATTTAAGATACAACAATACCGCATGAAATTTTTAAAAAAAATCCTTACTTATTGTAATAATTTAAGTTAGTTTCCTTCTAATTTAATTCTGTTTTGTCTGCTTAAATTGGAATAATGGTATAAGGATATAACTCTTCAAATAATAATATTACTCTTCAAATCTTTAGCAAAGTATACTAACTTTTAAAAAAATCACGATAAATAAAAGCAATTAAAGGCACAAAATTTTTAAAAGTAAATTACTTAAACTTTTTAATATGAAAATATAAAAGTAAGACCCGTTTGTACAAGCTACTCCAGCTGTTTCTTTGCTGTTCCCCTTTTGTTCTTCGTAATTATATTGGAAATGGTAACCTCTCCTTGAATTATGATCATTTCAAATGGATTCAGAATAAAATAAAGAGACGATGTAAAATATTTTCTTGAAATCTATTTTGGAATTCCGTCAATATTCCTTCAAGCTTTTTTTATATATTCGTTGAATTTTTCTTGTTTAGTATTGGAACAATTTTTTTTTAATTCGAAGAAATGATAAAATGTTTTATTTTGAAGGTACTTTTGAAAAAGTTGTAATTTAGTTTGAAAACTAATCATTATATTTTTCAAAGAAATTTTTGAATTTTAGATGTTATTTTTCATTGGTATGAATGTAATTTACAATGTGTAACACTGTTTTCATAGTATCAGGATATTTTTAATATTTTGTAACGAGATGTTCTCGGTAAATTATCTTTTAAAAGCTCAATGTTTTCCATGTTTTTTTAAATAATGGAAATGGAGATTCCGTATGGAGCTCTCCTTCTGCACCAGGTGTTTTTACAATATTCCAGACAATAGCAAAACTAGCTTAAGCCACATTATTAGCTTTGTTGCTAAGAGTCGTCAAAATTATCTATTGTTTATTTAAATTTGATTTTGAAGAAGTAAATTTATCTGATCTTAATTTGGAATACTGATAAGAAAACTGAGTATGTTTGGGTTCAAAGATTGACGACGTTACATAGTTATGTTATGTTCGACTGTAGAATTACCAAAAACACATGTTTCTTCGTTATTATCAATAAAAGAATTATCCTCCCATTTATTATTAAAACTTCTATTTTTTTTTTATTCTCATTCACTGTCGTCATAATTTCAAAAAAAAAAAAAAAAAAAAAAAAAAAAAAAAACTAGAAATAAGCAAAAAAATTAGAAAATACAAATAAATGTTATTATAACAATAACAACACGTGTTACATGCAACTAGACAGATATAATAATTAACTTAGCAAAAGTTCCGGATTACAAATTATATCCTTGGCAAGAGCGATGCAAATTGTTTCCTCCAGTCAATTGCAATGAAAGTTTACTAATTCCAAATCGATCTGCAGTCGGTCGGTGCGAATACGCCACTGTTTATATTCGTTTGCGCAGTTTTCGATGAGGATTGGGTTGGATTGTGGCCGGCAGTTTTGGAGCTCTTTGCTAAAGTTGCTTATAGCTTACATTGAGGAGAGAAGACATACAAATAGTTGATTGATTGGTATCGTATTGTTGGATTGATCTTTACATGACTGCATTTGAGACAAATTCGCCGGATCTAGATTAGCATTCAACAGACAGGTTTCATGGGATCAGAGGCGTAGCGACGGGGGGCAAAAGAGGTTATCATGTCCCAGGCGCAATTTGCAGAGGGGTGCCAAAACATTTCAAAGATAAACAAAACTTTTCTGAAAATTTCAATCTTAGTTTTATCCTGATATCAATTTTATTCCCAGCAGTAAACTTTATATTTTATATCATTGAGTCATGCCCAGGGAAAAATGAAGGAAAGCTCCAGGAAAGAATTTTGCATAGCTTAGTTCCTTTTAAGTATTGTCTTATTCTAATCATTCTTTCAATTTTCGTTTCTTAATCAGTTAGATTATCACTTTTTATTCTTTTAATTCTTTCCTTTTTAAGTTTCATACTGAGCTCAAAGTTTGTGATACTATTGTTTTTTACTACAAATCTTGTAAATGTGTAAATAACGAAAATATCTTAATTTTTGTATTAAAAATGTGTGGAATATTAGAATGGTCAGTTCCATTTTTTATGCATATGAGTGGTTTGTATTTTAGTATAAAGATTTTAACCAAATTATTTGTGTTAATGTTATATACAGAATAATTTTTGGACCTGTTAACTCAAGGAGATTACAGAAGAATAAGCTCATAAAATAAACCTTATTTTATTTTGTGATTACTCCAAGATTCACAGTGCCCTTTATGAGTCCTAATGTTATACAAGTTGTCTAAGTCAAGTTATATACTAAAAAAGTGATAATAATAATAACAAAGCCAATATAAGTTTGCTTTACTCAAAATAAAACTTTTAATGAATATTATTTCCATTGGATCCCGCTGGATGTAATAATTATTCAAGAATTCAAAACGTAAAAAAATTTTTCTTTCGGAATTTTAATGTTTTGAAATATTATTTGACGTGCTATTTTTAATTTCTCAAAAGACATTAAATCCTTTTATTTAAAAAGCAGAATCTCATTAATATTTTTGGTTTTCTTTTATGATAAAAAAATATGAAAGTATAATCTTATTTTGACTATAATAACGTAATAAAAAATTATTCGCAAAGAAAAGAAAATTTCATATAATTTAAATATTATTAATGGAAACTTGTAAGAATTTAACTGTGCTAATAGTAACAGAAAAGTCAGATTTTACTTAAGCTATCAAGAAGCGATATATCAGTTTCAGTTATTTTTAAGACTTTGTGAAATTATATTATCCATTGTATAAAAAAATAAAGATAAAACTCTTGTATTTTTTTTACCTCAGGCTTTACAGTAGCCTTACACTCGTGAGAAAATTCCTGCTGAAACGTATTTCATATTAGATGTTCCCTTTGTCCAAAATATTTTGTCCGGCACCAGATTGACATTCAAAGAAAGGAGGGAAATTTTTCATAAAAATGCTCTGCAGTATTCCAAGTAGGGAATTGTCTTCCTGGAATCGAAATGGAGGGGATCAAGAACTAATATCTGCAAATTCTAGGAAAACACATAAACTTTCTTTCCTTTTCATTGTTTACACAGTTAGTATTTCGTTTCTTCCCAAACGTCGCTTCATCGGAAACAAAAATGTAAACTTTTGAAAATATGAAGTTTTAACATTTAAAATATTATTGTCATAAGTAGTATTTTCTGTCTACTTGATATTCTTTCTATTTGAATATTTATTTCGTATTTTTGCTGGTATAAATATTTACTAACATCTGCCTGCAGAGTTTTGAAAACAAATTATTAAATTACTTACTAGTTAAAACTATTCATTTAAAAACAAGTTATTTAATGTTTAAATGTTTTTTTTTGGAGAAATTTGTTTTATTTGACTCTTAATTTTGTTGGCTTTGCAGCCCCTTGCCTCTTATATTGAAGTTATAGTTTGTTAGCCCCTTATATTTTGAAAATCTTTTTTCAAATGGAAGAAGTTAAAAATTTATAATTTTTTTTCTTTTTAAATGTTTTTTATACGTTTAAATATACAGAATATATTTCTTAATTAATCAGTTTTCAATTTATATAAAAAGAAACCTTCTAGCTTCGTTCAAGAAATTTATAAGGAAATCGTACAAATTTCTCAGTTTACATTGTAAAATTTTAAGAGCATCTTTAAATGATATAAATTTATTGAAAGAAAAAACTTATGGCATTGCATGAACAGCTCTTCCAAAATTATTCTCAATGGAAATAGATTTTGATTTTAATAAAAATTAGGCCTTATTTTAATATCTTAAAAAAACAGTTTTAATGCCTTAAAAATACAATGAAAATTTTCAATACTGTGATAACTGATTGAGAAAATTTATTTAAATAAAATTAGCCAATATAACAGTTAAAATATATTTTTTTTTATCACAGCACTTTTAATTCTTGATAATAATTTGAGTTAATGAAAAATTTGAAAGAACTATATAGAGTGCATCTGATTTGAGAAAAAATTATTTTTAATAATATAGTATATTGTTTGGCTGAAAATTTCTAATTATATAAAATATACATAATTTTATTTGAATTTATGTGTGTTTTGATTTTTGATTTAAGAAATTTGCAAAATATTTTTGTTGTCTGTATTAGTGTTCCTTTGCTTATCTGAAATTTGCAATGATTATGCTATGTCATAATTTAATTATCCAAAATGAAATCATCAAGATTTATTAACAAAAGCCTTCTAATTTTGGAATCAGAAAATTTGGTTTTATGGTATAAAAATGAAATAATTATAAATTTTCAATATTACGTTTTGTGATTTAAATTTTTTACAGTAAAAATAATTTTGGTTTACATTAATGGTCTGAATGATATAATTTAAAAAGCTATTTTAAATGCGAAATTTCCCATTAAGTTAAAGTTGTTTTTCACTGGAATTTTTTTGAATAAAAAAGATGAAGTTAAATTTTCAATTTAATCTGTGGTAAATGAAATGTTGAAAAAGATATCACTGAAAAATCAGATGAGTTGATCCTAAATTAGGGTGTAAAGTCTTACCCAATTATTATTTTGCAATAAATAGCTAATTTTGTGAAGAGACTTATTATAGAATTTTTGAAAATTTGTTCAGATAAGTTATAGCATACGTTCAACACCTAATGATCAACAATTTGTAGAGTCTTTCCTGAATAAGATAATGTACAATTAATAGGGAATAAAAATGTCTGATTACTCCAATTCGTTAACAAGTTAGAAAAAATACATTTATAGTTTTTTAAGACATTGTTATGGAAATCTTAAATCATTAAATTCAATTTTCTTAAAAGTTAAAAATTAATTGATAAGTAAATAAATAAATATCCCGACTTCAAAATTGTAGTATCCGGATCAAGGACTACTGTGACCATATCTGTTTTAATAACCGAGGGTCCTGGGGTCCAGGTTAGGTGGTCAGCCAAAAGCGAAATCTCCGATGTTTAGTTCCCAAGCATGATTGGTTCTCAATTAATCGATCCACTAAAAGGTTGAGTTGACCTAGCCTTAGAATCGAACTTATGACCTTGGGAGCGCTAAGTCAGCGTGCTTAACAAATGTAAAAGTTTGGGTGAATTTTGTCATACAGATTTCCATGGAACAGAAGTCTAAAGAG
The DNA here is from genome assembly GCA_030067965.1 of Latrodectus elegans. NCBI lineage: Eukaryota > Metazoa > Arthropoda > Arachnida > Araneae > Theridiidae > Latrodectus > Latrodectus elegans. The sequence continues at coordinate 24,249,465 of CM057819.1, read as the reverse complement.
AAATGTGAGACTGAAATATGTTACTCTGTAGAAGAAAGGAAATTAAACCTAAAACTCCATTAGAGCTTCCTTAGCTCATACGGTGAAGATAGAGAGAAGATGTTGCCATTCAAATACTTTTAATTTTTTCGGCACCAATTGCAATCTGTAAACGTTCATTCAGCAAAATAAAATTAATTTCGACTTATATATGATCCACCATGAGTCAAAATCGTCTACGTGTTTTAACAATTTTAAGTATAGAAAAGTCGGACTCCACACCAAAATAGGGTTCAGTTGGAAAAGTGGATCAGCGCACCGCATAATGCCAGCCTAGCTGGCAAACGACAATAACAAGTATAGAAAAAGAAAAAAATTTTAAATGATCAACTTTGATAAAGTAATTGATCAATTCGCTTCAGCAAAGGCAAGAAATTTGTAAATAGAATTAAATTGCTAATAATTACACCTGCCTATATCTATGATGTGTAACGAATTATTTCATGTTTAAAAATCGTTATGGTTTTTAAAATAATTGTATTAGTATATAAAATCAATAATTTCTTTTTATAGTTAATTCTAAATCACACAATTCCGATTATTCTAATGACATTTTTCCGAATCCAATATAAGTTTTTTTCCCCCGAATTTGAATTGAACTTTGTTTAAATTTAAAGCTTAGCTTGAGACTTTAAATTAATATATTTTCAATTATTTTATAGTAGGTACAATATTCGGTTATTATTTATATTGTGTATTCTTATTACAATTACACTCTACTTATTATAATGTAATATATGTCTTTATATTTTATTATTTATTTTTTATTACTTAATACATTTTACTCCCATATTTATATTGTATTACTATTTTTTTCTCAAAGGGGTGCCAAAAAAGGTATCGTACCCGGGCACCAGTTATGCTCTCTATGCCACTGCATGGGATTACATCATGGTTCCTATTGGATCAGCAGAGACAAAGGTTCTCCAATGATAGGTAAGCGCTACATGACGTTCTTATAATGTATTATCATTAGGTCAAAATCTAGAAGTTTTTTTCTTGAATTCGCATAATGCTCGATTTTTCACTTTTGGATTTACGGACTCTTCAAAAGTCAAAGAAAATGATAAATCTCCGATTCCCAAAGATTTACAAGGATAATAGAATATGATCAATTGTTTCAGGTCCCCCACGCAGACAACGGTCTGTGGGGGACAGGTGGAATCTGTATAGAACAGATTAAATAGGATAGGTTTGGGTATGAACCCTAGATAACAATATATCTTCTAAACGAGATTGGGAATAGAATAGGTGTTTTTTTGCTTATGGATATGAAGTGAGAGAAATTGGAAGCATATTTGCTATTTCCCCACTTGTCTAATCATTTAAGCTGGAATGCTTTTTTTATGTGATATCAAAAGTCTTCGGGAGATATAGATTTCACACAATGTGGAAAGAAAATTTCAGATTTTGCTAAAGAATCAACTATCTCATTTCAGCGGGTTCCTGAATGTCCCGGGATCCAAATTAATTGTATCTCTTGACAAGTTTGAACTGCTAATAAAATTTTTTCTTTTATTTGTTGAATGATAACACATGAGATCCTTGATTGCAAGTAAATGAAGATTTGAGACATAAATATGAATCTGTGAAAATTATAGATCTTTCTGCCTGTACACAGATTTTAGATACTGCAATAAGCAAAGCCATTGCCACACTGCTGTAAATATTGTGTTTGGAGAGTTTATTTTACCAGATATCAATATAATGGTTTTAGAATTGAAACCTGCAATACGCAGGTTTGAACCTGTTTTGAAAAGTCTGTGAAAATTTTAATATAGTCCTGCCGAAAAGATTTATAATGTTCATTAAAATTATTACAAATAATATTTTCGGGTATATTCTTCGACTGGAAAGGCAATCCCGAGTATTTGATTGTTGCATTTACTAGATTTTCTTCAATTCTGCTTGGAGGAATTAAAATTGGGATTTTTAATATTTAATCTACTTTAATTCATTGGAAAGTAAACCAGCCTTTTGCTCTGATAGCCAATGGTGGGTCACTATTCATGTAATTGAATCATATTTTATTCCACCAAATAGCACAAGCGGATAGTTTCTATTTGCAAATGTTTCGTACATAGAATCTTAAGGAGAGCATCTCATGTCTGATTGATAAAGAAGAGCTCCGGCTTCTTGAAGAAGAAGTGAGATGAGTGTCCATTTCGGAAGACCTGTAGGAATTCTCATAGCGGTATGATACGGAGTCTCTAGGATTCTTCGGTCTGATTTACTGGCAGTGACGAATACGTGACATCCATAATATAACCCACTAACAATATAAAACTGGACTATCTTTATCAGGTGAAATGTTCGTGCCCCTTACCTATTGCTTGCAATTGCTTTCAGGGCCTTCGACTTCTTTAGAGTGACTTTTCTCTTTTGTATGAAATGATGCCGGAAAGTCAAGTTATGTGAAAAATACATACTTAAAATTCGTACATACTGATTCAATTGAATAGGTCGCTGATTAATATATAAATTGAATTTAGGCTGTTTTCTCCTAATCGAGAAGTAAATGACGGAACATTTTTGAGGATCCACCATGAGTTTCCTTTGTTGGTAGCACTCCTGCAGTTTAATAAGAGCATTTGTTAGTTTGATTTCTAATTTTTCTAGTTTGTAGATTTATACAGTAATATTATGTCGTCTGCATAAATATAGCACTCAGTCCCATCGGGAAATATTTCATAAATATTTTTCATAAATATGGTAAAAAGGAAAGGAGATAATACAATCCCTTGAGGGATTCCCTATGGGAAGACATTTAATTTGATACCTCACCCAAGTTTAATGGAGATTAAACTTGGAAACCTCAATTTATGATGAAATTATGAATTCATAATTCTGCATTACCTTTAATATTTGCATCTAATAGCTTTAAAATTAGGCCATTCTGCCATAATGAATCATAAGATTTCGCAATATATACAGTAATACACACAATAAACTTTTTAGAAGATCGATCAGATACAATTAAATGACGGATGATAGATAATTTGTTGTCGTTTCCACAATTTGGCAAAAAATCCGCGGTGATTTACGTTCGGGATCGGTGATGAATATAAATGGTTGGTAAGCCACTTTATAATCATGCACTCAACAGTTTTACAAGGAACGCTAGTAAGAGAGATAGGTCGGAAGGATTTGATGTCATCAGAGCTTTTCCCTGGTTTTAGAATGGGGATAATAATAGATTTTTTCTATATTTCTAGAACTATTCTTGCTATCCATGATTTATTTAAGATAATTATGAGACAGATCTGGTTATTATGATCTATTCCTTGAAGTATATTTGCCGAGATTTTGTCCGGACCAGCTGATGTGTTTCTACATTGGGTAATTGCCTTCTATAGTTCTGTCAATGAAAAAGATTGGTTGTATGAATACTTGAAGTCTATGCTGAAATTTAGTGGTATTTCTTCAGAAATAGGATATGTAATAGTGTGCAAAAATATTTGTTTGAGCGAAAGAGTCAGTTATTGCTCTGGATCCTTCCATTATATATAGATATGAGCCTGTGCATATGGATACTCTATTTTCAAGACTTTTTAGAATACGGTAAATATCTTTGGACCATCCGGCAGATGACACAGTTTTCACACAGAAACAGTGAGGCATGGATAATAGGCAGGAATGGAGGTCGGCTGCAATTTTCTTATAATGTATCCATGCATTCACGTTACAAGACCCTTTGGCTATACGCCAAAGTCTTCTTTTTTGTCCTAATAGATAAATACATTTTGAATTCTACCAAAGAGGGTAGGATTTATACGGGAACTTTTGCCATTTTCGAAATTTAGTTAAATTATGTTGACAGATATTACTAAATTGGTTGATAGTTTCTAAATTGTTATTTAACTGCTGGTTAAATGAAGTAAGAAACTCAGTCCACAAAATCCGTGCTCGCCACTGTGGGTTTTTACCATTGATAGAAATAATCGTTTTCATAGGTACATGATGGCTACCAAATGAATATGAATTGATATATATATACGCGCAAATGAAAAAAATCTGATGAGACTATGCAGTAATCAATAAATGAGAGGGGCTGTGATGTGAACCAAAATGCGTCGGAATCTATAGCATTTAAGAGGCAAAATTTACTTTCTGGTATTCAATCATAAAGCTCAAGACTTTGGGTAGATTTTGAGAGACTCTCAAAATCAGTATAACGAATACTAAAATCTCCAAGAATAATGAAAGATGAATTGATCCCTTTTTTCGAGGAATCATATCACACTTGGACGGAAATGAAATTTGTTACTATGTTACACTTAGTCTTTTATATTTGTTGTCTGTAATTTAAAAGATATTTTGAAACACTTAGGGAATGATAATATTTTTTTAAAATAGAATAACATAAGAAAATGAAAAGATAGCTGGGGCACATTTATCAAAAGCCACAAATAATCCTTCAAAGAACCCCACGTTGGTCATCACTGCAATAGTAGAAAAGGATTTCATATTGAGCTGAAGCTTTTTTCAATATTTCAAAGAAAGAAGAAATGGGCATCAAGAATTATTAAACTAATAATTTAATATTTTATTAGCTTCCAGAAATAGACATAGAAATCTTATGTTTCAATCTCTATATAGTGAATATTACTAACTTCTGCAAAGGGATTTGTTTGACTGTTATCCATTAAATTCGAATTAATTTTTTTGGAACTTGAAATAATATGTGGAAGAAAATGAAAATTATCACGAAGAAAATTTGAATTTCTAACTTATGATTACTCTATTGTATTTTATATACGAATTTTGAGTGTGTAATTTCAAATTTATGAACTACACTCACATATTTTTTATACAAACAGAGTAAATTAAAAGAACAAGCAGGACAATTCCTGCCGACCTTAAGAAACAGCCTTGTTGATTTAAATCAAAACAATCATGGCTTCTTGTTTTAATTCCAATCAGAATACCGTTATTTATAAGTTGTTTCCTATTATACCTGATGAAAAGAAATCTTCGAGTTCATTAATTAAAGAATATTTAGAAATCAAAGCAGAAGAGTATGTTACCAAAGTGAGCGGTTTCTTAAATTCTTATATATGGCAAAATGACTCTTTCAATCTACATGTCCAGGATATAGGTAAATATTTCTTGTATTTTTTGAATAGCGCTTTGAAATGCAAATGTTGGATGGAAATACCTATAATGTTTTCTATTATAAACATTGATATTTTCTCTTATATAAATGTATGGAATTATTTTATTTTGTATGATTCCATTATGCTAAGAAGTACGATAATTACCGTAATCACGAGAAAACATCGAAGTTATTGTCATAAATATTTGCTTCGTGTATTGCTTAAAGAAAGTTTACATATTTAGGAAATACTAAAAATAATACCAGCTCTGCTGTTTTATATGCTAAATAATTATCATTTATTATCAAAATGACAAAACTTATTTAAACGCCAAAGTTTGTTTCTGACTTAAAACTGCTTAGCAGTCGCTTTGATGATCGATTTTGGTGTTATAATTGAATACCTTTTATTTTTCTTAGAGTGATGATTTGTAGAAACTATTATAACTGTTTCATTATGTTAATTTGGAGCAAATTAGTTTCGTACAACATGGGAATTACAATTCAAATTTTTAATATTAAGGCCCACAAAGGTAATTATATACAAATGTATCTTTAAAATAAATAATTTAACTAAAAATTTTAAGATGTTCATTTTTTATCAGTTTTTATTCTTAGATATCTGAACATTCTGTCATTTTTTTTTTTTTTTTTGCTTGTATTTTTGAAGTTTTAATGTCTCTAAATATTTTTTTTACTGACTAAGGAATATATATTTTTTGTTGATGAAATTCTTCAATTAATGATAATTATGGAAAAAAAAATTGTCCATAAATGTTAAGGAAAAGATTTTTGGTATTGATCAGCTTTTAAAATTTAGTGAAAATATTTGGTATATAATTTATTGTAATAGGACAACTTCATTTGCTTTATGTATTATATTAAATCTTTTATATATTTATTGTTGCATGCATTTTATTGCTGAATTAAACATTTCAATTAAATTTGTGTTAAAAGCAATATTATAAGTGGTTATAAAAATAGAGGATGTTTAAATTGGTTACTTGCAAGGATTAAGCTTATTCAGAATATGCTATAAGATTTTTTTTTTTTTTTTTTTTTGCCTTAAATAATTTCCTGCAGGTACTGTGAAATATAATTTTTTGTTGCTTCTTTTTTATTAACACTGCCAATTGTTTCGAAGTGAAAGTGTTATGATTCTTGAGGTTCAATTATTGAAACTAGAATACTACAGTATTTTTAAAAGTTATAATAATAAATACTAAAGTATCCTAGTGTTACATTACTATTACAGTATTTATTAAAAGGGATCAATACAATTATGCATATTTTGCTTTATTATGAAAGCTAAAAAGAGCTTGACTAAAAAATTGGCCAGTATTTCAAAATGCATACCTGCCAACCTAGGGTGGGGGAATCAGTAAATTCTACTGATTTTGAAGGTAAAAAAAAAAAAAAAAAAAAAAAAATCAGGAGGCACTACTAATGACATTTTTGTTTGAAACAGTAGTACTGTAATAAATTTGTGTTCATAACATTATATTTCCTTATTAAAGAACATGTGAATCGTAAAACAATTTATTTCTATTATTAGTCATTGCAATGTATGTAGACACTGAAAAAAATATAAACATGAACTAATGAAGAATTATATTTTAATTATGATGTGATGCTTAATCTTAATATTAATATCATTCTTATAATAACATTCAATGCTAAACATTAAACATTTTGTCACATCATTATTTTATTATTTAGCTTATTCTGAAATCAAATTAGATGTTTGTTCATATTTATTGAATCTTTTAACATTTTAAATGAAATAAGTTTTCACAATGGCCTAAATTAGATATCAAAATCTTATTAAATAAAATATGAAAATTATCTATTTAACTTAATAATTTAGTTTTGTCACATTCACATTATGTAATTTAATCAACATATTTACATATCTATTTTATACTTTGAAAATTATAAGTGCACAAGTTACATTTGTAATAGGTAAATTATCACTATTGCTGCTACTATTTTGTAAATAAACATGAGGTATAGTTTTTTGAATACAAGATTTATCTGTAAAAAAAAAAAAGAATGAAGTTAGGGCAGTCTCTTGAAACATTGCCAGATATTTCGAACCTGCTCAAAATCCAGAATTGTCTTGTGTTACACTCATTTTCTGACATAATTAAGACATTAATAACATCATATGGTCTGATGTGATTCTTGCGAGACACTCAGCTTGTCTCATGATACATGTCTCGCGTGATTATCCATGAATTTGTGGACAGCCTGAATGAGTTTCAACATATGCTTACTCTCTGAAGAGTTCAAAGAATGATATGCATTTCTTTCATTGAAACTGTCTTCAGTGAAAGATAGTCCTGTGATTGAACTTTAGATGTCACTTGATTCTGATAACCTATATAGTAGTTATATTTAAAATGATTATATTGCTAGATCATTTACATCATTAATTTAAGATAATATTTAAAATTATTCTGAATAAATGTATTGCAAAATTATCAACATTTTAACCAAGTAAAATAATTAGCAAAACCAACTGATTACATTTAAACAATTTTAAATAAATATATTTTAAAATAATAAAATTTTCTCAAAATTGAGCCATTATCAAGAATATATATAATTCCCTTTTTATATCCATATTAAAGTTTTCTTTATTTTAAAATGTTTCTAATGTTCTATCTTTTTTTTATAAGTTTCAGCTTCATATTTGGAAGGCATAACTTGTTATGAAGATAATGTTGAAGATGAATGGTTTATAGTATATCTTCTTTATTACTTAACAAGCAAGGATAAGAATTTAATAGTTCAGTAAGTTTCCTCTTAGAGTCTTTGCATCCTTTAAATTTATGATGATTATTTTTGATGTTTTGTTAACATTAATTTTAGAGTTCAAGATGAAGATGGTGAATTTATTCTTATTGAAGCAGCAGAGTATCTGCCTAAGTGGTTAAATCCTGATACTAGTGAAAATAGAGTAAGTTCATTAACTATTTTAGGCATGAATGTTTATTTATATCCCATTTTTATCTTGGTTTTAAATATATATATGTGTGTGTGTGTATATATATATATATATTATTTTTTTACTATATTTAAAGCTTACAATTTGACAATTGTAGAATGAAATGTTTGCACTAATGTTAACTGTGTCTATGATCAATATCTTTGGTCTTCATCAGTGTTATTGGTGATAAACAGTTGATAACTGATTTGATTATTGAGTTACTGTAAATAACCAAAATTATGTAATTTTCTAAAGACTGGACATATAGAGCTGAGAATCTTATTTTGGAACTTTGTTTCATTTTCATTAAGTCAATAAGTTATGCAAAACTTTAGTGGTAATTCATATAATCCATAGCTTTTATGTTTCATAAATTAAGTTTTTATATATAAGAATGTTTGATTTATCAGAAGGAAAAATTTTATGATTAGTTTTGTTTTCGCATAAATGCAAGAAGTTTATCTTATATGTTTTATTGCTCATTTGAAAATTTATTCTTTGGTGTTATATATATATATATATATATATATATATATATATTGTATTTATGAATAACATTTTTGTCATTATCTTGATTTCATTATTTCTTTACTGTTACTAGGTGTTAAGGCTGAAGTTGTATTTTAACAAATCACATTTTACCCACTATTATTCGATTTCTGGGTAAAAGAACAGAAGAGAGTTTATGATGTATTAAAATTCAAATTTATTTCAACAGTAAAAATGTTATTGTTGAGAATTCTGCTTTATAATGTTAGTTTATAACTAATGGAATTTGTTGATCTAATTATTAATAAATGAAATAAAATTTCTGCATTTCAAGTTAAAGTTTTTCAAATTATTTTACATTTTAGGTATTATAATGTAACAATTTGTAAACATTAATTTAACTTATATCTTGTTTAGTAACAAAAAATCTAAGAAAAAATTTGATTGAAAACCTGCAATTCTATTATACTAATTATTGATTAAAACTGTGAGGTATGGGGGGGGGGAGCAAATTAATTGTTAAAAAACAGGGACAAAAGTCTAATTAATGTCTCCAAGTTAATTCTAAATTGAAAATGGATTCAAAAGTGTATAATATTTCATACATTTATGAATGAGAATTTCATTGAAGGAATGCAGATACATCATTTATGACAGGAGTAATATATTGAACTTATGTCATTTTATTTAAATATATTTATTTGAACAATTATATCAATTAAAAACATTTTAATAAAAAGACTGAGTTCTAATTGATAGCTGGATTTTATTGATATTAAGTTTTTATTGATATTATGTGATACTGGATTTTATTGATATTAAGTGGATTTTATTGATATAAGGGTTTTATTAATATTTATTTTTAAATTCCACTTTATATAGTTTATATTCTACTAAATAAAATGTTTCTTACCTTCTTTGTATGAGATTTATAGACTAGTTTTATTTCTGTTCAAAACAAATATTTTTTCATTTATTTATTTGTAAAATTAATTTTTGCTTGAGATTATGTTTAATTTTTGAACAGTAAAAGGACAGATTATTAATCCTTATTTAATGCCAAAAGTGAGTTTCTTTATAAAATTAGGATTAGTATCTTTTATAAATTTTAATTTGCATTTGTATAAATTACAACAATATTGGAGCTCTTATTTTTAATTGTAGAAAATTTCGAATTGAAAATCAAAATCAAAATTATCTATATATTTTGGTTAATTGATGGAATCAAATTTTATTTAAAATTTTTAAAGTTAACTTTATAATTTGAAGGACAATAATTAATTTGAAATAATCATTTATTTCTACTAGGTTTTCATTTATCAAGGATCTCTGCATATTATCCCTATTGCTCGTACTCCTGCAGATGTGACTCCTCTACCTAGGGGTACTCCATCCCTCTCTAGTGCAGTCTCTGTTGTCAGAGAATTTTCTTCCCTTACAAGAGCTTCAAATGATATTCAGGAATGTATCAACCGAAGAATCAAAGGGTGAGGAGAAAAATCATGATGACCAACAAAGAAAACTGTTTTAGTTATATGAATAAAATACAGAAAATTATAATGAATATAAAATATAGAAAATTATAAATAATATTTTTTTATTATGGCTAAATTTAATTTTTTCAAATTTGCTTTCAGAAATCCATTAAATTTTTTTTAAAAAATTTTTTTTTAATACTATTGTATTAAATTATTTCTTAGTAAGAACAGTTATTAATAGAGTAATAAAAGTCTCTTAGTGAAAAAAAAAAATTATTTCATTGTAAGGATATGTCAGGTTTTTTTTTTCATTTTGTTAATCATTTTCCTTTTTTTTATTTGAAACATGAGAAATTTAAATATTGAAAAAAGTTAAATTGATAGAATATGAATTTCTTTCCTGTTTTTTTTTTTTTGTTCAATAAAAAGGAGAATCTCATACAAGAAACTTTTGAATTATTTTACTGGAAGAAAATAAATGCATAAAAAAGAGGCATTTATTTTTATTTTTGTTAAAATTTTGTATTTGAAGAATTCAACTTGAATAGAAGATTCTTAAAATTTGAATCTATATATTTAATGTCTTTTTTTTTAAACTTGGAGAATTCCAGAATTGCAAGCTTGTGGTGTTTTGGCGTGGGCAATGCTACTGGCCTCCATGTCTTAGCTCACAAGTGACCACTGTGTAACAGTAAATGATTAGCAGTTTCCATCCTTGTTGTGTTGAAGGGTTAATCACTCAGTGTTGGCTGTTGTTAAAAAAAAAAAAGGAATTTCAGTAATTTAAAAGTTTATATTTCTGTAGATCTATTCTTACAAGATTAATTTTTTATACAATTTATCAACTATATGAAAAAATGAAGAAAGATTTAGATTTTTTTCTTATGAAATTTGATTATTTTAAGAAATAAGTTTTCTATGAGTCAGTAGTAAGTAAAATCTAGTTAAAAAATTTTAAATTTAAAAGTTTCCTTAAACTTATTTCAATATGTATTTAGAATATATAGTATTAAACAGTTAGTTGTTTGTTCCATATCAAAACTGATTATTATAAAGATTGTTTTAAATACATAAAATATAGTCATGAATTGCTTAAAAAATAAAAACATTTCAAATATTATAAAAAGCATTCCTACGAAGTTTGAGAATGAATGTCAAATTATCATGCTATATCAGTTGGTGAGAATTAAAATTAAGAAAATTTATATCTAAAACATTTTTATATAAAATTTATTTGAATGATATCTTAATTTTACAGTGACTTATTCCTTTATTATTAGTATATTGTTTTCGAAGCATTGTTTTCAGTTTATTTGGGACTAAATCAATAGATAAAAGAAAAATAGTGATACTTGTTAACATTTCATTTACTGTAATGAAATACAAACTTGTTAAACTTAATTACAAATATCTTAAGAGTTTTTCATGTAAAATAGTTGCTTAAGTTGAATTATTTCTTTCCAGTTACCCTCAAAAAATTAATGAGAACAAACACAGAGCTCATTGTTATGTACCATGTGCAGTTGCTGCCATTTTGAAGGAAGATCCCCATCTTGTTTCGCCAGCAGTTAAAGCATTTTACTTAAGGGACCCAATTGACATGAAGGTATGTAAAAAATTTTAAACTGAAAATGAAATTAGCTTACTAAAAACTTTTATATTGATGTAAAATTTTATTTTTGACTGTTTCAGTATTTATGTTCAAATTCCTAAAAAAAATATTGGAATGTTTGAAATTGACTTGGCAAATTTGATCATATTTTTTTCTTGATTTTCAGGCAAGTTTTTAAATTAGTTAATTGTCTTATTTTAATATTAATAAGTTCTTTGTATTCAGGCTTGCCAAGCAATGAAATATTTTGCCCCTGAAACTCGAGTTATGACAGAAGTGAGTGGATTTTAAATAATATTTAATTAAAATTTTGTTTAATATAGTATTTATTAAACATTTAGTTAAATATAGTGTTGCTTAATATTATAATATTTCACAAATTTGAATTAACTAAAATTTTATTATAAATCATTTGTTGATTTTTAGTGAAGTTCATTTAATTAAAATCAATTATTTGTATAATATCTTATATGTGCTGTGTGTTTTATTTATTTTTAAGTAAATTGAGGAAATTTTTCTTTTGAATTTTTTATTGTGTGTGAGTATATATGTAGTAATAACTAGTAATGGCCAAATTTTTGGATAATTGTTAAATTTTTTTTATGCTTTTCAACTTTGTATGGCTTAAGAATTTTTTCTTAAATGGAAATGATTGTTCATTAGATTGGAAATTTAATGCACAATTTAACTAAAAGCAGAATTAAAATGTCTATATAAAAGTTATACACTTTTTTTAGTCTATAAAATAAGCACAATTTGTCATGAATGTTGAAGTGTTATATAATAAAAGTGCATTTGTCAATTACAATTACTTATTTAGATTCAATCAAATTTCAGTAACTAAACTACAGCATGTTTTGATTTGTATAAACGATCTGATATAAGAAAGAAAGCTGAGCTAGCAGCGGAATGGTTTGCACTCTTGCCTTTGGTTCAACTATTTGTCTGTTCAAATCCCACCTTTGGCATGAATGTTTGTAGTGGTTCAAAATCCACTTTAAACTGTAGGTCCCTGTCTAATCAGCCCTCGTGTGCAAAAAATGACCATTGAGCTACAAACCAAACCTGGTATAAGAAAGTTGTACTTATATTGTGATAAAATAAAATCAGTGAAAAAGTAAGACAAGTTTTAACTGAAAATGCCTAACTTAGGGTTTGTGCAATTCCTGGAATTTACTGGAGTTTGAAAAATTTTCTTAAGGATTATTGAAGCTCCTAGAATTTTGACTTAAAACCTTGAAAATCTTGAATTATTCTCAGAATTTTTATTTAAATTTTAATATATTTATTTTTTGTAAGAAAATATAAATGTTTTGAGGTTTTTGTTTTAATAACTTAAAATTTTCAATCAAATTGTTATAACATAAAATTGAATATTAGCTCTTAATGTTACCATTAGTTGGCAACACATTCAATATTTGATTGTTAGTGTATTCATAACTGTTGATTAAAATAAGGATTTTGTTCAGCAACAGTAGCTTCATGATGATCCAGTTCAATGAATAAATTATTAGAATTATGTGTGTGAAATGAAGTAATCGTCAATAAGATCCTCATGTGGTGCGGTGCAATTTATGCTTTTTTGATTTATTCCTGTTTTTTTAATATTTTGTAAAATTCACTGAATATTGATATCTAAATTTAAAATTTCTGAGTTAAAATATACTTTTCTTATCTTCTTTGGTGAATATTGTGAATAATCTGAGTGAATCAAGATGAATTTTGTTTATCTATAAAATAAAGGCTGAAATAAATTATTTACTTGTCCAACGGAAAATGTCTTTTCAATATCCAGTGGACTTTAGAAAAGCCATACAAAGATTAACTTTTGCATGGTTCAGAAGACACACATCCCATTAAAGAGTTATCTAATTTGTTAGATAGACTTTTGTATTTTAGATATGGGCAAATCAATTGCCAAATTCCATATATGAAAGAAAAAATGTATTTATTAAAACAGGCTGTATATGTTTATTTTGTAGCCCATTTTATATCTGACAAATAAATTCTTACAGAATTCTTTTTCTCTGTTACCTTTATTTAAAAAACCTACTTCCGTCTCAAAGCATTTCCCAGCACTTGAATGTTAACATTTTAATTGTTATAACACTTTTATAGAGAGTAATACAATAAACATTTAAAGTTATGATGAAATCCAAAAGTGAATTGCAATGAATGTTACTAGACTAAAATGTAAGGGGAGATTTCAACTTATTTATAAATTTTCTAGAATTAGAGGAAAAAAAGTAAATAAAATAAAAATTAACAAGAAGAAGTTATAGCCTCTATAAATTATAATCTATTTGATAGATGTCTAAAATCATATATATATATTGTTGATAATTACATAAAAAATAATGTAATCATTGTTTAAAAAACAAAGTTGTTGAGAGAAAATATACTATATATGACTCTCCTTTTGAGTAAAAATTGGAAATATATGCTTTAATGCCATCTAAGACTTATTTTTTGATTATATTGGTAGTTGGATTTTGTTGTCATGATTTTTCTTTGTATTCTAAAATATAAATACACTATGTATGACTTCAGCATCTTTTGTCAAGATGTAAAACTAAGTAATGTTTATTATCTTCACAAGATTTATTTAATTAAATTATTTAGTAATGTTTATTATCTTCACAAGATTTATTTAATTAAATTATTTATAATTTTAGAATCACAAAAAAAAAAAAAAAAAAAAAAAAAAAAATGATGCCACATGTCTAAAAAGAGAAGTAAAAAATGATTTCTTAGAATACTTTCTGAACTCTTTTTTTTTTCTTTATAAAAAATCTAAAAGTAACAATTGTATACTTTTAATGGAGTTGTTATTTTAGTAATTTTGTGATAAAAAAATAACGATGATATAAATATAATTACTTTCTAAAATGGTTTTAGCATTTTTGACTATATAGATAATATAAATGTGATAGTTAACTTATGAATTATTTAAAAAATTCATGTTTAATAACATAAAATGTGAAAATCAGTGTTTATAGTCTAATTTCCAAATTTTCTAAAATATGAACTTGAAAATTTCACAGTTGGAAATTTTTATATTTAAACAATTTCTTTAAGGTTTTAGTTTCTGAAGAAAATTGCTCTTTTGGCATTTCAGTAATAAAAATTACAGTGAATTACAAAAATGTAATAGCAAGTTTACAGAAAAATTTTATTTTAAAATAAATTTTTAAGAATATATTTCTTCTTTAAAACATATTTTTCTTTGTTTCTTTATTCTTTCATCAAGATTTTAAGTAGTTTTAGTTCATTTTAATGAAAAATTAATTAAAAAATCATACTATTTTAAATTTAATTTTGTTTTGGAAAATTCTGTTTGAAAACCAATTTATTAGTGGTTCTAAATAACTTCTCATTGCTAATTTATTGTAGAGTACTAAAGAAAATCAGAATTCTGTCAGTCATTCATTTGTAAGGGAAACTACATTGTTTATCAATATTTATAATTTTATCCTTTTCAAAATAATTATTGAAGTGCTTAAAATAAGTAATGACTTACACATTGTTTGAAAATGTGAAATATCTATAATTTATAGATTGATATTTGGGATTAAAATAAGTTTAAATGAAGTTTTATTTGTTAACCAAAACAGCTTTTCAATCTGCAAACAATTTTACATATCATTTTATATTGATTATTTAATCAAATATTTTCTATTAAATATCTTCTCAAAGTTTTTATTTTATCTTGTATTTTCAACCCATTTTTCATTTAAAAGTTCTTATTTTAATGCAAAAATTTCTATTTTAATTAAAAAATTGGTTTTTTATTTACTTTTTATTTAAAATTATTAACATCTGAATTTTAGGAACCCTTCTCAAATATATATATATATATATATATATATATATATATATATATCTATATATATATATATATATATATATATGTGTGTGTGTGTGTGTGTGTGTGTGTGTATATTTTCTCTGAAGCTTTTTGAATTATTCAGTGTGTACACACACCATTAAATTTATTTAATAAATTAAGTGTTATAACTCTGGCTAAACAAAATTTGTAAGTTAAAAAGTGTTCATGATTGCAATTTTTTGAAGACTGAAATGTTTTAATGGTTTATTTTATTAATTAGAATGTGATATATAAGCTATGCTTATAATTTTCATATTTTAAAGAATAAAAAAATTATATTACTGCACACATGGGAATATTATTTTTTGAAATAATAATATAAACAATAGTTACAATTTTATTTAGGTTCTGAAAAATTTTAATTAAAATTTATAAACTTAAATCCTTGTTATTTTAATTCTGTAAGGTCTATTTTTAGGTGATATTTACAAAATGCTTATATGCACAGTTATCTAGTCAAAAGTATGAACCTGATAAGAGAACTGGATGGAATCTTTCAAAGAGCAGTAATAATTATGAAAGGAAAGCTCATGAGCTTGGCATGAAATTGGTAAAAGAAAAATGCAATGAATATTTATATGATTGCTTTATATATATATATATATATATATATATATATATATATATATATATATATATATATATATATATATATATATATATATATAACTGTATTTTGTGTATTTTTAATGTGCTGAGTTATTCTTTTTTCTTCAATTATTTGTTGATGCAAGCATCTAATTTATAAAATAAGTTTTTCCTTTTAATATTATAAGTGTTGTTGTTATTTGTGACACTTTGACAAGCCATGCTGTTAACTATGCAAATTTAAGTAAGTAAGGTGCATCTTTTGTTTAACTAGAGAACCATGAAGGTGAAAGTATGACTTTGCTCTAAACTCCTATGATAGATGGCACCAGCAATTTTGACATGGATCTAAAGGAGGAGAAAATTTTCTCCAGACCATTACATCCATGGTAACTTCTCAACAACTGACCACAGAACTTTCGATTCCCTAGATTTAATGAGCACATGTATTGAGAGTACTCAGGTCTTTTGTTGCATTAGTAATTGAACCCAATCCTTCCAGATGGAACCTGGAAGGCTGATGTTCTAACTACTAGGCTACCACAGATAAAAGATGGAGAAAGATTTTTAAGAGTTGGTTGAATTACATGGGATTTATCAACTAATTTATAAGTAATTATTATTAATGTTGTAATAGACACATTATTGTAAAAGTTATTTAAATTATCAGAAAATATTCTTATCAGATTGTATTTTAAAAGATAGAGTTATTTTTCAATATATATTTTATTCTTTTTTAAATTTAGAGTGGCAAGGGATATAAAATAGCATTTTGTGGGATACCAAATCACGTTCATCTTGATGGTAAGAGCGAATGCAGCTGCAAAGGCTGCAGCAGATCCTGCTTTAACATTGGCTTTGCTCTCTGACATGAGAAAGGCTAGAAAAAGTTTTGTTCATTCTCTGGAAAGAATCGTGAAACATGCAGGTCGAAATTAAACTACATGTCATTTTCTCATCCCTCACCTCATAATCAGTTTTACTGATATGAAATGCAGATGTCTGTTTGACTCGCCTTTGCATCGGACACACACAGACATTTATTTCCCAGAGAATTAAATCCTTGGTGTGAAACATGTGATGTACCTTACACAATTTATCATATTTTAATTTCATGTCAAGATTTTAACTTTCAATGTATTCACTTTTTTAATATTTTTGTTTTTTAATGTTTCTTAGGTTAAAAAAAATTTATTACATAAAATCATAGTATTTTTACAGTTTGTCCTATTCTGGACCTTGTGCCACAAAACCCAACCAACACACCATTAATTCAGTGTGCTAAGCACTTGTAGAATTAACATTCTGATTTTCAGCTCTTAATGTGTAGAATCAACACTAATTATGGATATTTAGTTATTTATTTAAAGTCCAATTTGATTAACTCTCATGTATAAAAAGTTATCACAGAGTTACAAACTAAAATCTATCCAGAATTCTTAGTGGAATTGTGATATAAAATATACTTATTTTACTGAATAAATATATTATCTTGTAAAAGTCATTACATAATGAGCTTTTTTAATTCCATTCTCATTGATTTAACTCAATTTTTTGTGCCTAATAACAGTTCTTTCAAAATATATTTTATGTGAGTAAAAATTTGTCATTTAAAATATGTATGGGTCTGGTTCATCAGTTAATATGTATAAAATGTATGTTAACACATGCATTTTTTTACCATCTATTTTTATGTTTTTTGTGTAAAAAATTACAATCCTGCATCACAAAAGCATGTTCTTAGTTGATAGGATAATAGAAAAGAGTTGCAAATACTCTGTTGATAAACATCGGTACAGTGAGTGACTCTTGTAGTAAGAAATTGGTAGGTGTTTTCTTCATTAATGTATGTGTGTACAAGTCGCATCATTGGTTAATAAAATATTAAATTTTTATCAATGTAGCTCTGGATACATATTATGCATCTCTAGTTTTTTTTTTGTTTTTTTTTTTTGTTTTTGTTTTTTTAGAGTGAATGTGGTATAATAATTATGTGTTTATTATAATCTGCTCTATTCAAACTGTGTTATTGTCTTCAACATAACCTTACTGTTTAATATATTAGTTGTGATTACATTAATTTCATAATCGAAAATTATTAAATTACTATAACCATAACTGATTTTAGAATCACGCATTTATACAACTTGTGAATGTATACAACTAATATAGATGTATTCATAATTGATAATAATTTCTTCTAAAATTTGTACTCATTAAATTTTTGAAATTAATTTATCATTGGTTTTTTTCTGTCTGCAATAAAATTAAATCATGCTAAAGAATTTTTTTCATGTTATTATGCACATCATGATTTCAATTCAATTATGATTGATAGCTTCAGTCTGAGACTCAAGAAATATATTTTGATAAAACCCTTTGAAATTAAATAAATCTTAAAAGATTTGTTTCACTCTTCTACTGTACTATCAATTTATTGAATAAATCTTTATATTTTTTACTCTATATTTTTCTTAATATCTCAATACAACATAATATACACCATGTTATTTTCAGTAATTGCTTTCAATGCTAATTTTTAGGCTTGTGGATTTGAAATGCTTGCAATTGGTGCAGAACAATTGATGTGTGCGGATAATGAATCTGAAGAGCATAATTTCACTAATGATATGCGATGGAAACGGTTCTCAAAGAACTTGAAAGAAAGAGGTTATTTTAGGGTGAGTTACTTTAAATAAAAAAACACAAATGATTAGATAATTATCAAATAACAAAAGAAATCAATAATTAATTTCTGATATGAGTATGTAGTGTCTTAATTTCAGTGTAATGCATCTTTAAATTTTTAGTTTTGTGGCATGTGTAAGTGTCAAAAAGCTTAATTATTTTTTTTAGAAAAGAACTGTTTAATGTGTTATAAGTTCTAATTGTAAATTGTAATCTAATTAGTTTCTGATTTTTTAAAAATTATTTTTAGTAAAAGTACTGCTAAAATGAAGTATACTTTTTTTAGATATTATCTTTATTTATCCTTTATATTGCTTTTTAAAAAATCTTTATCATTAATATATTTTTATAGAATGAAATAGAAGGTAGTGAACTTTATGAAAGGTTATTATGTCAGGCTAAAGACTTCTATTTGTCATCACTGAGGAGTGATGTCAATTGCAACTTGCACCCAGGAAAACGTATTCAAGTACTTTTGAGAACAGTGAATGCCAATTATGAAGAACTGAAAGAAGCAGAAAAACATTTAACTCCACCAGATGGTAAAAAGTTAAATTATTATAATGTTTATTGTAGTATATTTTATAACAAATTCTGCTACTCTGATGTTAATCATTCTTTGTTATACTGTGAATTTATAATATTTTATAGTGATAATATCTTTATTTTGTTAATCTTTATATTAAGTGCTTTCATTTTTCTCTGCAATTGCATATTATTTATTAATATCTTTTATAAATTTTTTAGTCTATATTTTTGTATTTTATTTTTTCATTTAAAACAAGTTTTGCAATGTTTAAACTTTTTGATAATTGTGGAAACAGTAATTCATTGAACATTTATTGTTAAATAAGATTTAAATTATTTTGCTTTGCTAATAGGAAATTGTGCTTTTACTGCTTGCATAGTTATTGTATTTGGCTTGTATTGTTAAGTGATATATTTTACCATAAAACAAATTTTAATTTATTTACTGAGCATAAGTGAGAAATTTATATAAAAAAAAATATACATTATCAACATTTTGACTACATGGAAAGGCTATACATAATTTTTTCATTTTCCTCTGAAAGCTACTTTTGACTATAAATATTTGTTGAGAAATATAGAAATGAAACTGTATAACTTAAATATTATTATTATTCAACCAGGTATTGAATATTTAAGATTTAAATTTTTTTTAGAATATATTCCTAATAATAGAATTTTTTTAAGTGTTTTCTTGAACTGTGTTGGAAGTAATCAGTTGTAATCAAAAATGCATCTTTCTCAAATAGGTATTAGAATATACTTGTAACAAATATTTTGGTAAAATTGCCCTAGCTAATCATAAAGGTATGAAAAAAGAACTTGAACATTATCTATTTCATTGCACTGTACATTTGAAAATGTACCACTATTTTCCTTTGCAATATTAAAACATGGAAATTTTTTTTAAAAAATGAAATAAAAAACTGAAAAGCAATGCAATTGATAGTAACTCGTTTAAGCATTTACATTATAAAACATACTTGTTGAGTAATAATAAACAGAAGTGTTTTATTTTTTAAAATTATTTCTTTTATCCTGGAATATTTTATAAATTTTTAAATAACTATGTTATGTATATTTATATTGAAATTTTTTTTAGTTATGTTTATGTTATAGCAACCTGATACTTATAGAGATAAATTTCTGTTTAGATGACAGATGGATGGAAATAACTCCCGAAGCTTTAGACTGTATGCTAGAAAAAATGTCACAAAAGCCTAATGAAATTGCTGAAACTATTACTGGAAGTCTTAAAACATTTCTTGAACAAGAATCTGGTGTGAATGGTGTTGAAATTTCTCAAAGTAATAAAAAGAACAAGAAACAAAAAATAAACTTTGATGCTGATGCTTTTGCTGATTCAGTCAATAAAATTTTAGGTAAGATTTAGTTTTCCAATATTCTTTGCATTATTCACATTTGATGAACTGACAGGTGAATTTTCTCTGACCTTCAGTTCAACAATTTGGGCATTCAAATTCCAATTTTAGCTTGGTTGTTTGTAGTGGTTTGGAATCTTTTTTAAATTGTAGATCTTGGTCCAATCAGTCGCTGATTGGACCAGATAAGTTGATAGATACTTGTGCACATAAAAAGGACTGTTGTGTGTGTGGGGAGGAGGGAAATCCCTCTTAATTATAACTTTATTAGTACTTGTTTTGAATGCCAGGCATACTTTTGAAAACTTTTGCAGTAATATTAAATTCATATAATTAACTTACATGTTTAATGCAGATAAAATTCTCTTCACTAAGAAACTAAACAACTCACCTATTAATTAATTTGACCTTTGATTTATTTATGTAAACATAATAAGATCATCAAGCTGGTTCTGCTATGAAACAGTCAGATTGTAAAAATTTGCCTCTTTGTTAGTAAATTCACTCCTTTAAAATGAAAAATCTATAATTATTTTAAGAACAATGAAGATTTGCTTAATTTATTATAAATTAATAAAATTAACTTTTAACAAATTTCATGTTAAATCGGGAAACTATTTTTTTTAAAAGAAAAAAATGAATATTGTAAAAACGACTCTCATTATAAATTAGCTTACATCTCATTATAAATTATCATATGCATCATTATCTTGAAAATCTTTGGTTTTTGTTATTAATTTGCTATTCCTATATCATTCTTAGACATTGAAAAAATTTATAAAGATATCTAAAATTGATTGCATTTTGAATACTTCTTTATCAGATCTTTTTTTATATTTCATTTTTTGTAAAATTCTATAATACAAATAGTTTTTCACAATTTTTTTAGATAATGCTGATAATATTTTTTTTGTTGTACATTTTTATTTCATTTCTCATATTATTGCCAATTACTTAAACACATATTTTTATAATGTATGATTTAAATTTATTTTTAATTCCCTTGGTTAAGATGTTTGATTTAGATTTTAGAATACCAAACTGTGATGATGATGGCTCCAGTTCATCTATGAGTGGATATTCTGAGGAGGAAGATGATGATGTTGCTTTAGGTGAAGGGGTCACTAGTAAGTATTATTTTTTTTGTCACTACATTCTAAATTTAGCCTTTTTTATGGTATGTTGAATTAAAATTAATGTAAAATAAATTTGATCATTTCTTAATGTGCTTAAAAATTCTTTGAATAATTGCAGAATAATCTAAAAAAATTATTGTCAATGCTTTTTGAAGATATTGAATTAATACATATATATATATATATTTTTCAACAATAAAGTTTTCTTTTTAAGTTTTTCCCATATTTTTTTCTGAAGAGTTATGTTACTTCGAAATTGATTTTCGCTGAATGGGAAAAAATAGAAATTTTTAAATAAATCTGCGTTAACATAAAGCTAAAGTTAGTTAAGATTTTTTTTTAATGTCATTGTTTAATTCAAAAATTAAGGTATTATCTGTGATTCTTATTCTTTCATTCAGGAAGTGAAAACTGTATAGAGTTATATAAGATTAAATAGTCTCTAATTTAATATTTTAAATAACTTTTCCACGTAAATATCCTTCAATTGAATTTGAGATAGAAAGCAAACATATGGAAGCATTTAAGTAATGAAACTTTTAAAGTTCAAAATTGAAAAATACTCTTAATGTGTTGCAAATTTAGCAAATTATTTTTCTAAACAAATAAAATATAAAGTTGTTTTATAATTTTTTTTAAATACAACTTAAGGTTTTAACATTATTTTTAAGCAATTTATAATCAAATAAAATTTAAACAGATGCCAGTATTTATTCTGCATAAAAGTATGCATTTGCATTTGTAATTTAATCACACTCATATGTATGTATTGTAAGCATGCTTTCCTTTTTAAGATATTTTTTTGCTTCTGTAATCAGAAATGTAAATCACTGAATAGCTATGAAAGAAAAATCAGCAATGAACAATATAATTAAATAAAAATGATAAAGTTATTAACATTTAATGTATATTCATTTCTCTTTTGGTAAATAAAATGTTAAAAAAAAAAAGTTTTCAATTTAATTATTTTGTATTTGCTCATATTTTAGATTTTTGTGTTTTAGGGAAGCTGAATACTGGTAATAAAAGTGATGATGCAGAATACATGCAGTCTTATATGGATACAATGGATAGAGAATTATCCAAAACAAATGTAGGATTAAGTTTTGAAAAAATGCCACCACAACCCACATCAAATGACAAAAACCAAGTAAGTTGTTTATAATAAAGAAGGGAGGAAAGAAAATAATTTTATGCTATTTCTATTTTTAATAAATACAAAATAATTTTCTGCTGTTTTAGTTTCGTGACATTTCAAATGTGTAGCTTAATTTTAATTATCATGTTATGCGTGTTTATAACATCTACCCTTTACCTATCTATTTAGAAAAAAATGACAGTGAAGCTAGTTAGTGGTCTTATATGACTATAACAAGAATTAAAATTTAATCAAAAAATTTCATTAAAGGGAAATAATTTTATGAGTTTAAGAATAATCTTCATTATTGTCAGAAGCTTTCAAAAATTTTTTGTTCACCATAAAGTTTCTTTCCAAGGAAAACAATATTCCTATTTTATATGGCTCTCAAATATAGTGGTAACCTCTTGCTGTTTTGCAGAATTTCCAAATAAATTTCATTTTTTGAATCTTTATAGTTTATGCTTGTTTGTTGAGCTTTCACGCACTTATTTTTGAAAAATGATATCAAATGATAATATAATAATGCTGCTAATTAGAATCCTTTAAATAAACTATATAGGATTTGTTGTTGATTCACCATAAAGTTTCTTTCCTAGGAATAAAAAATACATCCCTTTTTATATTGTTCACAGATATAGTGGCTATCTCTTACTGGTTTGCATGATTTCCAAGTAATTTTATTTTTTGACTCTATAGTTTGTAGAAATTATGTTTCTGTGTATTAAGTTTTCATGAACTTATTAAAAAAATTAGTTTCAAATGATAATATAACTCTATTGCTATTTATAAACCTTTAAATGAGTTATATCCAATGCATTAATGATTCATGAAAGCTTCCATTTTATAATGCGAAACATATCCAAACTAAAATTAAAGGCTTTTACATTTTTGTGATTGTATTAATTACTATATTACATAATTTGACGTAATTGGTATTCTTATTAGAAATTAAGTTTCTATGAATATTATTAATATTTTGCTATCCTTAAGAGGTTTTATTATCTATTCGTTTTTGATTGGAAGTATTAATAGTACTTATTGCTAGAATGTGATTCTAATTACTATTTTCTCCCATGAAATTAAATATTCTGTTTGTACTGCTTATTCTTTTCATTTTTAGTAAAATGACCTTATACCACTTTTTAAGCGATATTGTAAAATTATATAAGATATTGTATTTTATTTCTGTCTAATTATATTTTAGGCTCCTTTAGTTGATTCAGATATAGATTCTGAAGAAGATAATTTCCAACCTGTTGATATTAATCTAACTGCTCTGAAGAATATTCTTGAATCATACAACAGTGAGCAAGGTGTTCCTGGACCTATTAGTAGTTTATTTGCTGCTATGGATATGAAACTTCCCGAAAATGCAGATTTTTAAATAATTTGGGAATTCTTTTCTTTTTTTGATTGAAAGTAATTGTTAAATGAGTGACCATCTTAATTTCAATATTGCTGACATGCAATGCAAGAGGAATGTTGCAAATTACAATTTTTATCTTAAAACTATGATTTGTTGCCTTTACCTTAATACTATGATAGGTTTTCAAATTATTATTAAATAAAATAATTTTTTTATGAAAAATTTTCACAAAGAATTAGTGCTTAATATGCAGGAAAATAAATCACATTTCATTTATAAATTATTCATAAATGCCAACATACTAATCTAAATGAATTTTAATTACTTAAATATAATTTAATAAATGATATTTCTTTTAAATTATAATTAAAAATATTTTAGACATTAAAATTATATATGAGTAGGACATTTTCAATACTTTATAGCCATTTCGAATTCTTGTAATTTTAGTGATATAAATAGTATTACAATCTAAACCATTTATCAATTAACCTTTTTCATTTCACTTATTTTGTTGAAGATATTTTAAATAAAAACATTTTTGTTTAAAAATTGTATGATTTTTAAGTTTGTTAGGTATACATTATCACTGAATGAGAACAAATACAAAGCTCAATATTTTTATAATTTGTGATTTTCAGTTATAAGATTGCATAAAGAAATTGATCAATACAACTGAGAAAGCAAAGCTCAAGTATTTATTTTAGGCTCTAATTAAAAAGGTTTTTTTAAGCATTTGTGCTATAAATTTACAGCTATGTAAATACAAGAATTTAAAATCAAAAGTAAATATAAGGACAAGCAGCTTTTGAACTGTTATATATTCAATTTTTCTGCATTTATCTCTTTATTTTTTTTGTTCTTAATTATTCTTATTGAAAATTCACATTAGCTATTTATGATTTCATTTACTTTTAAATACAAGAAGAATTTGGGTTATTTTATTTTTTTTAATGATAGCTAAAAATTTAATTTTCATTGAATATTTACTTAAAAATACGTATTTTAAAAGTTCTAATTATCAAAAGAAATTAATATGCTTCAATGTAGGATAACAAATTTGTGAGTAGTTTTGGAAAGCGTTTATAAAAATATAAATTTTCAGTAAGTTTCATGTGTAACATGATTTGAAAGTAATATGATTCTTTGATTCATTCAGTTAGAAATATAACAATATTTTTAATTTTATAAAGATTTTATATTCTCTTAATTTATTAACATTTAATAGTAAAATCTATACACATAATAAAGATTGTGAGATAATTTTAAATTTTGTTTATATTGTAACTTGAATTGTAAAATTTAATTTAAGAGACCAACAAATTACTCCAAAGAATCAGGCAAATATGTTATTTATTTTAATATTAAATTTCCAGAAAATATTACTTAAGTACATTTAAAGGAAAGTGAAGTGTCACCCTAAAAGGAAGATTGTCATTTTTCCAGATGTCCTCGAAAATAATATTGATATTTTAGATTAAGATTTTGTTTATAATTAATTATATAAATTGAGATGATTGATTACAAAAAAGTTCAAAGATATTATAGGTGTACTTGGGAAATATTAGCAGTTAAAAAGCTGGTTTGATTTTACTGTAAATATAAAGATTGTAAGTCAAGTAATAGCTATTGCTATTAAGTCAAATACACTGTGGTCTTTCACTAAGCAAATCATGTGCTATTTTAAGAATATATTATTCATCAAACAAATGGACTGTTGTCATTTTTGTAATATAGTTTTTTTATTCATTCTCATTTTTTATCTAAGTTATTTGTATTTTTATACACTTGTATTTTACATACTGATTGTTTTTTAAATAAATTAAAATAATTTGTGTGAGTTTACGATGGATCTTGTTTTATTTTTATATCCTTATGAAGGACAAATGTTTTCAAAGAAATAGATTTTTTTTACTTTATTGGTTGTAATGAAAAAAAGATTTTTTTGTAAAATTATTATGAAATTCAATATTTTTTGTCTGTTACAATGCATGAAAATTATGAGATTACAATAAAACTGAGATTTTGTTATATGCTTCATTTATGTGTTTCAAATATTCTTTATTTATAAGCAGTTCAAATTGTAAACACAGGATGTGACATTAAATGAGATTTCATTTCCTGAATATTTAAAAATTAACGACCATTATATGATTGTACTTTATTTTCTAAACACAGTGGTTAAAAATGATAATTATTAAAACATGAAACTTCATTTTTAAATGAGAAAACTTCAATAAATTGTCAAAGGCAAAGAATTCTTTGCAGGAAGAATAATTCACACACACACACATTTTTAATATCAACCATATTATGAGAGTTTTAGTTTAGAATATGTATAGCCTCTGAATATTTTTGAATTATGTTAAATTACCTTTTAGTTTTTATAGGAAAATTGTGTAACTGTAAAGTTTAAATAGTATTTGAATTTCGTTGTATTCTTTTACCATTTTCTAAGTATTATGATTTTAATGAAATATTTTATCTTTTACTAAAATAAATGAGTTAGTGTTATTTATTGAGTAATACATTTTTCTTTTTTAATCAATAAATGAAGTATTTGAAAGCATTTTAAAATTTATTAAGTATTGAAATTCTTTAATTATTGACTTTGTATAAAAATAAGGAATTTAAAATTTTTGTTATTACGGAAACAATTAATTATTCCATTATTTTTAATATTTCTCTTAATTTATAATCTTTTTAAGTTTATAGAGATAATTAAAGTATTTATTTATATAAATTGCAGGTATTTAATGGTTTTATATTTTTATAACAGTTTCTTAAAATTACAGAGACTGGTTTTTCTTAATTGAAAATGGAATCATTTCAAAGCAGTCGCAATAACCAATCCACTTATTAAGTTAAAAGGTATTTTAAAAAAGTTGTCACACAGGAAAATTTCTGTTTGGCAGATAGCACATTATAAAAAGACTAAATGATTGAAATTGAAATTTCGTGTATAGTATTGATGACAAAATCAGCAGTTAAATGTAGCTGCCATTGTTGTTTATAACTGCATATCCATATACCTTAGGATTGAATTAAAGAGGATTTGGATATATCTTTGTGAAGTATAGAAGTCTATTTCTACATTTTATTGAAATTGATCTAGTCTAACAGCTGGTCGTGTGTTTCTTGAACCAGTTGTGCAGTCATGTACTACCGGATTTCTATTGGCAATGCATCAAGAGAACAAGTAGCCGAAAGAAACAATTCAATCTAACTTTAACTTCAATATAACTTGAAGCGTGAAGAATTCTTGAGCATTGCGCGCCACGTATGGTTATCTATTATCCTGTTGGAATATAGCTTATGGCAAGGGTTAAAGGTATACGAAAACCACCATCTCCATCATCTCAGAGATTTAAGTTCTGTCTGTTGAGTGCATCTGCAATGCATACTTGAGGAATATAAAGTGAAATCCAATACCACCAGAAATAACGGGTACCAATCCATAATAATTCAGCAGTCTCTCACTATGTGACATCACACTCGAACCCGACAATTGTTATGAACCATATTGCAGGCAGAAACGAAAATATTCTCTAAAGACAATCTTCCATTCCGTTGTCCTTTTCCATTATTCATTGTATCATTGGCGGCTCAAAAACCTATGATTTCGATATGTGAATGATTTACAATGAAATATAATTTTTAAAAGGTAAAATATTCATATTCCTCTTCCAATCGCTTAGAATTATAGTTCAAATACTAAATTAATGCTTTGATTTTGTTGCCAAGGTTTGTAAATCCACGAAACATTGTTGCTATTATAATAGACATTTCTTATAATATACATTTAATATTATAATATACATTAATTATAATATACACTTCTTAAATATTTAAAGATTTATGTTTCTCCTGTCTATTTTTATCCGAATATCACTTCGCTTAGGTTTCTCAATAGCATTTTCATATAGTTCCTTGTCGTTCTAGCCTTCATGTGTAAAAAGTGATCGTAGACCGACAAACAGTAGTTGAAGGCTTGAAGTTTTAAGGTCATTTTTATGAGCTATTTATCTCGGAATACTTATATCAACTTTATTGGTGGAACAAAAATGTATGAGGGTTGTAAATAAAGTAATTGCAACAAAGTCTAAATCAATATTTAATGAATGTAGAGGCAAAATTACAGTACTTTTCTTTAAAGTAATTTCTTCTATAGCAATAAATTTTGATAGATGTCAAAAAGCTAATAATATTGCTGACTAGGTGTTTATTGATGTTAGTGGCTGACCTCTTTAGTACTCAGATTATATACGTCAATATTGGACGTCCTGGAGGGCTTTTGATTCCTGACGTGCATTCAACTTAGTGGAGAAGTAGCAGTTCCAAGGACTCATGATCGATGAATAAGGTATTTCAATATCTCCCAGGGCACTGCCATAAAAGATACTCCCCGACTCGCATAACATAACTGGAATTATCAAGGAACACGAGGACAAGGATTATGGAGATTATGGATATTGTACTCAATAAGCATGGACATTGCGCTATCTGGATGAACGCAATGCTTATATAGAAATCACCAACAGTTGATTGCGTTTACGGTTTGTCTATGATCATGCATACAAATCATACCTTCCGATCTTAAACTCAATCAGTATAAAATACAGTCGAAATGGCATCTGATAAAACTTCTATGAACGTAGCGAATATGGGTGATGCCGTTCTTTGAATTGACATTTTAATTTAAGCTGGAGCCTACGTCTTATTAATGGTAACAAAATGATGCAGATATGTTCTTCCGTCATTGGGTATCTGTCGAAATGGATGCCAGCGCAAGTGGTAGCCACTACAGACATTGAACAGCAGCATTGAAAATTACTTACCCAACGGGAAGTAATTTTCTATATGCTAAGGTCCCCACAATAAATGCGACATCGTTTGATGACTGATCTGTACTTCGACGGATGATTTCCAGACAGCTTCATCGAGGTTTTTAGGAAGGAAGATTTATCACGATGTTTCCATGATGTTCAGGATTGATGCCTGACTTCTAATGTGCAAATCCGTCAGTCTTAGTCCTATCCGCTCAAAGCATTTTGAATAATCGTACAACCGTTATTTGTGATAACACATTTTTGATATAATATTCAAATGATTTTTGGTAACATTAAGAGATGTGCATTTTTACCAAGGATAATATCTCATTTTAATCAATGGCTTCTGATTACTTTTTGTAAATACTAATAACTTTTGTGTTTAGACCGTGGAAACAACAATATTCATTTCAAAATATCATGCAAGTTACCCTTTTTCTAAATCGACGGTTTTAAACATTCTGCACATCGATAACAGCATAATCAATTATATGGATGAACGCAATGATGATATAGACATCACCAACAATGTATTGTGCTAACGGTTTGCCTTTGATCATTCATAGAAATCATACGTTCCTTCTTAAACTCAATCAGTATAAAATACAGCCGAAAGGGTAGACGATAAAACTTCTATGGACGTGGCGAACCTGGGAGAATATATTTAAATGAAATATCTTATTCATATTCCTAGAGGGCTAATTGTTTCTTTCATATTTCTTTGTTATTAAAATTTAATTATTAATTAAAATAAAAAGTAAAAATGGATTTTCTAAATCATTTTTACTTTTTGTGGAAATAATCTTTCAAACTAAGAAAATAATATTTATAAACTTTAAGTAAATCTTCCATGATAAAGTATATTAGTAAAAATGACTTATATCCTTCAAAATAAGAGTCGAAATTACTTTTCAAAGTAAAAAATTATATTCAAAAGAAATAATACCTTATTATTTTCAGTTTAAGGAAACTTGTATTATTGATTGATCAATGCCTTCTCATAACTGTTATTTATATTTTCAAATTTCTCTGTTTTTTTCTCAGTAAATAATTATAATATATACTTAATATATATAATGCAATATTTGTAAATATAACGATTTGTGGTCAATAGCTCTGGTATATAAATAAATGGACTGTATAATTTTGAACATAAAAAAAAACTTTATTTTTCGTAGCTGATTCATCTCATTCATTTTATATCTGCTCTCCTCAAAAGCAGTAACTCAACCCCCTCCTCTCTCACAGTTTTTTATTTTGTTTTTCTCAGATACAAAGATGGCGCTGTTGTCACAGTGCTTCATGGGTATGAAGCAATAACAATGTTTTTTTTGTTTTTTATTTTTATTTTATAACATTTTTATGCATATCATATAGTCCCAAATAATAAAAAATAATAGTTATAATAATAAATATTACATTTAGAATCATGTGCATGCGCATATTATTTCACTTTCATCTATTTATGAAATTTGACGATATGAACGACTACTATTATAGATACAAATTTTTGAAGCAGACACTTTGGTTGATCTCTTAATTACACGGATTATGCACTCGCATCCAAAAATACTTATTTTAATTAATATAATAATATATGTATATTTTTTGATCTTTTATTTTACAATAAAATACTTGAAATATTCATTTGATTATGAACTTAAGGATTTGATATAGATTTCATATTTCTAATTAGCTAACAGTTTACTTTAAACCGATTTTAAATCAGAAAATGTTCTTAATAATTAATACATTCTTTTAAATAACAGTCCTACATATTAATGTATTTAACAAAGGGGCTATTGTGTCCTCAACGGAATGCAAATTACTCCTGAATCTCAAAATAAGATATTCCATCTCACATTTTACAAGGAATTTTAAATGACATATTTTTTAAGCTATGAGATTGGATATCTCTACAAATTTATTGCTTTCTCAACATTCCCAAAACTTTTGAATTTCGAATTATCAAAGTTTGGATGATTTATATTTTTTACGAAGTTTGATTCTTTTACCTATTAAATTAAAAATTTTTTGGTTGTTTTTCTTCAATGATTGCTTTTATTGAGATGTTCTTGTTTGTAAGCTCAAAATCTTTTGTGAAGTATTTGACCCATTTCGTGTTGACTGTATAGTGCACTTAAATTAAGGCTTTCTTTACTTTTTAGTAATGCTATATTAATATCTTATGAAAACTTTAAGAAAATATTTTATTTCTAAATATTATTGATTCTTACAAAAATTTGTCTCGTTTTTAACGATTAAATGAATTAAATTCCAACTATAAACATTACAATGTGTTCATTATCTTTCTTTTCTAAGTTTAATTAGAATGTGCTTAATTTTAATATACACCCTCTTCCTGTTCAAAAACATTTATAAATTTACTATAGGGAGCAGAAATCAACAAATATTTAAAACAATTGCAACTAGCAAAATTAACTATGCTATTTCTATGCGAAAAGAAATAACAGCAGATTTTCTTATTGCAGTTATTCTCCTTCATCTAATTTTGTGGTAAAATGACACCAGCTAGGAATTCTACCTTTCAAGGGGCGGAAGAAGTAATGATAACTTACACCCGAGTCTGTAATTTAACCGCGTGGGAGTCTTCGCCATTAAGAAACCAAGCAGATGAGTTCAAAATTTTTGCCACCCCAGGGGTATCATTTGTCATGGAGGACATTGCGACCACGATATATTTAGCGAGCCTCAGCCGCCATTAGCGGATACGATGGATCTTCATGTAAGTCGCGGAATTCGAACTCACAGTCTTCCGATAACGAAAGCCGAGCTGGTAGCCGAATGGTTAGCGCTCTTGCCTACGGTTCAGCAGTTCGTGGGTTCAAATCGCACCTAGGGCATGGATGTTTATAGTGGTTCGGAATCCACTTTAAGCACTAGGTCCCGATCTAATTAGCCCTCGTGTGCCAAAAAAGATCGTTGAGCGACAAACAAACAAACCGATAACGAGAATGAACGCCCCTAACGAACTATGCCCCCACAGCTCGAAATTTGTAATTCAACACAAATAGCATAGAATTCAATTCCTTCCGAATACTTTCTTCAACTTTCATTTTATTTACAAATCGCATATATATATATATATATATATATATTTATATATATATATATATATATATATATATATATATATATATATATATATATATATATATATATATATATATATATATATATATATATATTTATATATTGGGTTGTTCGGAAAGTCAGTTCGTTTTTCATGAAAATGAAAAACGTGCAGCAAATAAACATTGTATTGCACTGCACATTATTCTAGTCCAATAGCTTTTACCATCTTTCTGGTAGTAGTACGATTCCACGGTCATAAAGTGGTTGGTTTTTACTAGCAAAAAGTTGATCGACGTAGGAAAAACGAAATTACTTTCCGAACAACCCAATATATATATATATATATATATATATATATATATATATATATATATATATATATATATATATATATATATATATATATATATATATATATAATAAACTAGCAAAAACATATGCGCACACATTTATAAAAATAAAATTTATTCCAGTGATGAAAATCTATAATATACAATGTTTGGACTGATGCAAAATATATCATTGACTTGACAGTTTTATTTTAAATTGTCATGTTTCAGCAGGTCAGTTTACAGCTCCTCGTGGGGTGTAGCTCTGAAGGGAGGTTTGGGTATCTGCATGCTGTCGTCATCTTCCACCTGGTGAGGAGTCATGCTCTTCATGGCTTCTTCATTCAGTTTCTGGTTTGCTTCGTCCATTGAAAAGCCATGAGGCTTCATCTGCAAACATTTAGTTAAATTACAAATGACTGTTTATGTTTCAGAATAATTTGAAAAACTGTTGAATAATGTTTCTCACGGGCTGAGATCCGACGTTTGATCTCTACTATTTTTGAACATTTGCTTCCTGCATGTACCTCTGTCGAAATGCAGGTTTGAGATTTTCCGAGTTTTTTTTCTTTCCTTGGCGACACGTGAGCACTACCAGCTAAAAGTTCTCTCGGAAAGCAATGAAATAGGGTTATTATAAAAAAATATTACAGCATTATGCATTTAAGTTGCCTTTTATGAAGAGTGTTACCAGAAGGCAGCTCACTTTTGCCTTTTGTTAAGACAAGATTATAAACAGCAAAAGATCTCAGCTAGTGTGGAAAATCGAC
This sequence comes from Latrodectus elegans, assembly GCA_030067965.1. Classification (NCBI taxonomy): domain Eukaryota; kingdom Metazoa; phylum Arthropoda; class Arachnida; order Araneae; family Theridiidae; genus Latrodectus; species Latrodectus elegans. The sequence continues at coordinate 24,216,018 of CM057819.1, read as the reverse complement.
AGAAGAATGTTGTTCTACTGCATTTATGTCTTTCGAAGTGGGTGCTTAGGACTTTTCCGGATTTACTTTTTTTGCGATTAATAAATATGTCTCCACTATCTATGAAAAGACAACTTGTAAAGCAATTTACTGAGTGAGCATCTTAGAGGTTTAGTAGCACGTGTAGTAGATAGCCTATTGGCTTAAAGCTGTTGTAATACATTTTAATACCAACAATTATCATTATTTATCTCAGGAAAGAAAAAAATACTATTAAATAATTTTAAAGTCACAAAATCATCAAAAATCTCAATAAATAGCTCAGAAGATTCTCATTTCAATGGAACCATAATAAACAGTGAGAATGTATTTTCTTTCTTCTTTAATTTAACCAATAGTTTTGATATTTTAATCACAGTATTTTATTCATCTTTATTTAATTACTTATTATTTATTTTATTCATCTTTATTAATTTTACATCTTTACCTGATTTTTAGTTTAAACCATTTTTTTGGGAGTTAAATACGCGTACAAATATTTGTATCTCAATTTCATATTTCAGTGAATAATAACAAAGATACTAATGCTATGATCTTGGTGTTTAATTATTATATGGTATTCCGTTGACTTGTCGATGCACAGATACTATCTCTGATCTCTTACATTCACAGTTCCAGAGCATTCTGCAAAGAAAAATCATATGCTATTTATTAAATTTTGCACAGTGATGAAATATTCTACGATTTCAGTGATGATGAAGAAAACTGATTTCCTTATCGATTAATCGCCTTTAAGTATGGAATAGTTTGAATTTTTAACATCAAAGAGAAAATCTACAGAGTTTGAACTCAATTTATCTTATTTCTAAAAAACTGCAATCGAATTTGTTCAATCGAAAGTGAATTGCGATATCATCAATAGAATTCTGAAGTATTAAATATATATTTGTTGTAGATTTAAAATGATTGACTTAGCTATTGCATACCATTTTTGTTATCTTCATACATACATGCTGGGATAAGTGCTCGGGAGTCTTCTGTCTTTACTGACTTATTGCAGCTGAATGCAGCCCACTATCTTAAGGGTCTGCCCAAAGATCAACTCACGGAGAGGATTCAAATGCCTTAATAAGTTTTTGACTGTTAGAATATAGTATCAAGAAAATGCAGGAATTGAATTTTTTTTTTTTTGAGCTGAAGTCTTTGTGGAACAGGTATTTTGGCAAATGGTGGAATTAAGTGTTTCCCCCATATTTGTAAATTTCGAAGATGAGTGTGCATGCATCGGCATATTTTCTTGTACTTAGCCCAGAAATGAGTTCCATTAGTTAGGTGGAAATTGTTGGTTAGAATGATTGTAATTTAGAAGTAGGAACCAAGCAGAAGATTAGTACTTGATCTGCTACTTCCAGGTCATCCACTTGGAAGACATAGTAAACACTACTTTTTCATGTGGACCAGCTGTTTTTGGTTGCTGTTGAACCAGCATGCATCCTTGTACCTAGCCCTGGATTGGGTCGTACCTGTAAGATAGAAGCAGCCGGGAGGAGTCTTTGTGATTTTGAAGCAAGGACCAAGCAGAAGACCTCGATTCTTGGCCTGCAACCCCCACTAATATCATTTCACTTGGAGAACATTATGACGACGACCAGTTTTAAAGTGTTTCAGCTACCTTTAGAGAACCCGACGGATCTTCTGAAGCCGAGTTTCGAAACCACTTATTTCCGATTGTGAGAATGACATCCTGACCAACCAGACTACCACGGCCAGAATCCATTTTGTGCAAAGAAACGGAGAATATTCTACGATGTTCTTCCTTATGATAATGGAACCTCAATATTTATAACCTGTTCATTTGGAATGACCTGTACTAGTAAAAAATATTTATTTTATTAAAAATGTTGGCATCTAAAAAAACAAGAACTACTTTCCTCTTATTGAATTTGGTTAAAAATTGTTTAAGGAAAAGGAAATGTTAACATCATTGTACTAAATGAAAATTTAAGAAAACTACTAAATTAAATGAAATTCCTTAACTTTATTTCTTAAGACGAATTGCTTTATTATTATACTTTTTTTAATATTTTAAAACTAAACTAAACCTGTGGCATAAATGTCTAAGTGAACTAAATGTCTGGGGCCTACATTGTCTGGGGTCTTGTTTTCCTAACCGAAAGACCTGGGGTGCGAACTGTATGTCCCGGTTAGGTGGTCAGACTAACGCTACACCCCCAGTGTTTAGTTCCCAAGTGCCTGGTACTCAGTTTATCGATACACTGAAGGGATGGAAAGCTGAATTGATTTTTCCCAGCCCAATGGAAAATGTTTTAAAAGAGGAAATGTATAATTTCATTACCTGACTGTCCTTAGTAGGTCTTCTGACGCCTTCGCAAGCATTAATTTTCTTCTCACAAAATTGTTCTTGTAGAAGAAGATTGTCCTTGGTTTTGTACTTTCTGTAGAAATCTGTCAGGCTTTCTACTAGTTCTTGTTCATGTTCTTCTATAATGGAAATTTAAAGAAAAAATTAACTATATTCCTAAATTTACATTTATGAGGTTTAATATATATAATTTACTTATGCTTTAATGTAAATTTTTTGTATAAAATTATTTTTAACTTATACTATTAAAATTTTATTAGTCATTTTTATATGGATATTTTATAAAAGTTATTCTCTATAACATGTTAAATTAAACGAAAGAATTTTTTTTTTTTTTTGAAATATGTTTTGTATACTTTGTAGATAGTTTATAAAATATCATACTTAATGCATTGGACACAATTTTAAAAACGCTAATGTCGACTTTATATTTAAATAAATTCCTGTTAAAATTTTTTCTATAATTGGTGCTTATAGCTATGGAACATAATTAATAACATTTAAGCCAAAAGATTTTCGCCAAAATAACAGGAAAAAAGTAGCATGACATAATAAAATTGAATTATTTTGGTTATTATATTTAAAATTTTTTGAGAATTATGAGGGAGAACTTTGACCAAAAACTTTACTCAAAAAACAAATTCAAAAAACAACGGACGTCAACACCTTGTTCTCATGAACACGCTATACATATCGAACGGGTAAAATATTTACTTTAGTTTGTTGCATAATGCTACCATCTGTTGGCAAGGTTTTCTACTAATACTAATACAAATTTAATGTTTGTTTCTATTCTTGCAGCATAAATTTTTTTTTTTTTAAATGTTAAATCAGGAAATATATTGTAACTTAAATATATGATGTAAAAAAAGAAAAGATAAAACTGATTATTACGGTCACAGCCTTGCTAAATCGGTAAAAATTTCTTCGCCAAGCGGAGGAGACACAGGTATTGGACATAGCAGCCCAGAATGGGTGCCAATCTGCATAAGAAAGGGCGGTTTTTATCCGAGTTCAAATTGCCATGATTAAAACTAAATAAGAAAACAAAAATAACAACTATATAAAAATTCAGGGTATTTCCCCGATTTCAAATTGCTTTCAGTATACAAGAAAAGAGTAATCGTATTAAGAATTGATTGTTTCTATTTAAAAATATTTCAGAATTAAAATTGAAGAAAATATGAGGAAATAAAGTAGCAAAAGTAAATAAAAATATCTTAATGAGAATTACATCTAATAACATCTATTTAAAAATAGATAAAATGAAGAATTTCAGAATTGAGAGATAAATTTTTTATATATTTAATAAAAAAATTTGATAAATTTAGTGATTTTAGATAGAATGCTACAAATCAGTAGGACATAAAAGTAGAAAATTTCAAATTTCATTTAACAATTATATATATTACGTCAAACATTTACATAAAAAATAAAGGCACAGGTGCCGTATAAGCCAGTATGCCAAATTCTGAGTTTAACGATTTTTTTTTTTGGTGGATTTTCTTATGTATCTGGCATCTTAATTTTATTTCGGGATACCTACAAGAATATGCAGAAAATTCTATTTTGGTAACCCTAGCTTTTACGTCATAGCGCATGTCACGATACATCATCTTGACAACATTTCTTCATCGCCAAACCAATTCAGAATTTCGAATTCTGGATAATGCGGCACCTGTGCCAAAATGAAAGTTTAATTTACTCGAATTTTATACTTTATTCAACAATATAATAGCATAGAATTCTTCAAATTTAATAATTTCTGCGATAATTATTAAATTCAGAAAACAAGTCTGGAATAATTTAAAAAATAATACATTCCATCGCTTATTATTGGAAATTTAAATACTTAAAATACAATTGTTAAAAACTCTATGCCTACAGAAAATAATTAGAATAAAATTCTGACTTTCATTTTTTTTTTGGCGCTCTACATGCAAAGTGAAATTTAAAATAAATATAAGAGACAGAGTTGTATTTTCGGCGCTATATTCATAGGGTAATCCAAAACGAATAAAAAAGGCAGTATTGAAATTCCGGCACTATATCCATTGCGAAATAAGTTTTTTTTATTTCGCTATGAATATATAAGTCAGCATTTATATTCCGCGCTACATTCAAAAAGCAAAATAAAAAAATTAATATATTAGGTAATATATAAATACCGGCATTTTGCATCCGAATAGAAATCCAAAATGAAAATGTTGAAAATTCGAATTGTATGTACGCGTTTAGCTTATGTGCAAGATCGAGACATTCCATTGTTACATTTGGCGATACATTTGGTGATTAATTTGGTGATTTTTTGGTAAACTAATTTGACGAGGGGAAAAAATTCACCATATTGTACCACATTTGGCGATTTTTTGAACTTGGCGAGCTGTGACCGTAATATTCAGTTTAGCCAAAGAAAAATTATAATCAAACAGGTTAATTTAGTATTGACAAATTTACTTACTTGTTATGTAGGTACATGCTTTGATCATCTTGGGAGGACTAAACGTATAAGAGACGAAATTGTTGATCTGACAAAGATTATTGACCGCCCTAGTAACTGTTGTGAAGCGTCCGGATGAGTCCTTCAGCAGTTTGTGAAGCTCTAAAAGATACCAATGTATTCAACAATATTAAATTAATATATAATTTGTTTCTCTATACTTTTAAATGTTAATTTTGGCCAAATCTAATTGACTGGCGAATTTTTACACGAAGGAATTTTAAATGTTAACTCATATGTTGCAATTTACCCAAAGAATCAGGCAGTTTTATTTATTTAGTTTTTTTTTTTTTTTTTTTTTTATGATACTATGAAGGTGAGAGACAGAAAAAGAGAGGACATTTAATTATAAAATCAAAGAGTGAAACAAAATGCAATTATGAGAGTTTGCATTCAATTTGCTCAGAAGTTTTCATTTAAATTAATGAATTTAAAGTTTACTGTATTCACTCTCTCTCTCTCTTTTAACCTTTAATATCATAAATTACCTTTGAAAAACTAACAATTATTCTATAAGAAATGTTTTCGAGTCTTCTTAATCGATACGAACTGTTAAAATACATAGGTATCTATTTTTTATCGATGATATTTAAGGTAGTTGCAGATTTAAACGTTTCGTTCTTGACTATTAAAATTGGAGAAATTCGTGTAATTAATTTGCCTCATGAAATAATTACATATTTTGAAAGAGAAATTTCTTTTAAATCATCGAGTAATTTCAAATGTATATGAAAGAAAATTTAAGTAACTATTATACAAATTCAAAGTAAAGTGCAATGGAAAAATATTGAGATAAAAAAATTATTAGAGGTTGTTGTAATATGCTAATAACAGACAATTTCTATTAAATACTATTTTTAATTATGGATGCTGTTCACTTTTTTTTCATTATAATGTTTAAAAATAATTTTATTAACTTCACTAATTACATCAGCATCTATTTATGCAGTTTTTAAATTCCTAAGGTTTTTTCTCAGAATAGCTCAAGCACATAAAATTATTCTAATTTTAGTATTTACAAGTAATGTTAATCTACTGATACAGTACCCAACGGATTTTTTACAGTAAGAAGTCATTTAAATGTTATTCCAATGGATAAAAAAAAGTGAATATTTTAATTATATATAAAAGTAAAATAAAATTACTTATTTAGAAAAAAAATAAACAGCATGAAATGTATATTGTACCTTTTAAAACAGCAACGCACCCATGACATAGAAGTGCTGTGAAAAATCAAATATCATTAGTATTTTAAGACACCATAAATATTATAGAAAATGTACTATAACATTTTTTATTCAACATCTATGAGACCGTTAAAATCTGTCGAACATTAATGAGGTCAATAACAAATGAAATCGATAAAATAATTTGAAGCCATTTCTTTTTTAAATTAAGTATTTTAGGAATGTTGTTTAAATAATAATAGAATGTTTTTTTCAAAGCATATTATATCTCTTCTTAGATGATTCAATCATTGGTCTTTTCATAGCAATTTTTTTGAGAATCAAGAATAAAGATATTATAATTTCTATTTTTGAGTATGATGAAAAAAATATTTTAAATATATATCTACATATAGTGCATAGGTAAAAAGTTTATTAAATAAGGAAAAATAACAAAATTCGCCAATAGATAGTGCTGTAGTTAAAACTATATTTATTTGCATATATTGAAATTGTGAGATATCATTTGTGTTAGAAAGCATGAGTTTTTATGTTTTGGACAGAAAGAAGGCAAATTCTATATTTTATCATTAGTTGCTTTTCCGCACATCATGCTTATGTTAGAAAAAAAATCGCTATTGGTAAAATTGTTTTACCAGAACCAATGGAAACACCAAGGGATCCAATATTTATAACATTATTTACGCAAGATAATACAGGAATTTGAAAAAAACTGGGCAATTTATCATTTTTTTAGGTAGAGAACAAAAACAAATCCAGCCTTCCCGTCAATAAAATACAGTTACTTCTGTTGTTGAAACCAGCAGTTTTTCTTAAGGTGATAAAAGTGCGACATCTGTTTCAAGTACATTGGATATGCTTTATACACCAAAAAATCCTGGTATGGATTTTGAAATTTTATGCATACAAATTGAAGCTTTTGCAAATATTATTGTATGAGACAAGCAAGATTGTATAGCTTTTACATAGCATTTTCTTGCTCAAATGGCGGTTGGCGTCACTGGGGCGTGAAACATTTTTAAGAATAACGAAACAAACTTTTTCTTCAATGAGCAAGTTAACATTTTTAATTGTCGAATTTGGCAAGTAAAAAGTTCTTATGCTATCCAGAAAGAAGCCTTACATTACCAGAATGTGTCTGCATGGCGTGGTTTTGTGCTACCTCATGATAAGTTCTTAAAAAGATAATTATTGCAAATAGAGTTAATATCAGCTCGACATAGTTTAACGATACTATTATATGCTTAAAAATTTTGTAATCCCACAGTTTTAAGCAGATGGAAAATTTCAGAGAACCATTTTTAAAATCAATATTACAGAACTCACACATTATCATATTATTTATGATATGAAAGAATTGCTAAAAAACATATTACAGATATACGAAAGGTCAGCGGTCCATAAGCATGGGTTAGATATCAATCTCTGAGCGTTTGAGGTTTTCTCAAGAACAATTCTACATCAAAAAGTTTGCATTTGTGCTGATTTCAAGGACATTTAGCACCAAATTTTGGAAAATTCAATTCGATCTGTGGTACACTATGTTACTGAGACTAGAATACTTTGCTGATTATGAAGGATGATACATTGAATTATTAGAATAAAATTTTATTTTTATTATTTACTATCTAAATAGCATATTCAATTTGTTATGTACATTACAGTGCTATTTACTAGCGGAATTCGGTTATTATTTTTTCTTACACAATTAGAACACAGTTTTAAACCCTCTGAAGTAGACAACTCTTTTCTTATATATATATATATATATATTATATATATATATATATATATATATGTGTGTGTGTGTGTGTGTGTGTGTGTGTGTGTGTGTGTGTACATATCGCATTACAGATATCAATATAAGCTATTAGAATATTAGAAGTCTTCTAGGATATATGTATGAGAACGTTTTCTAGAAATAAGATATATCATAGTTTGAGGATGCACTTGATGATAATCAAATGCCATGTTCTAACAATCTTCAAAAATTTGTATCATATTATAAAATGCGTAGTTGTGGCCCTAGAATACTTACCTGTACCTAGTCCAGAGTTGAGCTCTACCAGTTGTTGGAGTTTGAGTCTTCGTAATTCAAAAATGAAATCAAACAGGATGTCCCTTAATACTTGATCTGCTACAACTAGAGGTATCATTTCATTTGTGGGACACTGCGACCATGACTTATTTAACGTTTCCCAGTCACTTTTCATAAACGCGGTAAATCTTCGTTTAGGTTATGATTCAAATCCACTCTTTCCGATAATAAGAATGACACCCTAACCAACCGGGATACCACGGCCTTTCATAAAGAGCATTGAATGCCAAAATTAAACGAATGCTCATAGCGATCGTGAATATAAATAAAAAATATTATTTTTTGATTGAATTTAAATGCTCAACTTCTCAGTTAATAATTAATAGGAAGAATGAACGTTTGTCGTCAGCAAGTTGCATCTTTTTCTTTCTTATAAGTTTTTAACCCCTTGACTGACTTTGACGAGTCTGACTCGTCATTGATTTCCTGGGCCATCACAGACTTTGACGAGTCAGACTCGTCAAGCGCTTCTTTCGGTGGACGCCGTGCAAATTACAATTAGATTACATAGTTGCTTCACTCGTTCGACGATTCTCATTTAAAAAAGCACACTGAAAGTAAGAGTTCAGTTTAGCAGAAGTCTCGCACGGTGAATGTTATACTAGCCAATATTTGAGTTTAGTAAAGATTATAAATAATCCCCGTAACATGTATAAGCCGGATGCATTATATGAAAGTGGGGATGATGGTGTAAATTGATGGTGTAGTTCAATTAAGCGAAATTAAATAGTTTTTTTTTGTCGCATCAAATTCCATTTAATTCGTCAGTCAAGGGGTTAATATAAAAGTGAGGGTGGTTTCAAAAAGAGAGCATTTAATTTAATTTCTTCATTATATATAAAACTAGGCTACCATGTTCAGTAAATTGATTTCTGTTTATAGATAGAAAACTAAAAGTAAAAGATAGGGAGTTGTACATAAATTTAGAAACTATATTATTATTATTAATAACATTATTATGTTGTTTTATTTAAAAGTAGGAAAGCCATCTTTTTTTTTGCGGTGAGATACATAGTACACACAACTCCACAAAACTTTTTATAGATAGTTGCTCTAAATCATTTCTAAGCAATTCTTAAAGTAAATGATTTTATAATTATCTCTGAAAACTCTGTTGAAATTAATATTAAATTAACTTTTACAAAACTGGTTTTATGGTATTGTATCTGGGAACAGAACAAAAATGTTTTTCAGCTGCGTTTACTTTATTGTTTACGATACTTACAACATATATATTTCAAAAATATAATTTTTAGTGAAAGCAATAGGTTTCATAACATTAGGAAGAGTCAATAAGCGAAAGATAAAAAAGGAAAACAACGATTGTAAAAACTGAGAAATGATGTGGTCTCACTTTCGTTTATTTTTTTTTTTCTAATGGCAGATTGTAGACAGTTACACAACTGGAACACAGTCCATTAATCAATTGTTCCCTGATACCAAGGAACCGGCCAGACACAGCGACCTCTTAGCCACAGCGGCGTTGACCCGGATGCACAATAGGGGGTGGGCCACCATCACACCCTCACACATGCCATAGGGACCCGTTTATAAGGTAGGCATCATTCATACTTCATTCACACACACAAGGAAAGGACAAAGACAGGATAGAGAGAGAAAGTACATCCATGCCTGAACCGGGATTTGAACCCAGGATCTCTCTATCCGTAATCAGACACGCTGACCACTAGACAAGTTGGCCGGCTCACTTTCGCTTAAGTAAGTTATTCAAAAACATATTTGAACATTGAACATTTTTACTGGTGACATGTATTAAATCCTAATTATTGTTCTTCATTATGTAAACTACTCTTTTCTTTAAAATTATGTTGGAATATAAGGAATTATTAGAAAGAGCTATAATTTTTTGATTCATGAGGTGAAATCCTCTAATGATAGACAATTAAGAAAAAACATCATTTAAATGCACTTGCAATTGAAATAAATAAAATAATTAAGTAAATTAGAAAAGATATTAAGATTTACTTGAGGCAACTAAAAAGGTCTAAAGCATATATAGCAATTTTTTTTTTTTTTTTTTTTTTTTTTGTACCTTAAGTTATTTCACGTTTAAGAAACATATACAATTATTTTAAAAAATCTAAAGCAAAATCTAAATATTTCTATATAAAGTAAAAAGAAAAAAAAAAATTATAAAGTTTGGCTAATAACAACAAAAATAAATAAGATATTCACTGTATTGAAGCAAAATAAATTTTTTTAAGTATATCAGTTATATACACAGGATTCTATATGAAAATTTCCTGTTTCATACGAATAATATATGCAGTAAGAGAAAATAAAAATTAATAGGGTTTAGTTATATTTATTTCTGTAGTGAAATATGTCTTAAAATTTTGGTTCAGAAGAAAAATGAAAGATATTTTGGTAAGAATGCAAAAATTATTATTAAATTTATTCATTACGCGTGTGAAAAACGTTATATAATAGAAGTTAAAAATAAGAAATCGGACACAACATCGACAAAATGCTTTGATTGCTTTGCCAGTCACCTTATTTACTAATTAAGATTCCTTATGCTAAAGAAAGGTTTTAAAAATTATAGTAGCAGATTTTACATTAATTGCTTTATAATTTTTGGAAAAATAATAATGAAAAAGAGTATAGATCATTCAAATTCATCCCATTGAAATGTTTTAACATTATCCAAAATGTGGATTGTTAGGCAGTCGAACTGATTTTAAAAGCAAATGTTTTATTACCAACATTTCATAACACTGCATTGAACGTTGAAGATATAATATCTTAAAAATAAGACAAGATAAGAATCTCCCATGTATGAAAATTATCTCAAAAGTATTTGTAAAATATTTGAGCATGTATAAGATTGATAGAAAAATTTATCTACATTTCTTTTCAGAAAACATACTTAAAAAAAAGTATAATAAAAATTATTCAATAAACTGTGGTATATGATTAAATATTAACATTTAATTTCAGAAATCAATATTAAACAAAAAAAAAAAAAAAATGCTGGTAATCTATCTCACTCTCAGACACGAATAGAATGTTCGATAAATAACTTTCTTTGTTAGTAATTAGGGAAGAAAAATTATCTTAAAATCGTGAATAAAAACTCTGAATATTAGCATTCTCTCTGTTAGAGATTCAACAAGAAAAAATATTCAGAGAATTATCGGGAGATAACAGAGATTTTAAGCGGTGTAAATGTTAAATAGGAATTTTTTTTTATAAATTGTGGAATTATTTTAATAAATTACAACTAAATTTTATTTGCTTAGAAATTATCATGTTTATATTACAATGAAGAAATGGAAAAAAAAATTATAATTTTATAGCAAATTGTATGTATTATAGAAACTTTGTTATTTATTGAATGTGTATCTCCAAATGATAATCAACTGCATAATTGCGATATGTGAGAGTGTTGGTCTACATGCAAAATTGTGTATGTTACGTATCAGACTATGAATTAGTAAAAAATAACTTAATAACGGTTGTAAAAGCTATAGTATATACTTTTACATGCAGTACTTTAAATTCGACACAACCCCTCTCCATTGCTAATATCTAATAATATACATATTTAATTTATTTGTCTATCTATCTATATATATGTATGTATGTATATTTATTGTGCGTGCATGATTGCTTTAAACTCAATGTTAACTCTAAAATGGTTCTAATAGATCTGACTAGAAATTAATCAATAAAACAATAAATGTACAGTACTTGTTCTTTTAGCAGTTAAACACAAACTTAAAAAATATTTTAAATATATCCAGAAATAAGGAATATTGCACTCAAAAGATTTTTGTAAAATTTCTGTTTAAATTTTTTTTTAAAAAATTAGAAAAATTTCAATAAAAATACCTTTTTAAATGTAATATTTTGTTATTTTGCTTCCTGTTAATTTTTTTCATTAGTTGATAAAAATGATTTGATTAAGATGATCTAAAATTTAGATAGTTATTTTGCTAGGAAGATTTGACAGTTACGAGTGCAAGTTCTCAAAGTTCAATTATAGCACTATTCAAATTTTAAAATATCTTTTCAACTGGATAAATTATAATATTATAATTAAATTGTTAAATTACATTATTATAATTACTCTCAACACATGTAAAGGCATAATTTGACTTACGTTGTCCAATTTTCTGAGCTTCTACAACTGCGACTGCGCAGAAGAGTAGAGTGAAAGACGTGAAGATGATAGACCGCATTGTGTTATGGCACGTTGAAAACTGTACAAAACGCCCCACTAGAAATCAATTTCATTTTAAGACTACTATTTTTTTTATCTTTGAACAGGTGGCTTATCAGAGGCGTTCTTAGTTCAAGAACAATAAAGAAACAAAAGCACTAAAGATGTGTGTAATACAATTGTTGTAAAGTAAATAAGTTTTATATACCCTTTATTTGAGAGTTGTTTTTAACTATCTCTGTTTTTTCCTTATCACTTTGCAACTATGGTAACGTTACGCATACTTACCGGTTTTTAGTGCTAAGCTGAGTAATCTTTCAAACACACAAAGAAAGTGTAAGAAAGAACACAGAAAGAATTCGATTCAGGTTGGAATAGATATAGGAAAATATTAATGTCTCGCATTTCAGTGCTTGTGATTTATGTGTGTTAACAAACTCTTTTATGGAAGAAAAATGGAGCGAAAGTTTTTACTTAACGTATAATTTCGTGTATTATATTAAATAAATATCTTCCTATAAAAAATATTTTATTTGAAATCCTATACATTTACGTTTGTTGGTTTCTGAAATATTTATGCATAGATAAATGTTGCTGTAATAGATTTTTACCAACAAATTTAGAAAAATATTAATTTTTAATTTTTTTCTCTCTTGCAATCCGTTTTTTAGAATTCCTTATCATAACATACAAAAGAATTGTATCTTTAGTTGGATAACAATTTCAAATTAATAGGACAACGATTTTCTTTTAACCACAATAAGTTTATAAGAAAACTGACTAAAAAACGAATATTTTTGTCCCTATATTTTTAAATACATAAAATGTACTCCTCAATAAATGTCACCCGAACTTTTATTTTACCTTAACTAGAAATATCCCAACAGTATTTTTCTAACAAATCATTTATAAGCCGTCTGAAAGTTAAACCATTTCTACTGGAATTCAAAAGATATCGTCTGTTAGACTTTATTCTACATTATGGGCATCACATTTATTACAATAAATAAATATATTTTCTAAATTAAATTTTTTTTGTGGAATTTAGTTTAATAATTTTTTTTTGCTATCATTCTGGGAGAAACGAAATCAAGATGACTTTAATAGTATATTATAATTTCAAACAATTTTTTTACATACCTTGTGTATAACTAGCATTTATAATTGCATATATTATGTAAAGGCCTGGTTTCTTAAAGCATCATTCACGCCATTGAAATGATGTGAGTTTGAATCCCGACTCAAACATTGATCCATCTTGTTCACTAATGGCGGCTGGGGCGCTAAACATGTCACAATGTCCTCCTGGTGAAGTTATATCTCTGGGAGTGGCACGCCAGGTCTGAGGGGCTGCTTCGTCCCTGCTTCTAAATTATGAAGACTCACTCATTTCTGAACACTCATTTTTCAGGGTCATAAGGGCACACCCACTGGGTGCTCCACTATACATAATAAGGTGCCACAACTTCTATAACTTTTAGTGCTGAAAGACGAAGAATGAAACAGCCAGGAATTCGAGAAACTCTTGTTTACTGAGAGGCTTGAAAACAACGTAGATGAAATCATAGCATTATACCGCTGAACGAAAGATAATGAAAGCATGTTCTGAAGTAATTTTTAACATATTTCTATGTCAGAAAAATCAAGATTATATAGATATTGAATGAGGATGAAGGGTGACCAACGATGACTACATAGTCATATATTTTTTTTTTATAATAACTGCTTTTATGCTGATAATTTTAATTTCAGTTATATTTTGTTGTGTCACTCAGCGATAATATTTTGCACAAGTATGGTAGTTAGACTGAAGAAAAAGAGAGATGAAACATATTGTGTCAGATTATTAAATATTAAATCATATTTATTCAAGATAGTATTTTCTATTTTTTTGCTAATAAAGGGGAAGAGTAAATTTTTTTTTAAATTTATGGCTTGATTGAAGATTTTCAGAATGGTCTAGGATAATGTGATTTTTTTGCAGCAATTTTCTAAGACTTATAGAAAGTATTTTTAAAACTGGGTCTTTCATTGAAAATGTGATTTGTATCTTTTCTTACATGTAATGATTTATTGGCGCTTGAATAAATCTCAAGAAGAATATCAAAAATAATTTTATGATGTGATCTGAAGTATATAATACTGATCAATACATAAAATAATCTTGTATCAGACCTTGCAGATGATAAGGGAAAAAGCTTCAACATATAAGAAAATAATTCTGTTAGGTTGTTGTTTAACAAGACATGTCTTGCTGCTTATGATATGCAACAGTTGACTAATGAAATCATCAAATATTTCCAAAGTTATTTCGGTTCATATCTTTAAGTTCATGCTTTTCTCCATGATATTTTTGAGTTTTTAACTTATTAAGACGGCTTATCTCTTACAGAATGATGAACTTGTTTAACTATTGTGGTTGTTTCGTCACAAAATCAGTTATTAAATCCAAAATATTCCAGTGAATATCTGCCTTATGTAATGGAGTTTTGAATAATGAAAATTATGAAAATGCGAACACCATGCGTAATAATGTCTTACTAATTAACTAGAATATTAAATTGTATTTTTATTATTCCTATTATTAAGTGTTTTTTTATTAATGTAAAATTGTGTAAAAAATGAATAATGTATTTAAATGTAGTTTTTTTTCCACAATTTTATAACAGTCAATAGAAATATCACCAAAAATAATTTTAATATTCTTTATTTTGTGTGGAATCGAAAACTTTATATGAACTAACAAACAAAACGATTAAGAAACGAGATGTTGTATTAGTTCTATCTAATTAGGTCGAATGTCTCAAGCTCATGGGTGATAATTTCATGCCAAAATCCATTAGCCCATTGGTGGATTCGGAGAGGGCGATGGAATATTAGGCAACGGAGGCATTCTGATATCCAGAGTTTTACTCGGAGTTGGATTCATCGGAGGTTTTGCAGGACCTATTACTTTTTTTCTATCCAGAGGTGCAGGAGACTTTATATTATTCATGCATTCTTGAGCCCCTCGCAGAATTTTTTCTCGAAACGTGCTTTCCAAAACATCCAGTTTCTTGAAAGCAGTCTCATACTTCTTGAAATTGCTTGTCACGTACTGATTGATATCAACAGACATTCCGAAAGTGTCGCTATTGTTCACTATGGCAGTCACTAGTAGGTTTTGTTCAGATTTGGCAATCTCCAACCGAATTGTGATTTTAGAGTCTTTACTTCTGTAAAATAAAGTGTATTCTTCATTCTTTTTATTCCAGCGCTTTGGCAACAGTTCGGTCGTTTTCTCCTCACCTTCATCGTTGATCACAACGCACTCCAAATTTTCTTTAATTACGATGCAGTGTAAGGCTAGTACGATGCAGTCTGATTTAAATCTGATGTTTTTCCTCTGCGCGTGGAAGAGAAGTTCAAGTCCTCTGATACGGTGCATATTCTGAAAAACAAAAATTGTGTGTGAATTAAAATTTTAAATAATTTTAGCGATACAGAAATATTGCAAAGGAAACTGCTCAGTCACAACTATAAAAAACAAAAGGATAAACATTATATTACACCATATAAGAACACTCTTTCTAGAAGATAAATTACGCTGTGGATGTTAAAATATCTGACAAGACTCATAAGTTGTCGATTGCGCGGTGTCAAAATAATATATTTACTTACAGGTTTGATTTCATCCATTTCTAAACAATAGTAAATAATGAGAATTGTAGTGCTCTTCTAAATTCTCCGTGAACGTCTTTTGAAACGAGTGCTTGAGAATTTTCTAGGTTATGGTCCTTTGCGACATATAAATACAGTCCAATAACTATGAAAAATCACTCACAGGGAAGACAGATGCCTCCCAGCAGATACGGATTTTCTTGGTTAGATAATCCACAATACGATATTAAATATACTTATCTAGGGATTCACTGCTTAATTAGTTGGATAGCAGTCTTCAGAATGGGAGGCCCAAAGTATGATACCAACAAATGTTAAGCACTATTAAACAGTCATATATGGCATTTTGAGTGCACATCATTCCCAGTGGGTGTTAAAGTGCTTACTGACAATTCTTATTCTCGGTACTTAAATCGAGTCACTCTTTCAGAAATGTCTTCATAAAGGTCAAATATGCAGCAGATGTTTAATGTCTAAGAAAGACTCAGTTGTGACTAAACTTTAAGAAGAATCAAGGCAATTTATTTATCAATGCTTTTAACCCAAATATAAATCCCTAACATTTAAAAGCTTAAAATAAGGTAACGTGAATTTTTCTCAGCAAAATGAAAAAAAATGATCTTGAAATGCACACAAAATAGACAATTCAACAATCCAAATAAATTTTTTTGACACACATTAATGATTTTTTCACAATATATCTAAGTTTAGTCACCATGGTTTCTTCAGAGGTAGCCTTTTAGGAGCTTTCCAAATGATCTTCATCATGTTGCATCATAATGGAGTTATTTCCTTGTTCTAACAAAAATGTGACAAATATCAACATTTTTCAAATATTAAATATTTATTCATATTCTGTATAGTTAATATACGCAGTACGAAATTGTCAAAACTGAAATTTGATAAAAATATTTTTGTCAGTTTTTTAAGTAAAAGGTTGTTAAAAATGTTTTACCAAATTCATTTTTGATAAGTAGAAAAGATAAGAATTACCTGATTCTGAAAATCTGAGCGAATGATTAATTTTATGTTAACAGAAAAAATGTTTGGTGGAGTTTTGTATTTGAATTTGTTTACAGGCAAGAGAGGTGATAAAGATTTTATGTTTACCACAACTGGATTTTTAGACATTTAATCGAAAATTTTTTCTGTTACTAGTTTGTAAACATTATTATACAGAGGATTCATTAGGTTGATGATGTGATTGAATTAGGCAACCATTCATAAATAAAATTTAATAAAATTTCTCTCCAAATGATGTAGGAATTAAAGTTATAATATAAAAAAGATAAATTGCTACCAGAAATATACACATATTTGTCCTAATTTTTAGTTTGCTTAATGTAGTTTAATGATAACCTATATAGATTATGACTAATTACTTTATATTTTATCATTACTTTTACCCCATGATAAAGAAAAATTATTGCAAAATACTATTTAAATACAAAATGGATTAAATCACATTAGAAATAGATTAACTTAAATTACTTATGTTTCTGTAATCTCTTTGTGTGTGATATATTTTTTGTGAATTGTTTTGCAAAAATTTCGTTTCAGAATCATTCTAGTTCCACTAAATTTTAACTGTCACATAATGTTCTAGAACCATGGAGAATTTTAACTATGTTTTAATTCGAAAACTAACATTTTCGTCTTCATAGAATATTTTGGAACACTAAATTTCAATTAACAATTCTCATAGTTCTTGAATTTTTTTTTCAAGCGAATTAAAACAAACTTTTTATGAACTTTTGAAAGAGAACATTCTTTTTTCAAGTTTTGTTTTTAGTTATATATCACTTTTCCTATCAAATTCCTTTTGATTTCTACATAATATTCCTTGTCATTCTTTTCCCATTTTTCGAATAACTTTATTTTACGTTCTGATTTTAAATTTTTGGATTACAACAGGACTATTTCATTGATTTTCAAGTGGAAAAAAGAATTTAGTTGAAGTCACGTGTAACAAAAATGAGTCGTCCTCAGAAGCTTGAAGTCAGATAAAGAAATGTCTTGTTCCTGAATTAGATGTTAATTTTTCTCTATTTCGTACTGAAAAATTATTTTAAATTTGCTTTTATATTTCTGCGTTTTGGATGGAATTTGATTTTTGTATTCTTTTATTTATTTATAAATGTTAATGCTTTTTATTTTAATTTACAATATTGTTTTTAATCAGCGTTGATTTGTTGCGATTTGGCTTCGTTGTTTTTGAAAATAAATTATTATACTGAATATATATATATATATATACATTTTGTGACATTTCATTAGTCCCGATAACGTTTTACTTTTCCATGCAATATTTTTGACGTGATTTCGTTGGACATCACAGCGAAGCACAAATCATCAACCTATATACACAATTATTAATTATTAATATATAGTCTGATTATCTAATTACAACTGAAAAATATTGTTAATATGTAATTTATTCCAAAAACTCTAATGAGTTAATAAGTAAATAAATGCTGATAATGCTCTAAAAGTTAAAGTAAAAAAAATGTAAATTAATAATAAGAATACAATTAAATTTTAATACTTCTGAAAAATCCAAAAGAATAGGAAAATTAAATTCGAATGGACACGTAAAAACAGATCAAGTGTAAACTCAAATTTCAAAATGTGGCTTAAAAATGAAAATACAAAATAAAAATAAAAAATTAAAAAATTTATTACGATTTAAAAAATTCAAAAATAAGAAAAGAAACCTGTCATTCGAATGAACACGCAAAAATAGAAATAAGAATATTTTAACTCCAATTTCCTACACTAATTTAAAATTTTTGTTGATAAAAGGAAGATAATTTCCCATTCGGTAGAGCAATCCTATCTATAACCTTGTGTCAGCCCGATTGAGAGTCGTCTACCCGGAGCTCACTTCCACACTGAACCGTCACGAACAAGAATTCAGTTGCTCCCGATTGCCGAAGACAGTTGGCTCTAGAAGTCATAGATGGCATTCCTAGTGATGCCTTTTTGATGAACTCAGATGGCAGTAAAGGCGAATTGAATTACATTGGGAGTGGTGTCTTTATCGACAGTCTTTCTGTCCGGCTTTCTAGACGCAGCCCGGAAAACTGCTCGGTATTCAGATGTAAATTGGTCGCCATAAATGAAGGATTAAAGATCATTCTCCACAGCACTGTATCTAGTGACAATTGTATCCTTACTTATAGTTGTAATTCGATTCAATAGCTTCAGGATTGGAGTAGTGTGTGTGACTTTGTGAGTTAACAGATTATCACCAATTTTAAAAATCTAGTCAAGGGTAGGAATGTCCACTTTCATTGGATTTCCGCCCATGTTAACATACATGGAAGCGAATCTATAGATATCTTGGCTAAAAGTGGTTGCTCCGAGTTTCCCAACAGAGATTACACACTAACTTATAAAGAAAATTTATCTATAAAGAAAAAAGAAGGTAGGCAAGTCTGGCTCACCCCCCCTTCCATCCCTAATTTAGCAGAAAGACTCCAGGGGGAGCGTTAGTGTTTGAAGGTGACAGACATGATCAAATGGTCGTCTCAAGACTTATTAATGGGCATCTGAAAAGCATGACATAGGAATCTGGTCGCAAGGCTTTTTAATTGGGCACAAAATGCAACCTGAAGCCGGTTTCCACAGATCACATCCTGGATTGTTTGGGGTTCGTTCTGGCGGATGTTTGCACAAGTCCACTGTTGGTGCTCCGACTTCGCTAGGGCTCACTGTATCATGCATCTGTTGTTTCCAATCCTTCAAAGATCTGGCGACATCTAGATTTCGCGGAAGGATTGGAGACAACAGAAAATTTCTTTAGTTGACTGTATAAAAAGATACATTCATTATAATATTGTTATAGCAGAATGCGTATTTCATACAGAAGATCTATAATAAAAATAAGAACATTAAAAATCAATAGAGGTCATTTCAAATAAAACGAAAAAGACACATTTTTCGATTTTATTAAATGTTGCAAAAATTTCTTTGTTATCAGAACAGGTCATGAATTTGGAAATTGATGACCTGTTCTGTTAATAAAGAAATCAGAGAAGGCAATAAAACTCACGTTAACAATCCATTTGAATTATTTCCATTAGAATTCAAAAGGAAATGAGAGAGAGAAGTTAAAACAAACAGTTTAAAATTATTCAGGATAATCTATACACTAAGGTTGAGACAAAATAGAATTGTGTGAAGTATAACTTAATATTCTCTGGGGTATTCCAAGGCAATTAAAAGTTTAGATTGTCTGGAGAACCGGTAAAGTAGCCAAAATTCATTAAATTCAAAATCGTACCAAAAAGATTAAATATTAGCTGTGTCAATCCTGCTGATCTAGTTATATAACCTTAATTTCCTACACTATTTCCATAAAGTATAAAATGGAAATATTTCTAGTTTCATTTTTTAAAAAAGGTACAGATGCCGCATAATCCTTTTGGTGTATTTTAAAAAAATATTTTCAATTACAAATTATCGCCAAGTTGACGTAATTGTTATGTATAAAATGGGATTGCCAAAACGGAATGTTATTGAATATCCTTAGTATTTTCTTTATCTTATTGAAGTAATAAAACGTCTAGGCTACAAGAAGAATAGTGAAGTTCTCCAAAATATGCATCAAATTTCAAAATGAGCTTAAAAGATCTTACGGCATCTGTACCGAGTTCAAATAACATATTTTAAAAACAGCCAACTTTACAAATAATATTTTATGTCAGAGAAGTTCTCACATTTATATATATATATATATATATATATATATATAAATCCTTAACGACAAACTAATGACACTTACTCAGAAAAGAGGTGTATTATTATATAAATAATAACTTGTTAATTTAGTTATTGTATAAATTTCTAGTTTTTTTTACATTAGTTAAATTTTATAAATCGTTTAAAAATAGATAGGAATATTCATGCATCCAAGACAAGTATTTATTCTAAAATTTTATGCATTTTTGTACGCAATTTATAATAATAAATATATATTTCGTCAATTTAACTACTATTTAATTTATTTAAAATATATTTACATATATGTCACATTTTTGATTATTTTTTCACCAATATTTTTGTCTGCTATTTTTTACAGTTTCTTTAATCGTTCTTTTCTACTGATTCAAAATCATTTAATAAAGCCAATCTTTACACTACTTTGTATTCTCACGAGCAATGAGGTCAATTCCTGAGCCAGCACATTCTTCTACAATTTTCTGCTGAGATTGACTAATGTATATCCTTGGTTATGGTACCCGTACACGTTGAAAACGTCAATTTCGACCAAATATGATAAATTAATTTTTTTCTTTCGTTAAATAAGGAATTTAAATAGCTTTCTAAAACAGGTTTGTTTTTGTCTCTACGTTAATTAGATTCCGAGATATAAAGGATTTCGTAAAGATTTGAAAACCAAAAGTGGACATATTTAAAGGACCGGAAGTGGGCGTTTATAGGGCCAGAGTGATGTTAAAAATTAGCTTAAACAGTATTTAATTTTGAAATATAAATTTAGTAAGCTTTTAAAAGATACATAAAATAATTACTGTTCCGGAAATCAATCAGAAAGTTATATAAAAAAATTAATCAGCAAATATGAGAATTTCTTATAAAGACAATACTTTAATCATTAAATGCGATTTTCTCAGAACTGGCTTTTTTTTACCTATAATTTGCACGCTTAAAAAACGATAACTCAAAATATTTTTATAATATCACTATGGAATTTTATGAGCGTGATCTGTATATTGTTTTCTAGGGAATGTATTAAAAGAATTTTAATCAATAAAATATTTCTAAAATTATGGCCTGTTATTCGAATAAAGGCAGAGAAATTTTGGCTAAAATTTCAGTATAAATATTTAACTGGCCATAACTTTTTTATTTTTTAACAAAAATTTAAAATTTTAATACATGCTCTAGATAACAACATATAGATTATTTGGTATTAATTTTTTTCAAATATGTTTAATATTTTTTGATGTAGCATTTTTTAAATTAAAAAAAATGCTTAAAATTGTATACATGTTTAACATTTCTGAAAAATAATATTGGGATATATCAAATTTTAGTAGCTCAATATTAATGTTTTCTGAAGTGAAATAAGAAGAAATCGTTACATTGTATGTATGCAGTGTATTTTAAAAAAAGTGCTCTGAACGTGTTCGGGTACCATAATATTGTTTTCTTTGGTTAAAAATCAAAACTTGCAAGATTTAATTCCTGAGTTTAAGCTAAACCCAATCAGTTTATTCTAATTTGAATATTAATACCAAGCTACTAACTAGCAAATTGTAGCTCTTTGTATGAAGAGTTTTGGCCCTTAATTGACAACCGAGGTGACAAAAGTAAATTATTTCACAGTAAAAACCAGTACTAATGTGTTGGAGAAAAATATTGGAACAAAATATGCCAAATTGTGTCGTAATATACAAAATCCATGTTGCAGTGTTTAAAGTCTTAGAAAGAATATTTTTATTTTGTTTTTAAATTTATTATATTCTTTACTTTGTTTTCTTAAGTTATATATATATATATATATAAACCCTAATACGCACTCCTCGAATTTATATCTTATATAAATAAATATTGCATCAGCTCATTAATATCTTAAAAAACACCAGATGAAAAATATATGACTTTATGTATGTCTATATGACTTTATGTAGTCTATATGACTTATTATGTCTATATGTCTGCCTTCGACGCCGTTTACAGCAGAGTGGAATGTCAGCAAGACGTTCATTACTTCATCTACCCTTTACGCAGAGCCATAGACGTTTCCACCACCAATGGTGGGATAAAAGAAGTATGAGGATGGCAGAATGCAATGAAATTGTCTTTACTGACGAGCCATGCTTCTGTCTGTAGCACCATGATGGTCGCATTCGAGTCTGGAGACACCATGGAGAGGGGATGCTGAACAGCTGCTTTATGCACCACCACGCTGGTCTTGCTCCGGGTTTTATGGTATGGGGCGATATTAGATATCACTCTCGCACGCCTCTAGTACGCATTGCCGGTACTTTAAACAGTCAGTACTACATCTAAGAGGTTTTGGAGCCACTTGTCTTTCCTTACCTTCAATGCTTGCCGCAGATCATTTTTCAACAGAATAATGCGCGACTATACGTGTCACGTATTGTCCAAGGGTTTTTCGTGAATCGCCAGATTAAATTGCTTCCCTGGCCAGCTAGCTCACCAGATCTTTCACCTATAGAAAACATGTGGTCCATGGTTACTCAGCACTTGACACAGATTACATCCCCATCTGCCACATCAGATTAATTTTGGCAACATGTGAAAGCTTCTTGGTCTGTTGTACTCTAAGAACACTCCCAAAATCTCTTGGAATTAATGCCAGGGCGTGTGGCAGCAGTGATCTCCAGCAGTGGGAGCTACTCTGGCTATTGATTTTGGCGGGAGCCACACTACACAGAAGTCTATAAATTATATCATTGGACACACGGTAAACATGTTATATACAAAATAAATGTTGTTGTGATATCTCTTTTCTTTCATGATGTTGCAATTTGGTTGGGCAACAGTGTGTATTTATTGTCAGCGATGACATTTGTGGTTGTTTGTAGATTTGCGATTGTGGATTTATAAAAAAAAGTGTATTCCTTGAATTTCTGCGTTATTTAGTATGCTTCTCTGCTTTAATGATTTCAATATTTTTAATATCTGTGCATATGCATAAAAGATACTTTTCCCATCTTTAAGAAAACATAGGATGTATTGCATTCGCATCTATTAATTGGAAAATGAAGCGATTCTGTATTTTACGAATCATTATCTGCCTTCAAACACAACGCCAGGTAAGGAAACGTGTTCCTGAATTTGTTATAAAATGTATTCATAAATGTGTGTGTTAAATAAAATGTGTTTGTAAAAAATGTTCAGCACAATAATTTTAAATACATACTCTATAGGATACTACCAAAGATTTAAAGTATATTTTGTCTGGCTTAAAATATGAGAGTGATGTTTATTGCATTGCAATTATTTTCATTTTAAATGAATAGAAAAGCTATGGTGTTAGCTACAAACAGGCCTTTTTAACTGAAAATGTTCTAAAAAATCTTTATCCAAAAATGATTTACTAATAATATTTCGATTCAGTTATTAACGACCCAATTTTCCTTCTTTGATCCTTCATAATGGGGAAATTTGGTGGAGATGAAGGTGCCAATTCAGGTGTCTATTTAGTCTTGATCTAAAATTTCGAAGTTGTAATAGAAATCAATAATAAGGAAAATAGTATTTAAGTAATGTACCCTTAGAGGGTTGCTGAATGTTAATATATTTATACATATTAAAACATAAATTTCCTTTTTGCTTAATTTTTATTTGACATAATAAATGTATTTACATTATATAGTTCATTTAAATGTTTTAGGAAATAAAAAATGTTTTTCTTACTGTGGGATCAAGGAAAAATGAAAAAGGTAAGTTTATATAACATATTATAAATTAATTTAGAGCCACTAAGAGATATGAAATAGTATTTTTATCACGATAAATAATGGGGTACAAGTTCCATATAGTTCATTAGGCGCTTTTTTGAATTTAGCGAAATTTTTGGTGAATTTAATCAGGTAACATAGATTTTTTTCATGCTATGTAGTCAGGATTCCAAATTTTGATTTATTTTGGCGATGAATACATGTTGGCAAGATGACATATTGTGACGTGCGCTATGGTGAAAATACTAGGGTTCCTCATAATTCTTATAAGCCTCTATCTCTAAGAAGTAATAAAACCAAATTGCCAAATACATAAGGAAACCGCAATAAAACCCCCAACCAAACTTAGAAATTGGCATGCTGAATTATACAGCATTTGTGCCAGTTCTTTATTCTTCAAGAAGATTAAAAGTACTATGTGATTCGGTGTAGAGTTTTGTATTCCTTGGTTTGGCAAAAAAATTGGCAATAAATTTTAGAGATAAAAGTATAAGTATGATTTAGTTTCCCAAGAGATTTCTCGCTAAATCTTGCGTCTTCTGTTTTGATTATAGGGTTTCAAATTAAAGTTTTTGTTGCTTTTCGGTTTTTTTGTTGCTAGGTTTTTTTTCTCATATTTTACGTCAATTTCGCCTCATTTTAAAGTTTTTTCAAGAGGCAACAGCTTCTGAACTTTTTGTTCAGCGTTTCAATCCGGTGGACTTAGGGGAATTTTCAATTCCAAAATCATGCGTTCAGTTTGGCGATGAAAAAAGCCGTAAAGTTGCCAATTGGTAAAATCTCGAGATAATTGATTAATTTCGAGATAAAATTTATTTCCTAGTAACCTTAGTTCAGTTTTGTGTAGCGGCTATCTTATTAGTCACATCTTGGCGTCAGAAAAAAAAATTTAAGGGCCTTCAAACTTTTATCGTAATAAAGATATTCTGCAATAGGCTATTTTGCCAACCTTAGATTAGATGTAACAATTACGTCAGTTTGGGGTCATATTTTAATAGCCAAAACATTTTTAAATATACCAAAAGGAATTATTCAGTATTTGTTTCAACTATAGCTCTGATCCAAAGTTTCTGCATTAACAGTCAAGTTATAAGTGTGTATTACTCTCTGTCAAAAGTATAATAATAACATAATTCGAGCATCGACAAATGTCCGAAGAGGCATCAAAGCAGTACAGTGATGCCTCTTTAGATGTTTGCCTCTGCTCGAATAATATTCCTAAAACATTTAAATGTAATATTTTTCAAACTATACCTCTGAAAGAATAAAAATCTATTTATTATAGATGCCTTATTTTGAAATTAGGTACCATGTTTATGTTGATTAAACAAAATCAATTTGTAAAAAAATATCATTATCTTTTACCTGTGAAATTTTTACCAGGTAACACTTGATGATTTTTTCTTTAATCAAAGTATATAAGTGCATATCAAAAAATGCCCAAGGAACACTCATGATTGAAAAATAAATTTCATTGAAATTTTCAGGTGTTTCAAACATAATCTTTCTACTTAATGTGAGTAAACTGTATAATTGATTTCGATATTTTCACATGATAAACCAATCCCACTGACATTTTGACGACATTTTAGAACTATATTCATAACTGAACAAAATAGTCATCACACACAAAGTTAAAAATATTCATAATACATTAAAATAAATGTTTTTTTATAATTTTATTTTATATTTTTATTGGATTATTTGTTGTTACAAAACTTGGAAGTAATCTATGAAATTGGCTCGAAATCCTCCTTTATTGTTCTTCACCAAATTAACTCTATGATGGGCTTTTTTAATGTTTTTTCATTTCTCTAACTTACACTGTCGTAAAATCGTAATTATTGAAGTGCAGGAATTGGAATAATAGAGGGATTCTACATCAATATAGTTTGTTATAACGTTTGAAAATATTGATAAAGAAACTTAAGAATTATGCATTCATTGGTTCGGAAAAAAATACCTTAAATACACACTGTTGCAAAAGAATTGGACCAGTTTCTTTTCCAGCTTATATTATCAAACTTCATACATTTGGTAAATATATATAATTTCTCTCTGATTTTATTAATCGTTTCAGGATCCTCGAATTTTTTTGTTCACATTTTATTATTATTTTTACATATACTTCTCGTAAGTCACTCCAATCTAAAATTATCGAATGATTGTTTTCTCCACCATTTGATTAATGTCCGATTTTAACATCAAGTGTAAATATAAAATATGGTATGAAACACAATTTCTTAGCACCCATATCTTTATAAATGCTTCTCTTGGCGTGGCAAATCGAAGCATAGTAAAACCATTTAAAACTCTATGAGAAAAATTTTCGTCTTTTGATTTTAATTACATGCAGAATTTGTTTTTGATATCCATTTTTTTAATAAACAGAAAGGTCTTATTCCGTGGTAAATTTTAAATTCGCAACACTTTTAAATGTTCGAGTCGGTAAAACTATCGACAAATGTCACTTAGCTGTTTTAGATCTCACAGATTTATTTCTCAGCTCTGAAAACCACTATTTTCATAGAATAAACACTATTTAGACAATTTCACAAATTAAATTCTAATAATAAAATAAAACAAGTAATTAAGCATTCATACAAAATATAACATATAAGAGATTCATACAAATATTTACATTGCTTACATTTGTTGTAACAATATTATATAATTTTGAACATACATATAAATGAGTGCAACCGGAATTATGATTGCTGCAATCCTTTTTAAATTTTATTAACACTAAATACAATGAACCCGCACACAAATACTAAAATCAACAACTAAACGACACCTTTCACTTTTCATAACAGTGGTAGGACATTAAGTCTGCATGAAAATTTAAATTGAAAAAGCCTTCGATATACTATATAAAAGCATAATAATATTTAATTGTATCAAAAATATTGTCTATTAATAGAGGTATCAAACCAAGAGCATCTTGATGAAAGAGTTTCTTTAAGACTGTCTGCAGCCTACAATTTTTAATTCGTGCTCAAAGCTCATTAGATCTGAAGAAGAGCTTAAAAAAGGCTGGTATTTCCTTTTATCGGTTAAATTTTGTATGATTCTTCTCCGAATAAACAATATAGAAAGTAATTTTCTTAAAACTTAGGGAGACTCAAAATATAAATATCAATAAAATATTTTTAAGAAATTACCTTAGTATAAATGGCGTAAAGAAATATTTATTATAAATTAAATCAACGACATACAATAATCGATTTGAATAGTTATTAAAATATTTTAAAAATTCTGTTAACGAAGTGACGTTTCAAAATGCGCTCCATAAAAATTAAAATATAATCCTATTTTCCAGTTTTTTAACATTAAAAATATAGAAATGAGGTGGCCATGCATCACCACAAATACTTGGCGTGATAATCTGGCGACACTGAAAAACGTGTTTCTATTTTTAACAACTTATATATAAATTATTAACTGAATTGATTGGAAACTGTAATGGTAACTGCATTGTCACGACTATATTTAATCTTTTTGTAACGTATGCAGACATGCTGTAGTACGCCCTTCAGCACTTACTTCTGATTAAAGATTGTTTAGTTTTATGGTGCAATCTTTATTCATATTGACTAAGTATAGTATGTTTTTGGAGATGGTGTTTCAGTCTTCCTACATCAAATCTTCGCAGAACTTTCTTTATATTGCCAATGCATATGTCATAACTCCGATTAATGCAGTACGAGAAAGCTTTAGTGTAAACTTGTATACGTTTTGAAATTTTTTCAAAAGTAAACATCAAGACTTCACAAACTTTCAAAGAGGGCAAATTGTAGGAGCCTGACTTGTTGAATTAATATTACCATACATCCTAGTGTTAGATATTTTTAGAGATAAAATGTTTAAACATAGATGGAAAAAGAAGCTAATAAGAACAGACTACTGTTATCGAAGCAAACTGTAATGTCTGTAAACGCAAGTCAACTGAAATGAAGAGAATGTTTGTGACCGCCAGCAAATTGAAGTGAATGTTTACTCTTTTATTAAATAAATTAATAACTATTGTTGTTTAAAAACTGGAGTTTTTACGAATTTTAATAAAGGTTTTTATTTGGAGTTTGGGCTTCTTTAATGTCTAAAGAGAAAACTTAATTGTTTTCTCTTTAGACATTAAAGAGGCTCAAACTCCCCAAACTGACAAGTGACCGCAGAGATTAATGAGGCCTTGGATCCTCCAGTGCCAATAATTTTAGTTAGGACGCATTTCTGTAAACAGAGCAATGATTTTTAAAGTTAATTGTTATAGATGTCCAAAGCCTACTTGATACTAGTGTTAACAATGGTGTATAGCGTACCAAGGTGGCAAAGCAATTGAATACAATTTCAATTTAAATTAATTAATTTTATTGATGAGGATAAAATTTAAATATACATAACTTTTACTATTTACATAAATTTTAATACAACTTTAAACTTAATAAACATGACAATGTCATTGGCGGACGCCACCTCAAGCTCATCTCCAGTGCGCTGTCTCTCTGAGAACACACTCACACAAAATAAAGAGTAAACAATAATATAATCGGAAAGGAGGAGGGCTGCAGAATCTAGCGCGCATGTTCTATGATAATCCTCACCTTATAGCTCGTTACAGGTGGCCCAAAAATGTTGCTTCCCTGCCGAGACACACACACACATCATAAGAGAAATGTTCAAAAAAGATGTTATGATATCCTATAAAAACTGTACAAATAAAAAAAACTAAGTATATGAAATATATAACAAAAGTGGGAAAAAGTAATCATAAACACAAATATAATTACTGAAGTAATAAATATAATTACAAAATAATATAAGTTAAGCAACTAAATCAAAGAGGTGTGGTAAATGCAAGGTAGAATTATTGTGCTTTAACGTAATGAATGCAAAATTAAGAGTAGCATTTTCCCACAAGCTTCTTATAAGATCTTCAGAGTTTAGATGGTACCCAAAAGAAATCCATAGCATTCAGACCCTTGTTCAGAAGTTGCCTAAATTGAACGATTTCGGGTTCAATCATTGTAAATGATGAACATTGGGAGGTGGATATTCTGTTTGTTTTTAGCTTGCACATCTGTCTGGTTGGATGGTTAGAAGTCTTTTAAATTTCTTCCATTTCGGCATATGAAATGATTATCTATGAAAACATCATTCTTGAAGATCAAACTTGAAAAACCTGGATTTGTGTGTCTAATTATGCAATGTATAAAGAAAAACAACTACTGTTCTCGCTCATTCTTTCACAGTGATCTCTAGTGCAGCGGTTTAGAGGCTAAAATGATTGTCAATAAATAATTTTTCCAAATACTTGCATAAAAAATACCGCAATATTTTATGCTACAGTGCTCACTCTTACAAAGAAGGATTTAGTGGTTCATTGTGTTACTCCTATAGATATGTTCTATATAATTATATGTTCGAATAAAAATTATCTATTATTTTTTATAATGATTTATTTTCCAAATAAGTTTTGTTGACCTGTATGCGTGTATATCAAGCTATTTAAAAGTAGCTTAGTGATGGACTTTATTTCGTTTTTTTCCCATAATATTATGATATGTTCTTGAAATCAGTAAAACGAAATCTTACCTATTCTTTTAATTTCAATTTTTCTTTGTTTCACTTACTCGGGGTATTTAATTCCCTATTTATATTTTCAGGTGCCCACCGAGCGTTTACTGGATGAGGCTACCAGTTCAGAAACGTGAGTAGTCATTGTAATAGGCAAAATTTTCCGTTACTTGACAAGGTTTAGTGGAAAAACATGATTAAAAGGAGCGAAAAAATATGATATTTACTTATATATTTTTAAAAATCGAAATGCTTTATTACAATCAAAATACTCTTATTTTATAACTGAATCATTGTATAAAATTTCACAATTCCTTTATTAAAATTTAAAAAAATCTAGTTTAAAATTAGGCAAAGAAAAAAAAATGCTAGCAATTATTTTTTTTATCTGTTTTATAAATTTAAATAAAATTTTCGCTGGAATGTTAATTTATAAATATTACTGGAAGTAAAATTATGTAGGCCACTTGTGTTTTATGGAAACTGGTACTCCTATAAAAAATTTGTTGGCCTTATTTCTAAAAGATTGAGATATAAATTTGTTATGCGTTTTAGTGATGAAAGGATTACATGTAAGTCTTTCATAACTGAAACGTATATTACCAATTTATAGTTTTAAACAAAAAATATTTTATAGTTTTAAAGTGTATCTAAGTACATAAAATATGAACAATCTCACTATCAATTTCTCTCATTTAAAACTATAAGTTATCAATCTCTAAATTTATTAGTCACATCTTCTACTTTTCAGAGAAAAATATCGAATTTTACAGTAATCTTATGGTCGTAACTTTCTGTGTTTTGTGAAGTAAATCTTTAAGGAGTAAATAATGAATGATTTTATAAAATAATGTGAGTAACATAGATTAGCATTAAGGGAAAAAACAAACAACTTGATATCCCCAAAATAGACACTTAAATATTTCAGGTTCGGTTTGTTCGTCACTCAACGGTCATTTTTTGCACATGAGGGCTAATTAGATTAGGACTTACGGTTCAAAGTGGATTTTGAACCTCTACAAACATCTATGCCCAAAGTGGGATTCATACCCACGAACTGTTGAACCAAAGGCAAGAGCGCTAACCATTCGGTTGCCAGCTCGGATTAAATATTTCAGGATGGCATGCTTTTTAAACATTTGCTTCAATCTGGAAAGCATTTATAGTCCGTTACAATGATGCGCCATCCAGCTGTACTAAAAACTTATCCTAGGTGCTGAACTTTTGAGAGAAATTTATACAAAGGAACTGGCATGCTCTCTGGTAACTATATTGTCAAAAAAAAAAAATTAATCGTTTAGTTTATCTCGGCCTATGGATAGTCAAATCGACGTGTTTGATACAAATTTTAAGTAGAACAGACTCTAAAGTTTCTTCATTCGAGTTGCTATATACATACTCATTTAACCTGATAACCATATCTAGGGTTTGACGCTTAACCACACAGTTCCAACCATCAACGGGTTTTTATCCAAGTTCTCTTTAAATAATTAATAACTGCACCATTTTAATATAGACAAGTTTACCTATTGTTAGATAACTTTTTACGATTTGATGCGTCGAACAAGTGATTAATCACTAGTGAGCACCAAACTTTCTAGTAGATTTTTAAGAGTTTTCTGGCCTCATCTTTTTTTGTGCTTTATTAATATGATTTATCCTTGCTTGTTCGAGGTATTAAGTATTTTCTTTTAATGTATTGTGTGCGGAAGCAGAACTATCAATATGGAAGTTTCAAAACAGTTTGTAGTTTACTTCGATGATTTCAAATAAAGCTCTTTTAAACTCCTCATTATTCCCAGACAATTTTTGCAGAATTTCTAACTGAATTCGGCATGTGTTTTTGAATTAAAAAAAATTCTGTTTGAAATCATCTGCAAAAATTGCATTTTCAATTTAATTTACAATATGGGAACATTTTTTTTAAAACCAATAAAAATCTTTTTTTAAAAAAATGGAAAAATTAAAGAGATTTGAATGTTATAACGTAAAATTATTTATTAAAAAGTTCATTACCAAGAGAAATAAAGCAATAAATGGGATTTCTAAATACTCAGTTATTAAAAAATGTCGCATGCATATAGAAAGAATATTTCAAACTGAATAAATATTTTAATGCATGAATGATTAACTTCATTTGTATGTCACTCAACGGTAATTTTTTTGCATATGAGGGCTAATTAGACCGGGACCTACGGCTTAAAGTAGATTCGGAACCACTACAAGCATTCATGCCCATGGTGGGATTCGAACCTACGAACTGTTGAACTGAGGACAAGAGCGCTAACAATTCGGCTGCCAGCTCGGCCATGAATGATTAAAAAATATTCATTTACTGGATTAAATATTATTGCAATTACTAAAAGTCTTTTATTTGAAAATTTGTCATTCTGTTCATTAAAGTTTTGGTACACTGTGTGAAAATGAGAAAAAGTACGAAATTAATTGTTCATAAAAGAGAACAGGTTGAAATTTTTCACTGAATAGAAATGAGTAGGTATTCTATTTTGATAAAGATAGGAAAGCCAAAGTTAGCAATTCATCAAAACTGTAAGATAATTTATGATAAAAAAAATGAGGAAAGAAGAGTTTGCTAGTTTCTTTCAAAGGCACAAGGTGGAACATTAAGATGGAGCTTCATGACTTAGAGAAACCGACGTATAAAAACGGCATTTCTGATAAGCAACGGATATAATTAGAATGCACAAATATTTCCCATGTGCCAATCAAGGGATGTTCCGTGATGACAACAGGAATGTTTTGCTTGAAATGGCATGGTTTCAACTATGTCCGCTTCAAGCCAAATGAATTCACAAACATATTAATGTAGCTTAAAAATTAATCTCTAACGAAATGCTAAATTTCTTGTAAGAGAAAATCGAAATAACAACAAAACAACACATTTATCCATTCAAGATCATCGTAAAAAATTGATTTCCAAATCAGTGATGTTGAAATGGCTAGCTAATAAATACAGCTGAAACTTCAGATAGAAGCTGAACAGTATAAAAACAAATCCAGAAATTATTAATTTCATGCATGAAACCAAAAATATTTGAAGTATTTGGAAGAAAGGTACCCTACACAAGCCTTTAAAAGTTTGTATTTTTTTTCGTATATAATAATTTTTATTTTAGTATATTAAAGATTTTTCTCGTACCTAAATACAGATCATTGTGTTCTATAATGTTTTCTGATGAACATTTACAAATATCAGCAAAAAACATTCTAGAGAACATTAATAAAATATCTACAAATGAATTTTTTAAATTGTATTTGAAGTCACTGACGGATAATTGATATTTTAATTTTCAGTTAAAATTTTTTCCATTTTCTCAAGAAATTCAACTATTTTTATAAAATGTTTAATTAATCTGCATTAATTGGGTACATTCTTTATACATATCTATAATTTTAAGCTCTAAAATATGCAGTCTCAGAAACATCCCAAAAATCAAGCGCAGACGAAACATTCGATCCCATTTTGAAAACATTATTGACATTTTTATAATATATTCCAAGATAAACGTGTAAAATTTAGACAAACATTTTTATATTTCTTTTCTATCTATTGAAATCTCAAGTATAAATTTGTACTTTCGAAGAATGAAAATTTCACAGCATATTGTTTAGAAAAAAATGATAATTTCGCATTTACTATTGTTAACTAATACAAATACTATTACGAATATAAATCACTTTGAAATAAGTTGATATGTGTGTGTGGGGACTTATGCAAAATCCCTCCACACACATATCAATTTATTTTATGTATTTAAAACTGGGAATTACCATATCAATCTTGGGTGTACATATTTTAAATTGTTTACAGGGATGATCCGCTGGAAGAGGATAAGAAAAAGTTGTATGTAAAGATACACGTTACAATATATAAAGCAGATGATTTACCTCATCAAGACAATGGCCTTTTGGCGCAGGTGAAGAAGAAGTGTTCAGACACAGGAGATTTCCTTAATCCTTATGTCCAAATTTCTTTAGATGATCTGAAGGTAGAAAATCCTTGTTTATGGTTGATAAAATGGTCACTCGGTATTATATTTTATTTCTTTGAATGTCAGCTCAAGTTTTTTTTTCACATTTATTTATATTAGGTAAATATGTTATAAAACGTAAGTATATATATATATATATATATATATATATATATATATATATATATATATATATATATATATATATATAATATATAATGTTATTAATGAAACTATTCTGTAAATTTGTAATACTTAATACAGCGGTGTCATTGTTGTCTGTGAGTTGAACTGTCACAATAATATATGAAAAAAAAATGTACAATGTAATAGATAAAGCTAATCAGATTGAGTGGCGTAAAACGAGCTTAGAATTTATTTTAAAAGTATATTTTAAATAACGTGTTTAAAGAGTTTTTGAAAATTTGCATTTGGAAATCCCTATTGAATTATGAGTGTGTTTAGTAGCAGGAACCATTGTTGCAATTGAAGATATTAGAACCAGGCATTCCCAGAATGTTAAGCAATCGTTTCCTGATTTGTAGAGAGGTGTGTATTACATTTGAAAGTCTTAAATTTGAACACTGGTTTTATAACCTTTTTGTACAGTAAAATATCAAGCACATCTTTGTCCATTAAATTATTATTATTTGCTTCGTATCTTGCTTTGTGGTCACACAAGATGTGGCAAGATAACTTCCTTATTTCGAATTGCAACAACACAAAAAGTAATAAAGGTAATGATGTGGGAGTAATGTCATTCAACATAGGAGATCATAAACTTGTGTGACATGGTGGTTCAGTTGTCATCATGCGTTGGAGTAATGATCAACGTACATTTGTCATGAAATCCCATTTTTCCAACTGTAGCTCTGTTATTTCAACCCAGCGCGTTTTCCAAATATCACTTCAATATTGCACTTTTGGAACTTGTCCTGAAATGAAAATCTATTCTTTTACAGGTGGCAAGGTTCAGGGAAATTGGTTCTATGCATAAAAGAAGAGGTGGAGATGCACGCGCGCGCGCGCGCGCGTCCTATCAGATCACCGAAAATTATCCCAGTTTTTCAATAACACTCTTACAGAGTGTCATTTTTATGATCATCGACTGAAAGTACTGACAGTCGCAATCAATCCAAGGTGTTATGCGAAAGTATTAAAATAAATTTTTTGACACTACTTGATGAAATTCATTTAGGAGAAGTATGGTCTCATCAGGACTCAGCAATGACCTATTTTTTAGACATCGATGGCTGTGCTGCCAAATCACTTCCTTGGGCTCCTCATTTCAATGAGAGGCGATTTGTAATGGAACACGCATTCTCTCGATTAGGACCTAAGTGATCTCTTTTTGTGGGTGTATTTAAAGTCACCTGTACATACTGACCACAAACAAACTTTGGAAGGTTTGAACAGAATCTTTCAGAGAGAAACAATTAACATACATACATACCAATAAGCTGGAGAGAGTGATGATAAACTGCAGAATTCGGTTCACTCAGTGTATAGATAATGACGGGTGTCACTTGCACGATATGGTATTTAAAACTATGTAAACAGAAACTTTAAACATGTAACTTTTGTATATAAAAATAAACGAAAATATATTTTTAATACCATTTGTGTTATTGCAATACAAAACAAGGAAGTTAGCTTGCCGTACCCTGTATAAGACATCTGAATTGTGTTTAAAGGGTCTCATGATTCTTATTTGTGACATTTCTGAACTACAAGTAGATTTTAAAATTATAACTCTTATCTCTCTTATATACTTAGTTAAAAATGTCCTTAACATTTTAAAACTTTATCTCGGATGTTAGTGAAAAAAAATAGCAACTCAAAAATAAATTTTTATGAAAAAGGAAAAAAAAATTCTTGAAAAGAAAAATTATAGAATTGATTATAGAGATGAAAAAGAAACTATTATAAAAATAATCATTAATGATGACTTAATTTTGTTTCCAGGGCTCGACTTCCAAGAAGAAGGGAACCACTTCACCTGAGTGGAACGAAAAAATTACATTTGTCACGGAGTTTCCACTTACCAAAGAAACTATTAGAATGGAAGTGAAAGACAGCAAGACAGTGGTCCCTAAAGTTATTGGCACTTTCAGTATAGACATCAACAAGATATCCAGTCCTGGCGATGAAGGTTTGAGGGTTTTCATTTCCTTAACTTATTTGAAGCTATTCGTATGTATTTGCATTATTAGAAAAGTATGCATTAAATTATGAATAGAGGTCAAGAAATTATGTAAATTGTATTCTCGGGTCTTATTTGAAAGTGTTTATTTAAATTTTGTACTAAGAAATAAATGATGGAATCAACAATATAGTTTTCTCCACATTTTTAAATTCGAAATCACATCAGTAAGTTCCCATGAAATTTCGGCAATCGGATGATCGAAAGAAATGTTTCAAAACACGCTTAGAGAAATACACTGCTGGCCACCCAAATTGTAACACAGAGAAAGACAAGAGATATCATAACGAAATTCGGTTTGTAGATAACGTACTGACCAAGAATCAAATGAGATTAAATTAAAAAATTTCTGGGAAGTATGGTTCCTGCTAAAATCAGAAACCAGAATGGCCGCCATTGTTGTAGATCACAACTGCCACACGCCTCAGTATTGATTCTAAGAGGCTTTCAATGTGTTCTTGGGGTACAGTAGACCAAGCAGCTTCCACACGTTGCCAAATTTGATCTGGTGTGGCAGATAGGGATGTAATCTGGGTCCATTGCAGAGTAACCATGGAGCACATGTTTCTTATCGGCGAAAGATCCGGTGAGCGAGCCGGCCAGGAAAGCAATTCAATCTGGCGATAGACAAGGAACCCTTGAACAATGCGTGCCACGTGTGGTTAAGCGTTATCCTGTTGAAATATGGCTGTGAGCAAGTCCTGAAGATAAGGAAGGACAACTGGATCCAACACCTAGTATATGTAGCATTGGCTGTTTGAAGTACCAGCAAAGCGTACTAGAAGAGTGTGAGTGTGATATCTAATACCACCCCATACTATAATACCCGGTGCAGGACTAGTGCGGTGGTGAATAACGCAGCTATTCAGCATCCTCTTTCCACTGTGTCTCCAGACTCGAATGCGACCAACATAGTATTGCAGACAGAAGCACGACTCGTCAGTAAAGACAATTTCATTCCATTCTGCCGTACTCACTCTTCTTTCATGCCACCATTGGCGGCGGAGACGTCTGTAGTTGTGTGTCAAAGGTAGACGAAGCAATGGACGGCTTGCGGACAGACCACTGTGCTGTAAATGTGGTCGAATGGTACGGGCAGACACTGGATGATGCGTTACAGATGGAATGTGCTGTGCGATGGCTCGTGATCCGTCACTGCCAGGTGGCAATTTGCCTGTCATCACGTGAAGTGGTGCACTAAAGTGGATGCGATCGAACACATCTGTCCGTCGTACCCTCCTCCATCCAACGATTACATATCCGCACTACAGTTGTTCAGTTTCGTCTAACACAGGGATGGGCAAACTACGGCCCACCGGAAGGTTTTATACGGCCCGCATGTAGAATTTTAATTTGTTGGTTCGACGGAAATTAAAAGAAAATCTGATTTATCTATTATACATCCATCTCTTTTTCTACTTTTTAAAATTTTCCACTTTATTTATTTATTTTTTTAAAAGGATTGATGATTTTTTGTGCTTTTTCTATTTTTATCCTACAAAACAAAAATCGAGGGAAATAGCAAGCAAAGACAGGTGTAATTGATAAAATGTTAAAAGCGGAAGTTCTTTGTTAATAATAATTATATTAATATGTCACGCCCAGAAAATCTGTGCTATGTTTGCTTCCTCTTATATCAGCGAACAAGAGTGTTTTCAACTATGAACCTTAGAAAGAATCATTTCAAACAGATTCGGACAGATAAGCATTTAACTTTATTCCTTAGAATCAGTACAATTCATTTCGAACCTAAGGCACATTTACAAAAGAAATCGCACAATTTTACTCATCTCATTAACATATCTAAAAATTTATAGATAGGTTTTAAAATTTTAGAAAAAATTATATCTTGGTCCTTAATATCTTTGCCTTTAAATGTTTTTTTTGTAAATTTCTGGCCCACTACCGAAAAAGTTTGCCCATCTCTGGTCTAACACGACTATCAATTTTCTTGAAAGACAATCCACAATCTCGGTAGGCCATTATTCTTCCTCTGTCGAATTATAATACTTGATCAAAAAATGATCACTGTTTTCTACGAGGCATAATTGATCGTATTTTTTTTAAAAAAACCACAAGAAAAACAATTACCGACCTTGAAATCGTCGAAATATCAAAGCCTTAAATATCGCTTTAAAGTGTCGCCACAGGTGCGCAGGATATGCGTCTGCCCTGAAATTCTAATTATTTGCATATATCACCTCTGTTAAAGCATGTTGTAAATTTCATGTTATTTGTATGCTTCCTTCAGGGAGATGCATTTATGGCTTCCAGCAGTATATCAAAGCTTTTTATTGCACTCTTAGATTGTAACACAGACAAGTGATCTATATTGATCACAATGCTTAAAGTGAAAATTAAAGGCATAATATTTCAAATGTCTCCCATTCAATCCTAATTTTTTATTCAAATTGGCAGAAAAACTGGATACTACTTTTCCAAATATACATTGAAACATCTAGCAGTTCAGATTCTGAAATATCTACGCAACAATAATTGATTGTATTTCTGTAAGTTCAGCATTTTGAATCTCGTTTGAAATTCAATTCTATGGTTTTATATAAATAAGCTGAGAAATTTATTCTATCTTGATAGGGGTATAGTTGGAATATACTGTAACTTATATTATTAATACTATAATGTATGATAGATACGATAGAATTTTATTGATTTAAAATAGAGTTAACGATCTATTGGGAAAATGATTCACGAGTGCCTTTTCTTCATTTATAAGTAATTTTTATATCCAATATTGTAAACCAAACTTTCATTGTTGACAGAGGTAGCTACAAAAAGAGTGTCTACTTTTATTTTAAAGTTTCTCATGCTTATATTCATATAATTTAGTAACTTTGCTTTTCCTGAAGTTCCTCTTAGGAATTTCATTTATTCTAAGCTATATATATATATATATATATATATATCTAATAAAAAATTAATAAAAATATAAAATTAATAGTTAAAAATAATATTTTCTACCTTGGCTTACATGCGTTTTATTAAGAGTTTAAAAATTTCAGAAAATTTAAAATTATTCCTGCTCTTATTGGTTTGTATTATTCATAAAATTGTTATGATATATTTGCTTAGAAAAATTGACTTTTTCTTCAAAATTAATTTCATAATTATTTGTAATTTTACTTTACTAATTTTAAAACAGAAGAAAATCAGGAGATCATAGAATGATTTTGCATATAATTTCTATCTCTTCCAAGGCTTCTTACCCACATTCGGGCCGTGTTACGTGCCACTGCGTGATCCGAAAATAGATACCGGATTTCTCTACCAAGGGAGACTTCTGGTTGCCATTTCAGCAGAGATGACCAATGAACACTCGCGTCGATGCATCTCAGTGGAGATCATTGATCCCATCAGCCAGGCAAGTAAAAGTTTTACAATAATACTAAATTGCTGTAGCTACATTTATTCTGCTACTTGTAAGAACTTTCAAATTTAATAAACCTGTTATTTTTATATCTTTCAAAAATTTACATTTAAAATAAATAAAAATATGTGGGGAACGTTTAGCTATAAAGCTTAATTCTTTCAGCATACGCATATTTTCATACACACAATCTGCAAAATTTGTTAAAAAATTGTAGAAACAAAGATTTTTTTTTTGTGTGTGTATGTAATATTTATAAAAAACAATATTTATCCGAAAACATATTTTGCAGAATTGCAATTGATTGATTCAATTTCCCTAAATAAATTTTACCATTAAATCTTAATAATTTAGCTGAAGAAAACTCTTTCGTCTCATCATATTCACGAAATATTTTCGTAATTCAAAGAATCACTAAAAAGTCATAATATTTATAAAATGAAGCAACGTGACAAACGGTCACTTCGAGCCTGTGCTCGCAGCAATTGGAATGTGTGTGTAACTGGTATTGCAACAGAAAGAGTTATGTTTAATCACAGGGGTATACTGCTTTTGTCCGATAACGCTATGCCGGTGAGCAGGTGGCCAGGAATACCATATAGCGATTGGATTGGAAGGCTTTGTGTCATCATCACCTGACCTTGTACCATCAGATTATCACCCCTTCCATTCTCTGGACATACCCCATTGTGGAAAATCCATCTCAAATGAACAAGACTTTCACCAAGTAATCACAAACTTCTTTGCGTCCAAAACCCTGAGTTTTACCTTAAGGGTATTGTACAACTGCAGGCACGTTGGCAGAAGATGCTGGCTGCAGATGATCATTACTTCGAGGACTAACAATGCGCTACACTTTCTGTAAGTCATGTTCTTTTGCGTCATTAAAAGTGAGTAGAACATTTTTGCTTACCTTGTACCTGGGTGCTTCTTAATATTTAGATATTCAAAAAAAAAAAGGAGTGATTAATAATTAATAAAAAACATATTTAAGTGAATTCCAAAGAAAGCACATGGAGTTTGTAACATAAAAAGTTTATACAATAGTTTAATAATAATAAAAAAACGCACTTGTATTCTTTGAGTTGGTAATAACGTAAGAGAGAGGGAGGGGGGGGGGGAGAATTGCGCTGAGAGAGATTTTTAAGAACCTATTTCATTAGAAGATAAATAATTAAAGTTTTTAAGTTTCATTACAGAGTTGTTTTGGATACGAAGCAGAGTTCATTCTGTTTGCCTGCATTCTAGAAGTAGACATGATTAACAGAGAATTGGTAGAGCCGAAAAATATTAGCTTCAGTCTTCAACTCGGTATGCCTCTCATTGTCTATTTAATTAAGTTTCTAATAAAAATTACATGCTTTATAAAACAAGTATAAAATTTAAATGTCAAAGTTAGTTATTCATTTAAAAAAATTTTTTTCTCTATGTACAAAGATGGACCACGAAAACAACTTAAGAAATATTCACTGACACTAATACTGTCTACTTCAGAAACATTATGAATAATTATGCATGTAGCTGATTTCCTACCTCGTACACATCATTACGCATTTCGAGCTCTGCAGACTTTTTAAGGAAGCTGACATTGTCAATTATATTAAAATATGTCGTTTGAGATTAGTGGACCATATCTATCGAATGGTCCCCTCGTCTTTGACTTCAAGAATTTTTAAATATAGGGCAATTTGACAAAGGTCAATAAGGACATAGGCCAATAAAGTGACAAATTGGGGAACTGTCACCTCCCGGAGAACACAATGGAGGAGTTTTCTGAGGAAAATCTTGGTCCACCTCGAGTTGTCGTGCTGAAGAAAAAGAAGAATGTTAAATGTAAAACTGAGCTAATATAAATGTGTGTGTGTGTGAACCTACTAATTCACTTCATTTTAGTTGAAATGTTAATTAAAATTTTTCCGGCCATATGAGAAGAAAAATTTTCTCATTCAGCATGAATTTACCACATCGTAGGGGTTTTTAGATCTTAGAAAGTTAATTCTTATTTTATTGCGAATGGGAAATTTAAAATTATATTTTTGGCAATATACGTAATTAAGTCTCCGTTTAGTAATAAGGAGGATTTTATATTGAATTATATATAAAAAATCAAGACTGACATTAACGTAGTTACATGAAATGTACATAAATAAATCAGTAATAAACGAAAAAATAATGAAAAAGAATGAAATAAATAAAAAATTCAGCATTTTTATGAGGCGGGAATTTTCTATATTACTATTTAGACAGGCTATCTGCTGCAAAATGCCTTTGGAAGCATCTAAAATGCTAAAAAAGGATTAAAGAAAAAAAATATTCGGCTAAACTAAACATCTTAATCTAGTTTAACTTTATATAAATTATAAATCACTTTCATAGTTTAACTATAGTATTCATTTTACAATAATTTCTGAATTAGGTAAACAAGGACGAGAAGTCAATGAATGGAATCCAAAATACACGGCCGTATCTGTAGACAGGTATATCACACTTTTTAATACATTTCAATGCACTACTTATTGATCTGCATCCCTAAATAATTAGCAGAAAAAACTTGAAGCATTTCTTTTCTGGATTCTTTATAATTCACATTTTAATGTTTATTCAATCTTTTATAAGTAACTTTTGACTGTTCCTCAAGATAAATAGAAAAAAAAGTAACACTTCACATCCATTAAGTTTTGTTTCATATGTAGTAATTCTTAATTACTCTTTAATAGTCAGCATAAGAAAGTGAATCTTCTTTGAGTTCGGTGAAACACTCATAATAATTAATGTATATTAAACCTCGTATGAAAAAATTACGAACCATTCTTATATTTAACTAAGGTGATTCTTAAGATTCACCAAACTTTTTTGTGCATTACTTATTGTAATGTTAAATGTTAACTATATCTTTGACTTGTCACTGAGAAAGAGAGAGAAATATGAAATTAAATCACCTTTTTGTGAGTCCTTTCGAATTGGTGATATCTCAGCTATATTTAGTTTTTCTGGCACGATTCCAGATATATTTTTGGTCTTTACCTTAGAAATTTAGATATCATTCTCAGTAATTGTATTCAACTTTAAATAAATTGAGTTCTTTACCTATTTTTTTTTAGAATAAATCTAATGTTTATCTTTAAATAAAATTAAATAAGCTTCATCATAAGAATCTATAAGTGTATTTAAACAACTTGTGAAACATGTTTATTAGCAAGAAGAAAATATATCATAATATTTTATTTATTAGCAAGAAGATCTCCAGAAAGATTCATTATTATGGTTATATGAAGAGAATCTCAATTTTAAATTATTGAGATTAAATAGAAAAAGCTGAAGCAGGTTTTCTTTATATATGCTAGAGAATATTGCAGAAAAAAACTAAAAGTTACACCCAAAAACTATATTGGTGAATTACTATACTATGTTAAATAAACTATATTATGTTGAATAAACTATAATGTATGAATTATTATTCAAAAATATTAAGTAACTAAAAGAATAAATGTCTGAGATCATCTACAGTGTAAGGCGCCAATCGAAATGAAAGGACATTTGTAACTCATGGCGGATAATGTATTCTCTTTTTGATCTTCGCAGAGAAGAACATTTCAAGAATTAAAGTTAAAATGAAAAACAAGAAGATGGAGTTTGGTTCGGCATATGCGATAACCTAACAGCTGAAGACAGTGTAAGGCATTTTAACATCCGCAGCGTAAATTGCGTTTCGGGAAGACTTTTCATAGACAGAGGTTCACACTCACGTACTGTAAATGAGAAAACCTGGAAAATATCCAAGCACCTGCTCAGAAAGACATGCATACAAAAGACCGATATTCGTCATCGTTGTTCTCTTGGTCATCAAGTCCATATTCTCAATCATTTTTGAACTGCTGGAGATAAATGTTGTGCTTCTTCCTTGTATATGGACGTCAGACTAGATAAAATCCTCTAGTCAGACGTCGGTACGATTTATAGACTCACATTAGCCTATCACATGGAAAGAATCTCTAATTATTTCCATGTGATAGGCTAATGTGAGTCTATAAATCATGTTTAGGCCTCTTGCAAAACAAATATTAGTAGATACTTACAGTGTCCTTATAGCTGTCCGTTAGATG
Organism: Latrodectus elegans; assembly: GCA_030067965.1. Classification (NCBI taxonomy): domain Eukaryota; kingdom Metazoa; phylum Arthropoda; class Arachnida; order Araneae; family Theridiidae; genus Latrodectus; species Latrodectus elegans. The sequence continues at coordinate 24,172,312 of CM057819.1, read as the reverse complement.
GTATGAAAATAATCCTGAAATGTGGTTCAAAGCTATACATAAAAGGTAGAAAACGTTTTCTTCGAAGCGGAGGATTTGAGATTCGATACTATCCATTATCGAATAATGAAAAATGAATGCCATGTTTCTAATTTTTGACTGACGCCTTTCTGGTACATACTTGGGAAATTTTCGGGCTTCATTCTTTATGGGAATGAAAAATTAAAACACTACACCATGTGCTACCAACGCTCGATAGGCTTCTGATTAGAAAGGAATTTGGAAAACTTAAATTATAGCATCCATTTTTAAAAAAGTAGAATTGTAAATTTAATTTATAATGTACAAGTTAACAATTATTTAAACGAACTACATGAAACTAATATCACATTTGTTTTTAAATAGGCGTAATAAGTTAAGAAATTATTCATTAATTTGAAAATTGAGTGGTTTGTTTTCATTGTGGAGTGGAAATGTGAGAAGTTTTCGAAAATTATTTATAAAAATATCATAGGTTCGTAAGAGAAACTCATTAAGAATAAGAGAAAAATTTGAATATTTATTGAAAATTTTATAGAACATGTACCGTTTTTTATTATCTTAAAATTTAGGCTACTTTTGAAATAATAAAGTAATTAAATGATATTAGAGGTAAACTTGAATAAATAACATCAGTTTGAATGATGCTTAATATTTTATTAACTGGGAAATTGATCTGCAAGATGTCTCTGGTATAATAAATGTTTCTTGTTACAATTTTAGTTCAAATTTTATATGGAGATGTCTATAAATAAAAATATATCCATAATTATCGTTTTGTAAAAGGAAAACCATTTGATCAAATATGATAAGTTCGCATTCATAATTTTCATACTCAATAATTTTATATTATTATTTAATGTTTTACAAATTAAATTATTTCCAAAGTTACAAATTAGAGTTAAGATTATATTTTAACACATAGCTAATTTAAAATATTTCCATTCATTATACAATCATAAAAATAATGAAGATTCATTTACCACACTTTTACTTTCCTTATGATAATGAAATATTACATATTTCAAGACATGAAATATGGATATTTTAAATATAAAATACAAAGGAGGTGTGCAATCACTACTAAACTAAGGATCTGAAATAATTTTCTATTAATTAAAAGAAGTTTAAAATGCTTCATCTTGATTCAAATGCTTCTCTTCGCTTTTTGAAAGAGATTCTGCCTTATTTTTGTACTTTTTTTTAGACAATACTCATATTTGCCCCTTAAGGAAAATAAGCCTTGCTTACAAATCACGACTTTATGGCCAGACAGCATGAGGAGAATGTACACTTCCAATACTCAGAAAGAAATGTGCAAGAAACTGGTATGAATCTTATTTTTCTCAAATTTTTCCTTTGACTCCGTATCATAACTTATTCATTTTTTGTTGGATTATATGTTAGTCACTATGCGCTTCTCTTCTGTATCTCTCATGTTCTAACTTCAATTTTGTTCAAGTACTTCAATATCCAACTTCATTTGAGAACTGTGTAATGCCATCACAATATTTTACTTCAGATAATGGGCACTAAGGTATTGCAGCTGGTTATATTTGATAACATTAAGGTGTCTGTTCTTCGTAATAGCAGTTTAACAATTAGCACTTTGACTTCCATTTTTTTCTGACTTCTGTACACACACGAACATACCGAAATAATAGACATTAACGAAAAATATTAAAAATTATTTTATATTGCGGCCTGAATATTTCTAAGTTTGTTTTATTAATAAAAATGTAAAAATAAAAAATTAAATTCAGAAATTTAAAAAGGAATTTCAATCAATGGATTTCTGAGACTGGAAGGTGTCAAAAATAGCAAAACATAATGCTGTGCATATAATTTCAACAGTTATTAAATTTTTTAATAAATTCTCTCTAAGGTGGATATAGCATTTGAAATAAAACTGATCATAACCAATAAATCATTTTTTTCAAAGTTTAAAATTACATTTTTATATGGTTAAAATAGTTATTTAAAAATGTATGTAAATAACTATATGAAATTTTACTTATATGTATTTTATATTATATTAATTATAAAATAAATTAAAAAATTGTTTATTTGTGGTGTAGATTTTAAATTGGCTAAATATTTATACTAAATATGATCTACGAAGTTAAAAAAATCTGAGCATATTGGTATACATAATTAGCAAAAAATTTTACTTGTTAGACAATGCAGTTAGTTTTTTATTTATTGAATCGAAATGAAATGGTTTTTACATAGATTTATATGACCATAAAATTTACTGCGGATTTATAACATACATATATGCATATATATATATATATATATATATATATATATATATATATATATATATATATATATATATATATATATATATATATATATATATATATATATATATATATATATATATATATATATATATATATATATATTATATATATATATATATATGTAAAAATATTAAATTAATATTTTTACGAAATGTATGTTATGTAATAACTGTTACTAAATTTAAGTATGAAACACACCTAAAAAAATTTGTACATCTATTTTTAATTTATCTTATAACAGTTTCTTTTTGTAAAGCAAAGGTGTCCCATCACTTTTGTGAAATACTGTATATATATATATATATATATATATATATATATATATATATATATATATATATATATATATATATATATGGATATATATATATATATATATATATACAGTATTTCACAAAAGTATATTCCAATTTTTGTGTCTTTATGATCGGATTTTAGAAATTTGAGGAGTGCACCGACTCCAACCATAGGATCTTAAATATTAATACATGAAAATGTTCGCAACATTTTACACTACAAGATTCAGTTTGGCTCCAGACATTTCTAGGCACCTAAAATGACCTAATCACGCCCCCTTTCATTTTTTAAGCATTTTTGTGTCTTTTTGGTTAGATTTTTGAAAATTGAGGAATGCTAGAACTTAAACCATGGGATGTTAAATATTAATAAATCAAAATATTTGCAACAGTGTCCTATACAAGAATCAGTTTTGCCCCAGACATCTATATATATATATATATATATATATATATACAGTATTTCACAAAAGTGATGGGACACCTTTGCTTTACAAAAAGAAACTGTTATAAGATAAATTAAAAATAGATGTACAAATTTTTTTAGGTGTGTTTCATACTTAAATTTAGTAACAGTTATTACATAACATACATTTCGTAAAAATATTAATTTAATAAAAATATAATTGTTTATAACGGAGCAAAAAATACTCACATAAGTGATGAAACACTATTAGATATGCAACAAAAAAATCGTCTGAAATGACAAAAAAAATATTTTTTCGGGTGTTTTATTTTTACTCAAAAGCAATTGGCAATAACTTATAAAATCGCGAGCGCGTGTTTGCAGTATTTCTCTCAAGATTGTTTTGGAATTTTTGTGTTTTTTAGTTGTGTGCAGCCATGAATGTTAAACGAGAAGAAACTTTGCTATATATATATATATGTATATGTATTATATATATATATATATATATATATATATATATATATGTCGAATTATTTTTTGGATTTTAAAAGACTGCCTCTTCTGTATGTGCATGATAAATATTTATATATTTATAGTAATTTGGATTGCAAATTTATACAGTTCAATTTTTATATTGTCTTTGTGGAATTTCTGCGAGGTTTGACTAGCGAAAATCTGCTCAAAGTGGAATAAAGTTATTTTCTGTTTACTTGAAAAAGAACACTGTGTTTCGCCTCGAAAATATTAATTATAATGTTTATAATGAAATTAAATCATCTTTAATGCTGATTTGAATGCACTGCCAAGTTGCTCATATTGTGATTGGCATCCTTCCAGAGAGCTCTGTCCGCTTCACGAACTGAAAAATAAGGCTTTGTTTCCCATTTGAAATTCGTTACATGAGCATAATCACTGAAGGAAGTAAATAAATTTTCCTAAGATACAGAGTAAGAAATAGAGTTGTGTTTGTTTTCAATCCTCTAATATAAACTCTTTTTATCAGTATGGAAAACAGATGAAAAAAAAATTCCGCCTTAAATGCTTACTAAGTTCGTAAATAAAGAGGATTTTCATGTGTATCCCGTTTCAATCGATTTATTTTCTACTGATTATACGTGAGGCCTATTTCATGGTGTAAAGCAGTTTTTATTATAAAAATGTAAGTTAATAGTAAGTAAAAAGTTACTTTGTAAAATCCCAATTTTTTCTCTGAAGTTTCTACCGGATGTGGGTAGGTACATGTTTTTGACCGGATGCCACAATACACGAAGAATTGCGGTTTCGTTTCACTGAGGAATATCTGAACCAAGACAGATCTAAAATAATTTTGTAACTTGGATTATAGTAAAAATTGAAATAAACAAGCTCTTTTTCTACGGAACTTTAGTTAGTAAAAAGTTCATTTTTTATGGAACTTTAGTTAGTAAAAAGTTCAATAATATCTCTCTTATTTCAGGAAGAAGCGTTGATGCAACTTAAGAAACTGTTGAAAGAAAAAAAATCACCTGGGCGAACTGTTATTGCACAACAGCATTGGCGGGAAATCCAAAGAATATCAGAGTATGGCGTAAATATTTATAAGATAATTTAATATTTTAACTTTATCAATTAAAAAAGTGTCTGCTAAGATCCACTAATATTAAATAAGATGATATCTATTTATTTCTTCCTCCATGGTAAATGGTATGGAGTGATTGATTATACACTTTTTAGAAAAAGTCTACATAAAAACGCACAGTAAGCATTCTACAGGGAGTAAAATTACATCATAGTGCCAACATTAATTCAATTTTTATATAACGCTTTTCTTTAACAATTCCTTAAATATCAGTAATAATTTCTGAAAGACAACACAGATTGTGTTTTTGAAGTAATAATAATAACAATTAAAAACTATTTACATTAAAAAAGCAGTCAGAAAAAGTTTGCGTATAGATGAGAAAAGTCTAAAAAAATAGCCTCCATAGACTGTCAGTTAAACTTTAATGTCTAGTTGGAGAAACTTTACGTCTAAGAACTTCTTCCAGTAGTTTAAGCATAGAATGAATTAGTTTGACAGTTTCTGAAGATGAAATATTATTCCATTCCATCATAATTATTCTTTTTAGCATGCCTTTCAATATTATGTTATGTTGCCGACTATTGCGTTCCAATAAGTTTCATAAATGTGCAATGGGGTTTCAGTCTGACAATTGTGGAGGAGTATGCAACTGATATTTGATATTGTACAATAGCCAGAGCTTTACTTTGTTGGCAGTGGTTTTGTATCATTGTCTTGTTGAAGCCAAAATTTATCGCCAAAGTTCAAATCTTGTGCACTCTGCTTCAAATTTTCTTTTAATATGTTTAGATATGTCATACGATCATACGATCTATGTCATAGATCTAGATCTGTCTATAAAAGTTGATAGATCAACTCCCCTAGCTGCTATGCACACCCAAAAAATTACGCCACCTCCACCGTGTTTAACAGTAGACAAAAAAGTTTGCTTCTCAAGAGCCGTAACCTTGTTTTCTCCACACTTGTTTACACTCTTTGATGCCAAAGATACAAAACTTGCTTTCATCAGATAATAATACTTTTAAAAAATCATAAGGTTTATTAACATACTTACTGGCAAAATTTAAACGATTTTGCTTATTGGCAGTTTAAATACATGGCTTTCTACGAGTTTCACGGTCGTGATAGCCAGCTTTTTTCAGAATGTTTCGTATAGTATCTTCACGAAGAGATTTTTTAAACATTTTTCTAGTATCAATTGCTATTTGAGGTACAGTAATCTTTGGGTTTAAACGTACAGATTTCAGGATGCATATCTTTTCTCGTCAAGTCAACTTGGATGATCGGTTACTCTTAGGCTTTAAGATAACAGATATTTCGATGATTTGTAAATATTGATTACTCTTTGGATAGAGTAATAAGTTTTTACAACTATTTTTCAAATTGATAGAAAAGTTTTACCTTCATTCTTTTGTCTTAAGATGATTTTCTTTTCTCCCGGAATAATCTCTTTCCCTTTAGAATCCATTTTAAGCCTACTTGTTTGCAAGTACCAATGTATCAAATCAACAAAATCAATGTTTTTTTTATTCTATTGTTGTATTGCCACCAGAGATAAAATGAATAAGTAGTAAAAAATAGATGCAGACATTTAATTTTATAGAAGCTCACGGTGGTTAAAAAATTGAGATTAATTTGCAAATGTGTTTGTAATTTGTAGTACGCAAACTTTTTCTGATAACTTTCTGCGTAGTTTTTAATTATTATTATTATTAATAATTTTAAACAATGTATGTTATTTTTCTGAAATTATTACTGATATTTAAGGAATTGTTAAAGAGAAGCTTTATATAATAGAATTAATTTTGACACTCTAATGTACATTTATTCTCTGTAGAATATTTACTGTGCGTTTGTATACAGACTTTTCTGGCAAGTGTATATGTTGCAAAAAATACGATAGAAAAAAAAAAGAAAAATTTGATATTTTGCTGGCTTAAGATGTAAAGTAAAATATGCCTCTCCATCAATATAAATCAGAATATCATTAACTACCACCTTTTGCAATAATTTAAATCATCTCAAATTTATTGCTTTAAAGTAAAATATGTAATAATAGCTATTAATTTTTTTATATGCATTCCAAATGTTGTCGTTAAGAATGTCTTGGGATTTGCCTTGGTGGAATGGAAAAGAGAGTGCCGGAGGAAAAACTTTTATTTGGAGAAAAATTTAAATTTGCGAAATTAATAACTAAGTGTAGAATTAAAAATGGTAACGGACACTTAACTTATAAACTTTCTCAAGTTGAGATTTTGCTGTAGTTTTCGGGTTCGAAATTTGCTACTGAAAAAAAATGCAAACTTATACTTAAAGCGGTAAATACTTATTTTCCTGAACTTTTATTTGCTTTGAGAAATCCTCAAGAGTTTACCTTCGCTTATTTAAGTTATTTAGAATTTGGGAATTCCAATAAAATTATTTTAAATATACTTTCTCAAGTACGTGATCAATGATCGATTTATCATAACAGACTTACATGACGGCACACCTTTTATAGACTGCGAATGCCGACATGTACAATGAATTCTAAATTAGACTATGATGCTGTTGCATCTCTAGCAATACAATTAGCTGCAGAATCTGAAATTTCAAACTTAATAGTGTTTTTATGTCCTACAGCAAGATATGCTTCTGTTCCTAAGAGGCCTTCACAGCTAAAATCAGAACTGTTAACGCTTTTTCCAACAAGAACGGCATTGAAGAAGTTCATCATACCAGAAATGGCAAACTAATTTTCTCTACAACTGATTATAAAATTGCAACAGAAGTTTGCAGAATTGAATCAGTATTAAATGTTCCTGTTATTCCCCAAATACAAATTGACTACACGATGAAATTTAGTATCCCGTTCATATTAGTGGACGAAAGTCTAGATAATCTACCGCGAGCAATTCAAAATAACGACTTTATTGTACCTCAATTGTGATAGCGATTTTTGTGAGATCTACTGACCCAAGGTCCAATATTAGACATTTCTGCATCGTACAATATTTAAAATTAAAGATAAATACTTTATGTTAAAAGACTAGTCAAATGAATAAGATGGGATATATTAAAAGTTCAAGAAAGGCTTATGTAAAAGATTAAGATGGATAAAAATTTTAAATAGAATTCAAGAAACTAATTGCACATAAAAAAGCAAGCAAATTTCTATTATTTTAAACCCAATCAAGTCTGATAAAATTAAATTTGTGGTATTAAAAAAAAACTAAGCGTAAATCATTAAAATTAGGACAGATAATTAAAATGTGATGTAATGTATATGGTACATTACATATTTTACAAATAGGAGCACTCCGAGACTAAAATAAGTGCTTGTGTGTGAATCTAGTAAGTCCAATACGAAGGCGTGGGAATTTTATATCAGCTCTTCGCATGGGGGCAACTGGGAATGAAAGAATGTGGGAGGATATACTATATAATTTATTGTTCGTCGGTAAATCCCAAGTTTTTTGCCAATGGGAGGAAAAATCTTTGACAATTCTTTTAGTGCTAAAAAATGTTAATGCTTTATGTAAAATGTCAGAGGCAATTTTTGCAACATTATCTGCAAGTTCATTCCCAGCAAGGCCAACATTGCTTGGAACCCAATAAAACACGATGTCAAATCTTTCATTCTTCAATATATTTATAAAATATCCAATATTTCTTCAATAATTGGATGACATTTATCATTAAAATGGTCTAATTACACGACCACACTCATGCTATCTGTATAGATACAATATTTTCGATGAGAGCTGGGTTGCATTATTTCTAGAGCACGTTTAATAGCAACAGCTTCAGCTGTATACACAGAATATGATGCATGCTGTTTATAGCTGTAAATTGTATTATCAACAACAATGCTACAACCAACATGACTTTAGCAATCAGTATATACAGGGATGTAGGAGGAATAATAAGAATAAATGTTTAAAAGTATCTGTTGGGTTAAATAAGGTGAGATGAGGCTGATTTAGTGTATCCAGAAAAAGGTTTGATTATGTTAACAATAGGCTAATCCAAAAATGAAATATTAGAGCATCTGTAATTTGAAAATGTAAATCGGGGAACTCACATGAACACAGAAGGGAATTTGTACGCTCATAAAATGGTAGTGGGTAATGTGGTCCTGCATTATATAGCCTTCTTAAAGAGGAAAAAAAAATCATAGATCTTAAAGGATGTTATGATGCTGATAACATTTCAAAATAATAATATAGGGACAACTGTCCACGTCTCAGAACAAGGGCTAATTAGCTGCAAATCAACTAAAAGCTCTGAACGGTGGAAGTCTGGAATGATCCAGAATAGATTCGTAAAGCTGAGTGATGTACAGGGCCTAATTTGCACTAAACTAATAACATAAATTATGCTACCATAGTCAGTTCGAGATAGAATAACTGACAGATACACTCGGAGTAATGCGTTACGATCAGCACCCCAAGAGGTATTAGTAAGCACTTTCAGAATATTTAGTGATCTTTCGCACCTTTTGCTCAAATCTAAGATTTGTGGTAGGAAAGTTAACTTTTTATCAAATATAAGCATAAGAGAAATGATATTTTATTAACTACAGGAATAGTTGCGTCTGGTATTTTAATTTGTGGCTCAGTTTTTCTGCAAAAACGGAATCACTTAAGGCACTTCCTTGAGGAACCCCGTCAGATTGGATAAATTGATTCGATAAAACAGATCTTATACGTACATTGAAAATGCGAGAACTTACAAAATTCTGAATAAAAATGAGTAAATTTGCTCTGAAATTAAAACTATACAAAGTACGAATAATTCTAAACGCTATATCTTATCATAGACATTTTCTATATCAAAAAATATAGTTACCAAATGATGTCTCCGTACAAAGGCATTCTTAATTTGTGTTTCAAGGTGTGCAATATTGTACAGAGTAGATCGGCCTTTCCGGAACCCACTTTGATAAAGTGATATGTACTGATTGTTTTCAAGTACATAAACAAGACGGGCATTGACCATACGTTCCAAAGTTTTAGCAAAGCAATTTGTGAGAGCAATTAGACGAGAGTTTTAAGGATTAGTTGGATATTTCCCAGGTTTAAAAATTGGAATAATAATTGCTTTGTTCCAGAGAGTGGAATAGGCATGCTCATTCCATATTATATTGAATAGAACATTAATGTTTATTTAAAGATTCATGATTAAGATGACAAGCATCTTATATGAGATACTATCTGGTTCCGGACTCGTATTTTTGGTTTTGGATAGTGCTCTCAGGAGGTGTGGAGCCTACTTTATGGTGTCACCATTAATTATGATATTTGCGTGGAATTGGGGAGTGATTGGGAATAGTGTTTTTGGCAGCATCTAGAAGTGCATCAGTTATTTTTTGCGCATCATCATTAATATTCTCACTTCTAACCAGGCAGTCAGTAATCACAGCTAATTGAGTGTAGTGAGGCCAGTCTGCACGATGATAAGAATAAGAGGAAGAGAAAACTTGTGATCTGCTTATATCAATTTGGTTTATAATTATAGGGAAATGATCACTGTTATATAAATCCTTATAAACATTAAAATTCAATGAAGGTAGAATCGATGGATAGCAAATAGCTAAATCTAATGAATGAAAAATTCTTGATGGTTGGTGGAAATAGGTTTTTTCTGTGGAATTTAGAAGACAGATATTGTTAATAGAAATAAAATCTTGAATTATGTTACCATGATGATTCATATTATCGCTACCTAATAAGGTGTTATGGTCATTAAAGTCGCCAAGCAAAATAGAGAGTGTAGGTAGTTGATCCAGTAAATTGCTTAAATCGCTTTCATGGATGACAGCATGGGAAGGTAAGTAAAGGTTACAAATAGTAATAAGAGAGGTTGAATGTATGCGTACTGCAAAAGCCTGTATGTTAAAGGATTGTACAGAGCTAGGAATTTTATAAGACACAAGAATGCATACACCTCCAGAGAAGGTATCATGGTTAACATCTTTCCTCCCACACTTACAACTCCGGAATTTTAAACGATACTGAGGTTTCAAGAATGTTCCTTGGATTGCAAAACATATTGGAATATACAGTTGAATAATTGTTTTTATATCTTCTATACGAGTGCAAAAGCCTTGGCAATTCCAAGAAACGAAATTTACTATTAAGCTAAACTGAATGCTACGACTTTGGAGCAATCTGAGATTTAGATGAATCTTCACTTAAGAGTGTTTCATCATCTGAAGGATTTACTTCCTTTATACCTGTCTTAAAGGAAATTAAGATTCGTTTACTCTTTAAAGAATGGAACCCTTCTCTTGCATTCTTTAATTTTTGGAATCTTTGTAACTTAGATTTTGCGAAAGACAGTGGAGAAATTCCTTTTAGATTAGGTGAGACATTCATATTAGAAATATTTGAATATAAGTTTTGAAAATTTAAGAAATCTGTTTGAGTACTACAAGATTTCATGTCTTTTCTTTACTGCTTGTGAATAGCGGATACCTTGTTGAGGAGTACGGGATGACACTGTACGCCTGGCTTCAGTGTAAGATAGGTTTTGTTTTATTTTCACAGTAATAAAAATATCTTTTTTCTAATATCCAGGTTTGGCATGACAGGGAGTACGAAGAATGTTCACCATAGCAGTTGACGCATTTTCTTGTAATTGACACAAACTGCTGTCATGTCCGACAGATGCACATGGATCACAAGTCAAATGTCTCCTACAGATAGTTTTTGCATGCCCGAATTGCAGGCATTTAAAAGGATTTAGAATGTAGGGTTGAACACTACAATTTAAATAATTAGTTTTAATAGATTGAGGTAGTATAGGAGTTGCAAACGTGAGTATGAGGTGATAAGTTCCTTATAATTTTGCCCTTTCTCTTGATGGTAATGCACTGCACGTGTTATACGTTTTGGTCAACAAGATTATCCAAAATTTCCTCTCTGAAACATTAAATCGATCATATACTATATAACATTACACCCCTTTCAGAATTTAATCTATTATGAGGAGATACTATAACATCAATATTACTAAGACATTTTAGTTTTAGGATGCCTTTGGCATAAATTGATAAAACTTTAACTAAGAGAATACTAGATTTCACCTTGCGAATATTTTTGACATTTTCAACTGTATCAATAAGACTCTTATTGATTAAGAAAGAGGAAACATTATCAAAATTGCTCAAATCTTTTATTAACAAAATATTTCTGATCATATATCATTTTTTGATCTATAAGGATTAAAAAATTAGAAGTACACTCCATAAAATTAGGTTAATTACTTCAAGCCCAGACCGCACCACCCATCCCAACAAGGAGTTTCAGTATGACTGCACCAGTGTTAGACATATCCTATACGCTTTCAATACATCTCTGAAGTGGCCTCCACCTTTATCGAGTCACACAGCAGATATATGATCGCTTGATCCATGGAAACCGATTGATGCGCCGAGGACCACAACACAATTCCCATTCACCTGAAGCAGAGGCCTAACTAATGTGTTGGTCTCTTGGAGCCTTAATTATCCGGATTCTCCTTTCCAGGGACACGGGTCTCCACGTACGGCAAACTTGTCGGTGATTTAGTCCCCAAGAGAAGCTAATAGCAATAGGAAGGCAACAGCTACAAAAGGGGAGCCCTCAACCTCTTACAAGGCAACCACAATGAGGAAGAGAAAGCAAAGAGGAGTTCCTCTCCTCTTGAATAGAAAGAAGAGGACAGTTCATGAGAGTACCTCGGGATTGTGATCCGTGTTTACATAAAATGTAAAACTCCCTGAGAGGTTATTATATCTCAAATCAGACGTTTCATAAAAAAGGTGATATAAGCTTTCAGAAACTATCGGTGTGCAAGCCCGGAATTCCATTTTAAATTAAAGTGGTTTTATCTATAGTAAATTTGAAATTTATTGTGGATAAAGTTCGTCAATGATGAACTTATTTTAAATTTATACATGCAACTAAAAATGTGAAATGCAATCAGCTTTGGCAGACACCATGGATCTCATCACAATAGTAATCCTTGTCTTACGAATGTTCCATATTGTGGGAAATGCAAAGCAACCCACGCTTCAGATGATCTTACATGCTCATGTCATGAAGAAGAAATTCGGCTTTTAAAATTTAAACGATAAACCATCTACATTTTATTGAAGTAAAAAGATGATTTAAAAGCTCTAAAACTAATTTTACTGCTGATGTCAAATTTAATCAACCATCAGAAATTACTCAGCTAAAATAAATGATAGTCAGCTCAATCTTAACTAAATTTGAAGAGTCTGTCAAAAGTCTTAGCTGTTCGAATACCACAAAAGCTATTTTCCTAATATTTGAAGAAACTGTCAACAAAACGTTTGAAACTAGAGTCCCTCGTCTTCCCCTGCTAGGAGAAAAACTAGATCGAGTAATCGAATCTAGACACAATCGTCAAATCCAAGTAAAAGTCATGTTCAATCTAATCTAATTTAACCCATAGACTCTGTATTTAATTTTGGTAACTACTCAGAAGATCAACTGGAAGTAATTGAAAATTCTAAACTTAGAAAAGGAGCAAAATAAGCTTTCATAATAGAGGACACGCAACTACTATCTTGGGTGCATTAGTCCTTAGATGTGAAATTGTAATTATAATATATGTTAGTCCTCCCATGTTCTCATTAATTTCATGAAATGCACGGATTGTTCTCAATGTGAGTAAACAAATGTGTACTTAGATTAGCCAAATTTAATGTTGCTAATTTTTGAAACGCTCTATTAAAGCAAAATACACCACTCTGGTCATGATAAAGCCTCTAATTGCCTCTGCATTCCAATTACTTAGATCAGTCAGTATTTTGTTGTAGAAGAGCTTCAACCGAGAGTTTTACCAAAGTTGTGGCTTCAAGGTAAACTGTAATCGTACTTGGTTTATCTCGACGAGGGTTCATATTTAAAGCAAACCTAAAGGATTTGTCTAAAAGAGAATGTGGCCAATGACGTGAAATACAAGAGCGGGTGTAAGCAAATGTTGAAAACGCAAACAAATAATTAAAAATGAGATGATATTTTTTTTAGCCAAGAACTCCATTCAAATTACAAATTATAGAAACAAAATTGTAATTAAATTCATATATAACTTGCATACAAGGATTTTATAAATCGATTCAACTGAGTAGAAAATTCCGAAAGAAATGTTAAAGCTTTAGAAGCTTTAAATGTTTCGTTATCAGTTTTGTGATTTATATTTTTATTATGATCCAAGTGACGAAAATCGTTTATTGTCGTCGAAAATCAATATTATAATTAAAAATTATTAATCGTTTCCTTTAAGATTAATGGTGATTAAAATAAGTTAATTTGAATTTCATTGCAAAGCCTCCAATTTCATTCCAATAAAAATGCTACGATATATTATTTTTACTGGAATGAAATTGGGAACTTCGTAATGAATACATTGCAATATATTTATGTAAGTGCATAACATTGCCTTTAATAATTATCTCACCATCTCTCCGGAATCTGAAAATAATTACAGTTTCATTAATGGACTCAATGTATTATATATTTGCTTAAAATGAAAGTTTGGAAGTAATTGATTAAACTCCTGGAATTTTCCGAAATACCTTTGAAATTACCAGGAATTAAATTGTAAATGAAGATAAAAATAAAGGGAAAGAGCACAAATAAGGAAAAATTGTAAAAACGTGAAGGAACTTGAGATTCACATTCTTTAAATTTACACTTGATTTCATAATAAGCCTTTTTTAAATTTTTTTATACCTTGAGTGCATTTATTTAGATCTTTATGTTAAAATAAATATGTCTCCCAATGACTAGGGAGAGTATGAAATTATTACAAGATCATAAAGAACAGCAAACGTCAAGAACCAAATTGGAAAGGTTGCGACTTGACGTTTTTGAAAGAATAGTGGTAAGTTTGTTTTTAATCTTAAGAAAATAGAAATAAATATATAGTCTTCTCCTAATATTATGTAAAAAAACAGTCTTATAGCTATGAGTATCAAATTAATATGATCAAATAATTTGCATCCATAAAGTTGGTTATATTAAAGATATCATGAGGATAAACACAGAAATCTAAATAAAGATATTTGATTACTAACTTAAGATTATGATTAGAAATTAAATATACATTTGGGTATATTTTGTAAAGTTATAGAAAGAGAGGATTCCCTTTTAAGTGATGCAAATTTTGATATAAATTAAGGATTCTTGTTTTCCTAGAATCGTTAAATTATCAGCTTTGCTTTATCCTACACGTATATAAAATAATTTCTTAAAAATATTTTAAGAATCTAACACTTTTTTAATTTATGCTTGTGTATAAATGAAAAGATGAATTTTTCTGTAGTAAAATTTAATTAGCAATGGCAATGGTTTATTTAAAGGAGTGAATTTTTTTCTTTTCTCTCATTTTCTAATTTTTAGATGTGATTAAAATAAGAAAAGTTTAATTTTTAGATAAAAAAATTTTTAATAAAAGAATTAGATAAGAAAATTTTAAACATTGATTAAAAAATTTAGAATTAATGCTCAAACATTAATTTTGTTTTTCTTTTAGCCTCTAGCCACGCCTTACGAGTGATATTAATCCTAAAAGGAAACTAAGTCTGTTAGCATGTGAAGCAAATGTTAAATTTAAAATTACTTAAGGAAAAATTTGTGATTCGGAATGGTCTTTTTTATGTCATTCTTCAGAAAACATGACAATAAAAGAGATAATTGATATTTTACAAAAAAAAAGTGTAAAAGTTTGATTTTAAAACACTGGATTA
The DNA here is from genome assembly GCA_030067965.1 of Latrodectus elegans. NCBI lineage: Eukaryota > Metazoa > Arthropoda > Arachnida > Araneae > Theridiidae > Latrodectus > Latrodectus elegans. The sequence goes on along the minus strand of CM057819.1, from coordinate 24,156,978 downwards.
ATTCAGTGTTTTTCAATCTGGTGGTGATTGAATATTAATCCAGTGGAATGAAATTTACACTTCAGATATCCTATGGTAACTAATCATTAAGTTTTCTATGATTGGTCTAACTCTTATATTTTAGGTGTGATGTACAAAAAATTATAGATATAAAATGAGACAAAGGTAGTTGGCTGATTAGAATCCAGAACCCTGAGATTAGGGAGTTAAGTACAGTCATGATTTTTATGACGATATAAATGGTTTGCTGAATGATGTCAAGAAAGATAAGATTAAAGAATTTAACGAAATTTATGGTTTTGGTGTTCATTTATTCATAGCTGGAGATTTTAAAATAATGGCATTCGTCTATATGGAGTGATCAGTGTTGATAGTTGGTAATGTTAATCGGATCACTTATCAAAATATTTCACATCTTTGTGGCAAAATATAAGAAGTTCTAAAGCATAAATATGCTGATGGTTAAGATAAATGGTGGTGAATGTAATCAGTTATCGTGGCTTTTTGTATAGTATGTGGGAAACAGAAGACTGAGGAGCTAGAAGTGACAAAGGATATTGACTTTGATTTAAGAGCAATTTGTGAAAATGTCTGTATCAGTTATAAATGAATGAGATAAGAAATTGAAATGAAATAGGAAATTGTTAAAGATGTAAAACAGCATATAGAAGAACTTGATGAAAGACGAAACGAATGCTTCTTTTTTTCTTCCAAATGTTACCAGAGGAATTGTATTAGCCTGACATCTAATATGTTGTATAATGTAGATAAAGAGATATTTACTCAAATGTGGGCGAATTAAATCATTGTAATGCTTGAATGTACAGAAGCGTTTGTTAAAAGAAATAGTAGAATATCACAAAAATCGGAAACTGGGATAATATATGTTAAAGAATAAGTATTATATAACGTTTTATAAACTATTTATCTTAGTTTGGAGTTGTTGCACCAACACGCTTTTCTGTAACTAGTCCTGAGTCCAGTTAGATAAAAGCAGCCAGGTGGAGTCTTCGCGAGTTTGAAGCCGGGACCAAGAAGAAGACTCCCAATACTTTCCAGAGGTATCATTCCACTTGCAGGACATTGTGACCACGTTCAGTTTTAATGTCTTCCAGCCACCTTCAGCACACACGACGAATTTTAGACTAAGCCAAGGTTCGAACTCACTGCCTTCCGACAATGAGAACGATGCCCTAACCAATCAGGCCACCGCGCCCACTTTTAGTTTGGAATGCAGCTTCCAGAAATATTGTATAATCTTTCATTAAATGTGAGGAGCCAAAGTGTATAGAATTTGGTATTGAGAAATATAATTTTGGCGCAGAAAATTATTTACTGCCTTTAGGAACTTAAGATGAAAATTGATTTTTGTGCTTTATTTAGCATACATTTTGGAATTAAGTAAAAAGTATTGTTAGAATTCTGTTAGAAGAGTTTTTGTTTCGAACGAAACACAAATTTAAGCATCATTAGCTGCTGACGCCATCTCATTAATTGCCCTTTACTTCTTTTTAATTTGGCCAGAGTTGAGGAAATTTGCTGGTAAGATTAATTGAACATGTTTAATTGTTATCAGTGAAATCACAGAAATTGTGTTGCACTGAGATGGTCTCAAATACTTAAAGGATCGAAGTTCATCCTTTAATGTTAAGTAATGTGGAAAAAAGTGTATCAACCTCCTTTTACATCACCGTAATTTAATCGTATTTTAGCGAATGCTACAATCCTAAATTCTACCTCAGTGATGCTGTTTGTTTTAAATTTTCGTAGATATTTATTGATGTAAAAATAATACTGAACTTAAAAAATATATTTTTAATAGTATATACATGGAATCATTATGAATTAAAATGATCAGTCATGTAAATCAGGTTAAGTTAACAAGAATAATTACCGATGGAAAATAAGCATCTAATTATTAACTAAGTGTTTTGTGCTAAAAATGTGTATTATTTTTTATTCATTATTTCATAAATATTTGTAAATAAACTAATTTTAATAATTATAAAAGGATATAAGAATTCTAAAAACTTGTTTACGCTTATAATAATTGAAAAAATTAATTTATTTCTATTCATTAAAACAGCAGTAATAAACGGTTGTAGCTCCTTAAATAAATTACTTGTAAATAACTAAAAAATGCAGTAGAATCGTAATTAATAATAGAAAAGTCAACAGTTGGCTATAAAACATTCTGATGACAGATAATGATTTCCTTATTTATTTTACCATAGAATGAAACGAAGAATGTGTCTCTAATCGGCATGGGATCCTTTAATGAACTAATGCTTGAAAGTGCATTGAGCAAACTTGTACACCTCATAACCAAGCTCAAAAGCTTAGTACACGACGTAAGTAATAGTTTTACTTTGTGAAAAACATACTATGGTTATGCTTTAAAAATTAAGTGTATTTTTGACAGCCATTCAAATGAAAAACAAATAAAAACATCAGGCATTGATGACCATTAATGTTAGCTGGAATACGATTTCATGTATAGCAAAATTGATACATGATATTCTATTATTAACATTTTCTGTGTGGGTTTTAAATGTTGTTACTTAAGTTTTACCCAAGTAATGCTATTATTTATGTTATAATTTAATTATAGACTAGTTTTGTTATAATTATAAACTAGTTTTGTTATAATTTAATTAAAATCTGCCCGCTTTTTGTATTTTACAGCCTGAACCAGTGCTTCCTGATATTATACTTTGGTTAGAAGGCAGGTCTAAGCGTATTGGGTACATCAAATTTTGTGCAGAAGATCTTATTTATGCCGTAAAAGACATCGAAAGGGGAAGGAATTGTGGAAAAAGCAGGAGTTTATTCTTCACAGTATGCACATTTTGATAAGCTATAAAATACATATATTCAAGCTATAAATTTTAAGAAAAGTATTTTTTAAATTTAGTTTTAAATTGTGCTTTTTATTCTTGTTGTTTTAGTTTAAAAATATCAAGAACTATTTTTTAAGTAAATAAATTTTCCTCACGCGTACCTACTTAAGAATGTTTATCTTAAGTTCTTATTTTATGAAGATTTTATTTCCCTTAAACTTCATTCTGTTGCATTTGTAAATAACAAGTACATCTAAGAGTATCTTAACTTATTGTTGGATGTTTACCAAATTAAAATGAACTTCTTTGTACATTTTTCTTAAAAATCAGAATATGTTTTGCATTTACAGGGCTCATTATTCTATAGCATTCTAGGCTATGCATTTTCAAGAGACTGCGGTGATCTGGTTGGTTAAGGTATCGTTCTATTTATCGGAAGATAGTGAGTTGGAATCTCTTGACTTAACCGAGCATTCTTCGTGTACTAAAGGTGTTTGGGGTATGCTTAATCGGTCGTGGTAACAATGTCCTCCAAGTGAAATAATGGCTGGTGGGGGAGGTCAAGATAAGGGGCTTCTGCTTGATCCCTGCTTCCAAAGGAAAACTCTCACTCGGCTGCTTCCATCTAAATGGTAGAGTTCATCTCTTTGATAGATACAGGGAATTAAGCTGGGGAAACAATTATCAATTTTAATGCTATAATACAAATATCATGCACATAAGATTTATAGAATGAATAATAGTTATTTCAGTGTCCAGAATTATTGACTATTTATCCTTTAAAAAGGTTATGCTGTTTAAAAAGTACTGTGTTCTGAAAAATTAAAGAATTACCAGTTCTGAAGAATTTAAGAATCATTTGTTCTGATGAGTAAATAACATTCTAAGTGGGACTTTAAAATCCAATTTGCTTAACTTTTCGGATATAGTAATTTGAGAATTAGGAGGTATTTTGTTATAATGAAAGAAAATAATTCCTTTCCGATTCACCAATAAAGCCAACCGTTTCTTGACAGTATCAATTTATAGATAGTAATGCCATTAATAAATTAATTTATTATTAACATGGTCTCTTTAATTCCAATAGACTGTCATATTTCTTTCTTTGACAATAATCGTGATTAGAGTACAGATTTTGGCTGTTTATCTTCTTTCAGTAGAACTGTTCCATATATCCCATTGTTGTGAAATAGCTCCTCCTTTTTAATCCATGAAGTGTAGATTTTTCTTTCAAGTATTTGAGAACAAACCATAGTTGTATCTTGGGTCAATCTTAATCGATTCTTTTATGGAATTATTTTATTTCATCCCTGAGAGCTGACAAATGTCTGAAAAGTGTTGCTGTACCTCTTAAAAAGTCAACAAATTCTTGAAGTATTCAAAATATCAATTTCAACTTAATATAGGCGTCTATTTATGACTCGACAATTTCATTTCTTTTCCTATAGAATGTAAGTTCAATAGGAGATTAAACAGTGTGTTCTATAGGACAATTTAAAATCTAATATAGAATTCACACATACTTCTCGTTTTTAACTTCTCAAATAAGTATCCGCTATGTACACGCCAGCAATTTTGTTCCTGATTATAACATTGATATTACCCATGTCTATGGAAAAGTTTTGCTAGCCTTTAATTTATTAAATTTAACAATTATAAAAATTTCCATCGTTTAATTTTTTTTTAATAAAGTGTTTCATCATTGATTTTTCCATTTGATTTAGTTGTTCCTTGCTATTCCTTTCTTTCTTTCTATGCACGTAATGGTGTTCCAGAATTTTGTTCATTATAATGAAATAAATTTATATTAACTTAAACATTTCTTACAAAATTATTTTCATCGTTTCTTTTCATTTTTATTAATTACCTATTTTTATTTTAATACCATAAAAACATTCTGAGCATTCACATTTCTATAGCATCTTTCATAAAAAATCCTTTCTTCAAACCTTTTAGCAGTACTTTTCTAATTGGAATCATTATTCATTCACATATAATGGTAAGTTGTATGACAGACACTTTCTACAATCCCCTGTTGCAATAAGTTACAATTTAATTTTAATTACTTTTCCAATAATATTTAAACATCTTTATATTATAGTGTTTACTCTCCATCAATAACATTTATCTGCTATAACCAGTTAATTGAATATTGGGAAATTTTCCTTTTTTATTGTTACTTATTAATTTCTTTAAGAAATTAAAGATTTTTGGACACTACTGATGCTAATTTTAGTTCTTTTTATTCATTATCATCACACTATTGGGTTGCTCATCAACTAATGGCAAAGATGCCAAATACAAGCGCAGGATTAAAAAACACTTTTAAAATAATTTTTAAACTTTTTTGTTACGTTTTCATTTTTCTAAAGATAACTTGACTTATAATATGTAAATACATTTGGGAAAAATTTCTTTAGGATTTTTACACAAATAAATTAGAAACATCTTTTTCTTCTTTTTCCCGGAAAGGACAAATCCTTATTCCCTTAATTTTTCAATTTTCTTATTGGTTGTGTTAAATACGAGTACAATTTTATTCCCTTTTATGTTATTTAACTTCTCATCTTACTTTAATTTCTTGGCATTTTGAATGTTTTATAAAATATATATATATATTATAAATATAATATATATTATATATATAAATATATATATATATATATATATATATATATATATATATATATATATATATATATATATATATATATATATATATATATATATATATACAATAAATACAATACCAAATAATGTATATTACAGGAAATCTAATCAGCGCAAAAACACCTAAAGAGAGATAAGCCAGTATAAATTAAATACAATGAAGAGCAATAAAACTAAGAAAACAAATTTTTTTAAAATCACTGACAAGAATAAAACAATATACAATACAATGAATAGGAGAAAATCATAGAGACCACGTCTTCATTCGGAAGGAGATAGTCATATTAAACACTCTTTTCTGACATGCACGAAGGACATATGTCTAAAGGTCTTCGAGCAATTCCCCAGAAGAGTGTGTGAATTAAAAGAAAAAGAAGCATAAAGATATTTATTTCAAAAGTTATAGTAAAAAAAGTATATCAAAGGAAACAAACCTACAATAGAAAGAAGTACTGATATAGTTTCAAAATATCAATATCAGAAAATCAGAATCTATTTAAATATTGGAATAAAAATAGAATTGCCAAAAGTGAATTTAATAATGGGTTAAAGATACAGTTGCAGAGTAATTAAATTTAAATAATTAAAGTAGTTTAAAAATCAATTAAAATCATGAAGTTGTCTTTAAAATTTCATAAACAAATGTACTAATAAAGACAACTTCAGTATTACACATAAGGCCTCCAATAACTATGCATATGTTTGTACAATTTTTTATTTAGTTTTAATTGATTAAGAAACTCTGAATTCCAATACACACAAAAGTTTAAATTCCACAGCTAATATCATTATTAATAAAATACTGGATTTTTATAAACTTTTAAATTTAAATAACAATAGATTAGAATTTTCTTCGTTGACATTTATTCCGAAATTTCACATTAATTACCCATAAAATTCAATTATATTACTTATGGAATTAAATTTTATAAGAATAAACCACACAGGTGTTATTTTTGCTAAGTATCGAAATATTATATTAGAAAATGTTGTCCTGAAGATACCTGGATCATTAGTAATTATAAATCTATTCTATGTTTTTTTTTAATCAAAAAATAGTATATATTGCATAATTTATTTTAATTTTAAGGACATTTTCACTAGCAAAATAATTGATAAATTTTGATAAATTAAACATTGTATTTCTTGCTACATTGTATTTCTATTTTCCGAATTATAAAAATTTATTAAATATTGATAGTGAATATTGGATACACTTGGTTAAATTGTGTGTGTGGTGAAAATATATTTATTCAAAATTGTGGTAGTACAAAAAGAATCTAACTTAACGAAATATTTACAAATCTTTTTCTACATTATTTTGAAAAAAGTTTTTTTTTATCAGTTTCCTTTTGGTTTAAGATATATTAATGATTTTACTATTTTCATTAATTTAGATTTTGAAGATATTTTTAAATTTGTTTATACCCCAATGAACTATTTCTAATTAAAACAAATTCATTTGATATTATTGCTGAATTTTTAGATTTATTTATCAGTATTAAAAGTTCTATTACTTATGTTGATATTTTTGACTAAACGAATCGATTTAATTTTAAGGTCAATGAATTAATATACGGGAACCGTAATATTTCTTTAAAAATATATTAGAATATTTTATTTAATGAACTAAATCGCACATTTACAATATCTACAATAGTCATAAATTCACTAAATATAAAATAAAACGTTTAATTGATCATCTCAAAGACAACAATGCTCCAACCAATTTTATTTTAAAATATGTAGGAAATAGAGAATTGTTTGTAATATTCAAGTAATACTTATTTCTTACAACTACAGAAGGGCCACCCAAGCACTAAAGTTCTTCAAGTATCCCGAAAACATTTACTTTCACTTTAAATCTCTTTAAATATAATTTATCCTCAAATCTATTTAAACACAATTTAATTTAAAATTTGCTCCACGTATCAAAACTATTTTAACTACTTGAATTTAATTGCTGTTGGCAACTTTATCTTTATGCGGTATTAGCACTTGGAGTAATTTGACTTGATTTCAAATTGGCACCACACCATTTAACCAACAATATCTTTATTTTACTTTGGCAACTTTATTCCTATATTTAAATGAGTTCTGATTTGCTGGTATTGATATTTTTAAACTATACCTGTAGTTCCTTCGAATGTGAGCTTATTTAATTTGCTTTAAGATAATTTTTTACTTTAATTTTTGAAATAAATATTTTTATGTTTCTTTCTTTTATTTCAAACACTCTTTGGGGGCATTGCTTGAAGATTTTCAGACATATGTCCTTCGTATATGTCAGAAAAGAGTGTTTAATATGAATAGCTGACAATCTCCCTCCGAATGAAGACGTGGTCCCTATGCTTTCCTCTTAATTTTTATATTGTATATTGTTTTATTCTTATCAGTGATTTTCAAATTTTGTCTCACTTATTATATATATATATATATAATAAGTGAGACATATATATATATATATATATATATATATATATATATATATATATATATATATATATATATATATATATATATATATATATATATATATATATATATATATATATATACTTCCTAAGTTCCAGAAAACTGGTACTGGTATGCAAATAATAGAGCTATGCGGTGAATAGCGATGTGGCAGAAAGCTTTTATATTAAATAATATTTATTTACTTCAGTTGTTAGATTCTAGTAGTCGTAAACAAGGTTAGGTATAGGGAACTATATTGGTGCAACAACAACTGATTGATTATTACCAAAAAGTCAGTCTATTACTACACAAAGGCGGTCAAGATTTGAGCGGTTTTAAAAGTGGCTTTAAAGCCAGAGTAGGAATAATGGTAAATAGGATTTCCGAGGCAGCAATAAAATTTTGATTCTCGTATAAGACTATTTCTCTAATGTACATTGATTATTATTAAATTCGTATAAAACAGCAAGCTTAAAACAATGATGTGGATGGGAAATGATTTTGAAATGGCGAGACTATAGACGAATGATGATATAATTAATTCTTAAAAGAAATTGACGAGATAAGCTCTAGAATTGCTACGAATTTTAACACTGAGGTATCAAAATTGTGATTGAGAGGACTAATATGATCAGTATTTTCGGAACAAAGATTCACATTTGCAAGGTAACCGGCACCAAGTTTTACATTTCTCCCGAACTTACCAATACTGTAGTTGTGCTTTAACTATTACCACCATTCGATAGTCGATGATTGCCAATACCTTGCACTTTCTGATAAGTTCACGCAAAGTGAGCCTGACTTAACTGTGAAGCGATGTATCTGGTTTCTCTTTCAGTTACATGGCGCGCATGACAAAAACCTGATGAATTCTATGAATTTTACATGTCAAGGATAAAACTGTTCAAACTTATAGATATTTTTTGGTGATACATGGTGAATTCAGTTGGTTTGATTTGAAAATGATCTGATGAAAGGCATCTAAGCATCCTCTTAAGTAACCTGAGACCATTTACGTCTATTATGAATTCCACCTGCTTCGGACAGTTCCAGAAAACAATTGCGAGGCTCCTCATGTCAAAACTACATTCGGAATTATGTGAGGATCCCCTTATGGTTTTATATTATTTAATTAGCTTCCTATATCTTCAGAGTTTATTGAATGTGTCTTTGAAATTATTGTTTCCTAAAGATCGTCCCAACACCAAGCACACCCATCCATGGATTTGTGAATTATATCGCGGGATTCATGATTCATGGTGTGAATTTTCTCAATATATTTTAAGACATTACCCGAGATTAAATAATGAAAGTTAAGTTATTTTAAAGAATATCTATTACTTTTATTCTTTTTGATTAAAATATATATATATCTTTGCTTCTTATCATCTTAGTCATTGGAAGAAGAAGATGAAAATATCTTAGCTAGGGTTGAGTGCTATTTCTGGTTGGGATCGTCACAACACAAGAACTACTGCTTCGATGGTTTACCTCACGGATATGAGAAGATTTATGAGGAAATGGGAGATAATGTGGATTGGTTTCCAAACATACTATATTATTCGGGTAAGGGCTAAAAATATTATATAACAGCAAAATATTAATTTTGAAAGTACTTGACTGTTATTTGTAAAGTTAATTTGCTAAGAAAGTTTATTTTATGCTGTCATGAATAAAACTCTCAATTTTATATATTTCACTTGTAAGGGTTTATTCACAACCTTTATCAATGATTTAATCCTTTACCCAATGGGAAGAAACGAAAATAAGTGGGACAGTTACATGAGTAAAATATAAAGCAATCTTTTTAAGTATATTTTTATTTTCTCTCTAAAACTACTTAAAAGTATAAACGCATGAAAAATATTTTGTTGAAGATTCTTGACACAAAGCTTAATGTATATTGATTTACTCTGAAAGCCTCAGATATAAGTGTGTTATAGTATTTATTGAAGATGAATGCCTTAAATGCTTCAAAAGATTGAATTTTGAAATCCAAACACAATTACCAAAGATCTTTTGGCACAGGTGCCGTATAATCCATGATTCCAAATTTGCAACCAACTGCAATCTTTTGCAAGATTTTACATGTGTGTTGTATATTTGACTTATATAATTCATAAAAAAGGAAAAACAAAATTAAGTGAGGAAATGACTTTGCTTACAATACATTTTTTGGCAATTTTGACTTAAGAATAACTGCATGTGCAGCGTAATTTAATGAGAAATTGATTGGCAAAGTCCTTATATCAAAACTATACATGTGTGATTTAATTTTTAATGTAAATTTTCGACAACGTATTAGAAAAAAGATTTTAGAAAGATATTTATTGAAATATACCGAACTGTCTATTTTTGTTATTGATACAGTGATAATTTATGTCATAATTGAATATTTTTCATGTTATTTCTATAAGATTTTGAAAAATTATTATTAGACACTAAATATGTTTCTTATATATAATAAGGAATAATCATTAGTTAGATTCAAGTGTCATTAACTCTGAAAACTGCAGTATTACTATATCGTATTATAGAAACTGTATAGGAATTTAATCCGTGAAAATGTCTCCTTATATGTGTTTGTTTAAATAAAGTGTTTATTAAAAAATAAAAAATATATATTTTTTATTTGTGGACCTTTGCATATTTATTGCTATAAGGAAATCTTAACAATATCGAGTTTTTAAAGAAAACAGACCTTATGAAAGGAAGCGATGATATTTGACCATTTAATAAATTGGATGCGATAATTTTAGTCGCCTAATATTTTTAGTTTACATATTACGACATATTTTTAGTTGACAATGCACTACTTCTGCTATGTTGCTATTTAAAATTTTTCATACAGCCTGATAAAATTATTATTCATAGAAATTTCATGAATTTCATAAGCTATTTTTTTCCATTATGTTATATTTTTTTTTATGTCCTTAACGTTATAAATAAATCCAGTATATTTTTGTTATAGTAGCAAGAAACAAAAATTTAAATTATAAGCAAATAAATGAAAATAAAATTCTATCAGAGATCATAAAGTGTTATCAAAGATTTAATATAATTTTCCTCCGTAGTATTAATTTTAGTATTAATTCGATTAAAAATGAATTATCTTTACATGTCCATACAAAGTAATTCCTTAAACGTTGAATTGAAATAATAAAGAAATTGTTCCTACATTGCTAAACCATAACGTGTTCCGTTACAAAGTAGAAATGTAGATAATAAAGAATTCTCAATGCGAACAGTCGCTAATGTTAATATTAAGGAAATGCTAACATTATAAAAATCAAATAAGCTTATGTAATATCAAAAGTCTATAGCACAAAGAAAATTATTCCTTTTAATATAAAGCAATCAAGCGTAGATGCTGACACATTTAATAAAAATTTTTTGGTTAGACTTGTGAAAAATAACAGTTTTAGAATTTCTGTTACTACATCCTAACTGCTTTTAATTTCGATAAACAATATTGTTCTTAACAGAAAGGTATGTGTTCCAGTTGAAGGCATTCCTGCACCAGGCCCGCTCCCTGTGCAGAGATGGCTCTACTTATCAACGCTGCTTTGCCCGAGTGAATGCCCAGAATTATTCTCTTTCAACTCAAGTAAGTATGATTTCTAGCAATTCATGTGCAAATATATCTTTTGCATAACCCAATGAAGTATACCCCATCGTTATTTCTTTAGGACTACTTTTAAAACATGATTTTCTTCCTATTATCCGAATAAAATTATAAATTTATTCAAATATTAAATTTAAAATTATAATCAAATTTATGAAGAATAAATTCTTTTTTAAATAATAGTTTTAATTTATATTTTCTCTCTCTGCTATTTTGAAATAATATATTGTTGATAAATGCATTAAAAAATAAAATGAAAAATAAACGAAAAATTTACCATTAAAAGTATTTCCGATTTAAAAATATTTTAAAAATTAGTCAAAGACATCAGTTAAAAAGTTGATAGTTATTGTAATGTATGGAAAAGCAGAGAAACAATTAGTAAGTTAAGTACACTTGGTAATTATCTGACAGTATTAAATTTATCTAAATGATTGAATATAATACCCACATGATGTAACGTAGTTGCTGATGTACATTTTAATAGGCTATCATTTCCGGTCAAGTATTAAAGCATTGCTTTTCAAGGATTTTAAGATAAAAGAAATAATCTTAAAAATATAGAGATAATTGATTTTTTCTGTGATATGTAATCAAAGAAACTGTAGTTATACCATTTCATACATTTCAAGTTACATCTTGGCAAAAGAAATCATTCCAAAAGACAGAAACAACTTTGAAAAACAAGAGGACCTTCCTGTATTATGACTTCACAAGGGAGATGATTCGTTTTGGACATAGCACAAAAGGTGAAATAGACATTAAGCAACTGATTGTCACTCAAACAATAGGTATTTAAATAGAAATGTCTCGCCAAACAATGCTTTAATGATACCTCGTCATTCAAGTTTAAATGTCATAAGAATGCGTCTTTTGTCTCAAAAGGCAACACCTAATTCGCTAGAAATGAATGATTTGATTAATTGTTCTTCCAATAAATTGTTTCAGATTATTTTTTTCAAGCAGTCATAATTTTTTCTTTAAAAACTAATAAACTTGAGATTTGAAACAATCAGTGATTACTGGGTAAATATAAATGTCGATCCAAAAATATCGAAGCTGGAATTTATCAGTATTACATTGATAAACCAGCCTATGACGATATTAGCCTACCTTTAATTATCTTCAGGGAATCAGTGGGAATTTTTGCTTATTCTGTGAAGCATTTGGCAAACATTGTTTTTTAGATCATGCATCTATTATCTAAAAGCAGGAAAGGGCAAACTCAGTAGTCAATAAGTACTTGGTCATGCATATATTTCATTGCAGTATTCAGCCAATGGCTTATTGAGCTCTTAAACTCTCGGTATTATTTGATTTTTACCGCATTAAAATGATACTAAAATTATCGCCAAATGAAGACTGAATGTAATTTGTACTTTTCACATCTCTTCCATTGTTTTTGATGTATAACAACAAGAGGTTGCCATGTATTTATGTTGCCTACTTTTGGAAATTATTTTGACATGATGTATGGTTTATACGAGACCAAGGAGGTAAAAATATTGGCCTCAGCCGAGTAGTCAGGTGAAAGAGGGTAAGTCGGTTAAACGACTGAGTTATCAGCTTTGAAAGTTATGTTTAGTCATTGTATCATAAAAATTATATGTTTTTGACTTTCAAGCTGAAGAAACTGTAGTCATTGTGGTTGAAAGAAACTTGAATAAAGTATTTGTTTCGAAGAAAACTAATCTCAAAGAAATCATAATAATAAAATTTCAAAATTTATTCACATGTTTCTTCTGGATTTTTTCGAGAAACATTCTTTCTATATCTATGAAAAACATGACATATTTTATTCTTTACCTGAGAAAATTTTTTTATGTTCTCACAGTCAAGTAAATGGAATGATGTTTCATTTCTTGGAAGATTTTTATCAACTGTGTTTCAGGTTATTTTTGCATTCAATGATGAAATATTTCGTTTGCTTTGATTTGGATATTGAAGTAAATCCTGAAAATAATATTCTGAAAAATTCTAAATTCATTTCAATATACTAGAAGAAAAAAAAATTCTCTTGTGTTTGAATAATTTGAATTGCCAAAATTTTCACAGAGTAGAAGATTGGGAACATTTGGATTTTCATGTCTAAATACTCGACAAAGTGCCTATAATTTTATTTTGGAAAACAATGGCTTTTGTGAAATAAGGGTGTAAAGGCGCTTACTTCATAATGGAATAGCTAGAAAGTTTCATTTTCTGTTTTCAGATGGCGGAAAGTATACAGAATCCGGAGTGGGATGAGACGCTAATCTTTCCAGACATCGTCTCTTACGGAAATCCCTCACCACAAGTCTCTGTAATCGTGGATATTTTGCATCAGCGCAGCAGTGTGAGTGATTCACTACTTTAAATCATTATACTAATATACATACATATATACATATATATGTGTGTGTGTGTGTTTTACTAAAATATCCTGAAAATTTAATTTAATATTGTTAATCACATACACAGCAATATTTTAAAATCGTGATCAAATTTCGCTACAGTTATTACTTAATATCCAGGCTTAAATATTGCAGTGAATATGTCGTATACTTTGAGCCAATAAAACTTTCTATTTCAAATTAAATTTTATATGTAGATTATTTTCACAATACGGAATAAATTTTAATATAACCTTCATTATTAATTATAGTGAGTCAAGAATATCAAACATAATAATTTTTATAATAATTTTTCTGAAACCCTTTTAAAATTGTAATGTTTCATATGCGTTTTGCAACATTTACTATTGCATTTGCAATTGAAACTTTTGAAAATCATTTAAATTTTTCAATTTAAGTATTCAAAGCAACATAAAAAATAATTCTTTTTTGCACCGAATGCTTAAAATTTTGCATAAAAGTTTTGTATTTGTTTCTTCCTTTGGATTAAAACTTTAAAACTTTCTTACAAATGCATCAATGTTTTCATTGTTTCATCACAGTTGGGAAATAACTTTAAACCCACATGTACATTAAATTTGATGCATTATGTGAAAATAACTGACATTAATATATCGTTGGAATATATTGAATCAGTTGAATGTTACTTTTTAGGAATAAAATTTACAAAAAAATAGGGACTGTCTTATGTCCTGCAATATTCAACAACATATGTGATAACATCGCATTCGAAATTATTATGAAATAGTGAAAATTGGTATGCACACTTTAATAATGGTTTGAAAGTTTCATAACAAATTGATGAAAAAGTGCTTCATAAGAAATATGTGCATTTATACACGTGTCTGTTTTATATTTTAGTAAAGTTACTAAGTATTTGATTTTGAAATAAATATGCAAATTAGTAGAGTATATGCGCTTATAATAAAGAAGTACTTTTGTTATACCCTACCGCAAATACTATTTTCATCTCCGTTCAGTGTAATTTATGTACTCTTCTTTTGATTAATATTTCATTTACTTTGCATATTATAAGTAATATTTACTAATATTTATGAACAAATGAATTTTTTAAAAAAATATCAAGAAAGTCCTTTTTTCTTGACACAAAGCGCCATATTGATAAATCTGCCCTTTTGTGTCTCAAGACTCAAATTTAAATTACTTATTATTATTTTTATTTTTAAATTTTTTTCCATTAGCTCATAATTATAACTGAGAATTTTATTTAATTTTCATCAATATTTTCATTTTTTCTGTGGTGATATTTTTAAAACTAAGGTCAGATTCATGTGTTATATTTATAAAAACATACAAGAATTTCCCATTATAAAAATACGGTAAATATTTTATAAATAGGATATAGAATTCATTTTAAAGAAAGTAATTTTTATGTGATTAATACTTAAACATATTTTTGATGGGTGTTTATCACTAAAATACCCAAAACAAATAGTTTACATTTTTGGAAAAGTATAACTATTATACCTTTCCAGAACAGTAAAACTGTAAGAATAAAATTTTTGTTTCACACCTCGTTGTGGACTGCTTAATGTACTTGTAAGGTTGTTGAACATCCAGTGAGAAATTGCCTTAAGGGAAACACTTTTAAAACATTCTTTATTTCTCATAACAATGGTTCTCAAAGGAGGAAACCCTGAAAACTCCCAAGCACTCACTCCGACAGACGTACATGTACAGTAGAAAGCAGAAACGCCACATCCATCCATATCCTGTTGTTCAACTGTGGCTAGAATTGAATTTGTTCCCTTTCATTCTGAATATTTGTGGCCACTATGACAGACTTTTACTACGGTTTTGTAATTGATATCCCATTTTATATCTAGATTTATAATTCAAAATTTAATCATTAAAGATATTTGGTGTATTACTTTGATGACTAATTATAAAGGGAGAGTTAAAAAAAGCATTTTTAAAATTTTACCCATAAATCGAAAAGACTATTAAACTAATCCCTAAAATGAAAAAAAGTGTTATTTTAATTTTGAACTGTTGGCATTCGAACTGTTTTACAGAACAGAACAGGATCCTTGGGCCGACTGGTGACTTCGATCCAAGCGGAAGATGCTCCAACATCCCCTGTCCTCCAGTGGCATGACATGGGCAGTTCCGGTAAAATATTGGCTGCATTCCAACTGCTTAAAGTAAATGTTCCACCCATTCTTAGAGATGCTAATTATATTGTTAAAATAATTGGCTCTAAATATATTTTTTTACACTGCATTGTGAGGAGTATTGGAGATAATTTTATCGAGTATTACTATGAAAGTGGTCAAATTAAAAAATAAATAAATAAAAAAAAATTTAAAAAAAAAATAAAACTTAGGGCATTACTTTTATTTTAATAGGTTTCCAGGTATATGAAATGTATTGAATAAGCAAAACTATATATAATTTTGCTCTAAGTAAAGGCAGTTCTTTAATTTTAGCATAAAGAATATTAACATTTTATGAATTATATCTATAAAGCATAAACTATTTATAATAAAGTAAAATTATTAAAAATAAATTAAATTTCTTATAAGTCTATTTTTTTGGTTTGAGTGATAAAATATTTCAAGTGAGAAGCCATGATTTAAATTTAAATTTGCATACTAATTTCTACTTCCATTTATTTTATGGAATTTAGCTGATATTTTATTTCGCAATTAAAATTATGGAATGTTTTGTTATATATATATATATATATATATATATATATATATATATACACACACACACACGCCACGCACTCGTGTCCATAAATTAAGGATAATGCAAGTCAGACAAAGAAAGAAACAAGGAGTGTCGTGGTAGCCTAGTGGTTAGGGTATCGGCTTTTCATCCGGAAGGGTGGGGTTCGATTCCCAATGCCACAAAAGATCCTCCGAGTACATGCGATATACTTGCGTGTTAAGTCTGTGGAATCGAAAGTTTTGTGGTCGGTCATTGAGCAGTTACCATGGGTCAATGGTCTGGAGAAATTTACTCCCTCTTCATATCAATGCCAAAATTAAGGGAATGGATCCTCTGGTGCTGCCATCTATTGGAGGATTTGAAGAGCAAGTTGTACTTTCACCTTTATGGTGCTCTCTGATTAAAAACAAAAGACGCTCCCAATTGACACATAAATTCGCATAGCCAAGGCATAGCGATCTTGGCTTGCCCAAGTGTCATTAGTAACAACAAAAAACAGGAGTAAAACAAATATTACTTATTTGTAAAATTTATTTATTAAACGTAAGTTAAAGAGCTAAAAAGATGCTATATGTTTAACATTATTAAAATAAAAATAGCGATTTTTATTGACTGGAGCAAATTTAAAAAAGAACCTATTTACAAAATCCAAGATAACGTGGTTGTTATGATAGTTATTAGGCCGCACACTTAGGCATGCTGAGTATCAAACTATCGATCAGATCTTAGGGAATATTACACTACTCATCAGGAAATGCACTCGGAAGTTCCGGTAGACATGTGAAAGGGGATTGACGGCTCCAATTCGCCGGCCAAGCATGTCCCGCACATGCTCTATTGGATTCAAGTCCAATGATTATGTTGGTCAGTCTATACGGGTGATATCCTCCAATTGGAAGCATTCGTCTACCATGTTTGCATGGGGAGGACGGGCGTTGTCATCCATAAACAGAAATTCTGCCTCGAAACAAACGTACATGTTGTTCTAGAATGACATCTTGATAGATGTGGCCTATCATGGTTACATTCTAAACATGTAGGTTAGTTCTGGAACCCAGAATAATTCCTCCCCAAACGAGCAATCCTGCACCATCGTAACGGTGTCGTTCAATGATGTTCTTTTGGTGGTAACGGGTACTTTGCCCTCTCCATATGAAACTCCGGTGGGTATCAGACTGAAAGGTAAACTTGGACTTGTAGGAAAGCATCACACAAGACCACTGTTTCGGTGTCCGCTCTGCAATGCATTACCTCTACTCCAGGCTAACCACAAGCGACAGTGAGTTGCGGTAAGTGAAACACATCTAACAGGCTACAAGCATGTAGACCAATGTGACCTTAACGTCTGTACATGGTCTGCCTTGAAACTGTCGTACCGGTAGCTGAAGAGAGCTGACGAGACAGGTGTGAGGCTGCGCCTTTTCTTTTGGCAGTAACTGCCAAATACCAGTCCTCATTCGGCGTTGTAACTCGGGGGCGACTTGTGCTGTAACCTCTACTCACATTACTATCATCTTGGAGCCGTTGTCAAAGCCTGGAGATGACACTCTCCAGTGACACTTCTGGGAGATTCCAAGCTCCTCGGATACTTCCAGCTGGGTACGTCCACATTCCAGACTTCCGATAATTCTCGTAGAACATAATCCAAATGTTTCCTTTGTGCCATAACTATTCGTTTATTGCACTGAAATGCTTTTAAAGCGCTTATGAACAATTTTTCTTTGCAACTATTGCTCATATACCCCTCTCTTACACCCTCGTCGTTGAGACGTACTATCGGCGCCATCTGGTGGTTTCTTGTAATTTGCATATTATTCTTCAAGTTGTGTGTGATAATTCTACATGTGAAATTTTTATTTTAGAGTTCAATTTCTGTGTGATTCTTAATTATCCTTAATTTATGAACATGAGTGTATATACAGAGAGCGAAAGTAAAGTAGTGTATAAAATAAAGTAAGACAATCTGTAAAACACTTCCGCTTAAATATTTTTTGTCTTTTTTAATATATATCGTTTTTAGTATTTTCACTTAAACATTTTTAGTCAAGGGAATATTTTTTTCCTTCAATATACAATTAAAATATAAATGAAACTAGCTGTCATAAATCAAAAATTATCAGTTAATTATAAATAAATTACTTATAAAAATATATTAGTCATAAAAATAAAGTGCATAAATTTAATCTTATAATTTGTTTCAACAAAGTATTTCCTATTGAGAATTAATTGAGGTGTCAGAATTGGTGTATTCTAATTTATTGAAGATTTTTGTTTCAGATTGAGGAGACAGAGGAGGATGTCATCGAGTTTAGAGACGAGGAGAAAATTCCCATTCCATCTGAGATACAGCCACTTTATTCATCGCACAGGCTAGAAGTAAGAATTATTTAAGTAGATCCTTTTGTGAGTATTTTTGAACAAAATATTTGATATGAGTGTACTTTTTCCAATTGGGTTAGGTTCAAAATAATCGCACATTTTCCTCCTTTTTAGATAATTTTTGCTTATAAAAAGCTTTTTATGGATAATTTAGAAACATTAAATTGTACGGAAGTTTTTTTTATTCACAAAGTATTCATGCGAGAGATAGGATTCGTACAATTCAATTACAGATTGATTGCCTCTCAGTAGAAAAAAGTTGATAGCTATTGCCCTCATGGAAGAAGATTTTATCCAGATACCAACACATTTATTGCAAAAAGTATGCTTTAAAAATAGCTTTAAAAGATAATTATATAATAACACTTAAGTATATCATTCAAATTTATCATCACTTCTAGCCAATTCCACCAGAAATACTTTGATTGCCATGCCAAATGAACTGAAGGAAAAAATAAATTCTCACGTTCGAGCTCGTAATTGGCTCTTTGCTGAAAATTTCAATGCACGAACTGGCTCGTAATTGACAGTCAATGTGTTAATAATCATCTCTATGTTTTAATGATCATCTGTCAAATATAAAATATAAGAAATCAAAGCATGCAAAAGATAGTTTATTCGTTCATAATTAATAAGGCATAAAAAGCAAATAAAAATAAAGTGAAATAAAAAAAAACTAGGAAAATGGTTTTAAAAAGTATGAGAAAAAGCAAAGCATATAAAATACTTTGATTGCTTGAATTTTCCCATATTTTTATTTAATAAAATATAATGCTGCGTGTGAAATAAAATTTATAACTTTTACGTAAATAAAAAAAGAAACAAAAATAGCTTTCTTGCCCTCCAAATGATCTTTAAAGACATTTGAGAATGAGTGAAATTATGAAATTCAAATTTAGAAGACTTTTCACATTTGGCTAACAGTAGGATTTAGAGTAAATTAAAGTAAAGTGACAAATTTAATTTTTTTCTCACTTTATTTTAAAAAAGCGGATAAATGCCCATCTTGAAACATGTTTGTGAGGATGGGGCTTTTTCTGAGATGTTAGAAATAAATTTCATTCTCCATTGACAGATATTATTTTGGGGACTGCGAGAAATGCGACGAGTCCATCTTTCGAGAGTGAAACGCCCCCGCATCGACATCGAATGCGGGAAACACGTCGTGAAATCGAACATCATCATCGATTACGAAAAATATTCCAATTTCATTGATAGTGTCAAATCTATTGATATAGTAAGTAGTTTAGCTTACTTTGCTACGAATAAAATTTAAGTTATTTCTTAAAATTTATGAAGATATATGAGATAGAGAGGAAATTAGAAACGGAACAGCATTTATTTTCTTATATTCTGAGACTAACATTCAGACTTAATAACAATAAAGCGATTGTTTCTTTCATTCCAGTAGAGATTATGACTATGCCACTTTATTAGAACTCTTGTTAGCTTAAAATATCCATGACGTCAGGTAACGTTTCATCTACGTTACATCCTATTGAGACAGCGTCATACATCCGACTTGTCGATAAATTTCCTGCTTGATTTGAAATCGCTTTCTTCGAGTGGTAACAAACGAGAAATTCACCGTCGAATGTCTGATGTCGTCGACGATGGGAAAAAAAAAACACATTCATAATTTTTTTACCAGTATTAAAGAAATATTTTTAATTGTAATTTTTTATCGCTTGTAAAAGTATTAAAAATCATTAAAACATTATTGTTCTAAATAATTAGTTTTAAAACTTTAAAATCTAGCAATATTGCTTCCAAAATTGAACACATGGAAAATAGGATAGAAGAAAAAGCAAAATGAAAAAGACAAAACATGTCATATTATAATCAGTTTAAATCGGCAAGGACGATTAAATTTTAATTTTTTTAAAAAAAATTTTTCAGCATAATTAATTTTATGATTTTAGTTTTAAATAAATCTGAGCATTAAACAAAAATTTCTCTCCGTTAATTTTTTTTTGATACCTGAAATGAACGGACTTTATGAAAAAGAGTCTATCTTAGAAATCCTCGGACTCTTCAGGGCAAACATAAATAAAGTATAAAAATAAGCATCAATGTACTAAAACATTACACAACATAGTATTACATTATTACAACACATTAATTTAAAAAATATATATATTTGAAGGCCTTATCTATACTGTATGTTGCAATAACTAAAAACCTATAGAGAGTACTTTGTATTAACAAATATTTAATATTAATAAATTGTTTTGTAAATATTTTCATCAAAGAAGATAAGAAACAACATGTTGAAAACATTTTAAATCATTGCTATGAGAAAATATCGATATATTAAAATATTAACTATTTTAATGTATCGATATTTTCTCATAACATATAAATATTAATGATATTAAAATATTAATTAGTCGTTATAAATAAATATCCTTACTTCAAAAGTTGAACAAAACTTGACGAAAAGGGCACAGACAGATATTTGTATTAGAAGTATTCTGAATAAATAAATAAAATTCGTTTAGTTAATTACAGCAAATGGGAAGGAATTATTGCTTATTCATTTATATATATGTTTTTTGTTGATACATGAAATGAAAAATAAAATACACCCTCAAGATCTTGTCCTAAGGCAAAAAAAAAAAAAAAAAAAAAAAAAAATTAAAAATAAATTCTATATATTAGATTTCTGTCTGTAAGTTTCATAACAAAATTAATTATGTACAAGAAAGAACTACTTCTTTCAATTTAATTTATCTTAAATGTGAAATTTCAAAAAGAACGGTTTGAAAACTACAAATAAAAATTGAAGTAAATAATAACATTTTAATAATTAAAATTAAAATAATTGTAGAAGTTATATTTTGTATGAATTATATTTTCTTTATTTTCATTGAAAACATACACATCTATGATTTTAGAAATTAGTATAAAATTATTCTTTTTTATTTATTGCTCAATTTTTCAAAAATTGGTTTCAAACTCATAAGTGCGCACACGCTTGTGTGCTTAAAAACTTTCTAAATATAATTGTTAAAACTAGAAAAGATAAATAATATATTGCTCCCGTAAACGAATCCATGTTCATTAAAACCAATATGAAAACACTTTTATAATAGTTAAACTTTCCGATAATATAATTACACTTTCTGAACTGATATAACAGGAATGAATTCACATCAAATAATACTTAAGAAATTTATGAATATTATTTTTTAAAAAATAATAATTGACTAAGAAATTTACATAATTTTTAAAACAATATGGTCAGATACATAATTACGTAGGTAAAGCGTATGGTCGGTGGGCATATCATAACATCTAAAGAATACGTGATAACCTATATTTTTAATGTATTTATAAATCTTGAAGAAAATTTCTTCATTTATAAATCTAGGAAATTTTGCAGAATTGAATGAAAAATATTAATATGGTATACTGTAATTTTAGTTTCTGATTTTTGCAAAAGTTTGGTTTAGCATATTTCATCTTTATACATCTTACAATCGCTTTCAGTTAGAAACTAATAAAATATATTTTTCGCATGTTTAGATATATTTTAACAGGTAAAATCTTTTAAGTGACCATTATTGATTAAAATTAAATCAAGAAATTAATTAATAGTATTTCTTCAGTCTTAAAGAGCCATAAGTACACCAGCCATATTTTAAAGCTGCCAAGGATGATTTGAGAAAGAAATCAACCTTTGAAGCATTATCATTCGCTAAGCAGCATATCAACTCAAATTGTTATTGCACTTGCATTTTTCTCTGTACATAGCTCAGGATCAGCCTTTACCATCTCAAATCATAAATCATTTGCTTCCAACTAAAGGATGACTGCATGTATTCATACTATCTGAAGTATTGTATGATGCCATGAAGTGAATGCAAATTTCTCAGTGAAATGATGATTCGCTTGTTATTGTTATTGCACTTGCAAAGATGTTGATAGAATCATTGGTAAATTAAATTCGTAGAATGCTGTTACTGCCGCATAAAGGAAGGTAGTATACAGAAACCGTTATTATGAACAGAAATAAATTCAACAACGATTTCTAACTCACCCATTTTTCAAAGAATCTGCTCTACTGATTGATATTCAGTAAGACTTTTTGCTAAGATAATTATGTGTGTAATGTATAGAGATTATATTTCATAGTTATATTTTTTAACCTTTTAAATCCTCCATAACATCATACAAATATCCCAGTAAAAGCGATTTTTAATAAATGCTCAACATGCTAAATAATTTCATCGAAAATTGTAGAAATTAATGGTGTACTGGCAATAGTTTTAATGAAATTATTTAATGTTAATTAATAACTCAACATTGGAGTAAATTAAATACACCAAGTATAGAAGAAAATTACCCATTAATTATATTCATAAATAATAAAATTTTGGATGTATCTATGAAATATTAGAAATCAAATAAATTAAGAAATCAATAGTAAGGTTTGATATATTTTGAATTAAATGAATATTTTTTAATTTCTGTGACTTTTGAAATTTAAAAATTTTTAAAAATAAAATTATTTGACCTATGGAAAATTGATAAATTAATATGTCAAATATGTGAAATCATTGATATTGATTTCTTTTCATTTTGAGTTTTTGAAGATATTTTTTAAAAATTTAATTCAAATTTTCTTAAGTTTAAAGTTTTTTTTCCTGTTTTTTTGTCATTGTTGTCTAGTACATTTGATTTTCGATGGTTAAAAATTTTTCTATAAATTATAATTAATTTTAAGATAAATTTTTTTTAAAAATGAGCTTGATTTTTATTTGTGCATTTGATCAGTGTACCATTGGACTCTCATTGTACCATCTTGGTTCAAGATAGCATTTTGTAATGTGCAGTTAAAAATTCAAGCTCCTTTTTTTGGATAAGCAATTTTTTTTTCGTGTTTTCTTTTTCGAATTAAAATTTTTCTGCTGGATTTTATACAGAAAAATAATAAGTTCATATTCTTCATTCATGCATATATTTATTAAGAATTAATTAAAAGATCAATAAAAAATATAACTTATTAAAGTGTATTCCTTTTTTATTGTAGGATCTACCAGCTCATGTCGAATCCTTCCCTTCGTTGACCATAAGTCTTGTAAATGCTAAAGGATATGGCATAAAAGACGTGGTCGCCACGCACGTTGTTAAGTCACTTCAAGATTATCTTTACACTCCAAAAGGTTATTACAATGATTCCCAATTTAAATACTGTTCAAATAATTCGTTCTTCTGATTGTAATTTTTAAGGACTTTTCCACGATAATTCTTTATGAAATACCTGTGTAAAGATTGTTAGTCTTTTTTATATGGTTATTTTGATGATCTTGTCACGATAATAATATAGAATAACATAATACACAGAGAATATTATAGAGTAATTGAAAACTATTGTTAAGATTTTTTAAGGATTTTCATTTTCGCCAGTGCGTGCGATAAATTTGCTGATTTCAAACAAAATGCCTCAAATTGCAAACTTTTAATCACGCTTTTTAATGTTTTATCATCTGCAAAACTTTTAAGCGTTGTCAAGATGATTATGACTCCAAAGTAAAATTTTCTTCGTTTAATCATAGTAAATCATATAATAATTACCATGTTTATCATCAATACTCCATGTGTTGTCACTAAAAGAAAATTATTTCAATGAAACCTGCGTCATCTAAAGGGAATAACACCGATTTCTTAATAATCACCATACTTTACATTTTGGGAGGACAGATGCTGAGAAGACCGCATTCGTGAGCGAAAACTGTTGAGCACCACCTCCCCTTGCTCAATTATCCCATCGAAGAGCATTTTTATGCCTTAGAATAACCTCATATTTAATGCATAAAACAATTGATCTTATTTTAAAATAATTAAATTTCTATATTTGCATTCTGGTAAAAAAAATACAAACTGATACTTTATTCTAAAGTGGATATGAAAAATGAAATCTTCATTTTTTTTTATAAAATTCAAAACATCATAATCCATTTGAAATAATGTTTAAAATATTAGAAAAATGATATTTTAAATATTATTTCAAATGCATTACAGTACAAAACTAATTGAATCTCTATATGAAAAAACATTTGAAGCATTTGAATGCATGTTTACTTTTTGATATTGCTAATCTATTAAGCAGGAACAATGAAATTTCTACTTTTAATAAAACAACATTATTAAATTCCCACATAAATTTATTGATTTGTTAAATCTATATGACTCTTACATATGAATAAATTTAAGTCTGTTAAAATACCTTTTTTTTTTTTTAAGTAATAAGGCATTTTTTGTGTCCAACTAACCTTCGCCGATAATAAATTGTTTTTTTCCCGTCATAAATATCCATTAATTTAGTAATGATTAAAAAAGCTATTAAGCGATAAAAAATCTGTTATTATTAAATTCTAATGAGGTTAGGTTATTGGCAACTCTACCACTTCATTCTAAGCTGTGCAGCGAATCATTTACTATGTTAAAAAAAGAAACGAGAATTTCCGTCAATTGAAGTTTCTTTAAAATAATTAATTTCTATGACAATTTTTCCCAAATATGACATATTGTTTTTGAAATTTTTAATGATGCGCTTTCCTCAAAATTAAAACATATTTTAAGTAATGACAGTTATTCATTTATAAATTTGTTTCCATATCAAGTATGATTTTGTAATATTATTAAAATTGTAATGGATGGAAAAACTTTAGTTAATTTACACATAAATATTTTGAGTATAGAGTTTTTATTAATTCAATATGTAAATATGCATATATTTTATGCATTTAGATTCACAAAATAAAATAATGCTGTATTACAGACATCCAAAGGAAAATAATATTTTAATAAAATTAAAGATGTAATTCGCAATGTAAATTGTACTCACAGCCTAAAATTATATTTTAATTTAATAATAAATATTAAAATAATAATAAAATGTGTTTAGAAATACATGCCACAATATTACATTTAGTCTTACATTCGTTTCAGTTTTTTTTGGTTTAAAATTAGAAAATTCAAACAAAACAAGTTGAATTACCCTTGACACTTGTTAGAAAAAAAATATATGAATATTTTCTAGAAACTAATAAAAATTTCTGCTAAATTTAAAAACCGTATCGTTTTTAGCATCACTGATATATTAGTTCTTAATAAGCAATTTCAAATTTATAAATGTTTAACTAGGGGCTGTAAACAGAAATTAATTAATAAAAAATAGGAAATGTATTTATTTTTTACTGTATTGTATATTAGCATCTATGATTGTAAATGCACGAGTTGAGTGTATTACATCTATGATTGTATGTACTGTATATGCAGGAGTTGCTTATAAATATTTGTTTTCATAGCATCAAGCAAAAACTATTAGATGATTTTAAATATTTAATGTTTAACGACATCAAAACTTTGAAAAATATATCAAATAAAAATGTCTTTTATGAGTAATCTTTAAGTAAAAGTACGATATTTAAAATGCTGAATGCTTTTAAATTCTAAAATTACTCTTCATGCACAAGCATTCTTTGGAATGGATTTGATTTCGGCTCTCTTAAATAGTAAAATTTTTAAATGGATTAGAACATGGCAATTTTTTTCACATGCACCTGTCAAAAGTTAAAAGGAATACAATATCTTAAAAAATTTAAGTAAAATAGCAAATTAATAAAAATAAAAATTTAGTTTTTCATTTATTAATTGCTTAACTAACTGTGCCAGTAATACTGAATAATTTTTTTTAGATTCTGTCAAAGACCGTTTATCTCCCGTAATTCTTCCCATTGAAGATGTTGGAAACTCAGTTACTTATTTCATTCAGAAAGTTGTAAGAGAATTAGTACTTTCTATAAAATAGTAGATTAATACTAATAATATAACATAATATAATATCATTAATTAAATAATCGTTAAAAATAACAATCATTTCTTTCATTGCACCCAAAATTGATTATGAAAGATCTTTTGCAATTATGTTTAGATTTTGCTGTAAGAATTCCATCAGAATGTAAGCAATTGTGAGCACAGTGAAGATAAATAATTGAAACGTACAAGAATTTTGAAATTTCCCTTGCCAATTATTTGCCCAATGTTGAATATAAATAAAAATAAAATGAAATTTAGTTTCCGATTCCTTTGTGAGAGCATTCGATACAGTCATTTATTTTAGATTGATTGAAAATGATAACTACGTTTCCTTAGGTAGATAACTACGTTTTTTTAAAATATGGAATCTCATTGATAAAAAGAAAGCTTACACTTCGAAGATCAGAATCTTTAGTTGCGCACTGTGTCAAAAATTGCTAAAAATATTCACAAAAGAATGTTTGCATTTATGAATAATATGCTTAACCGTAAACTGATTGCATAATAGTAACTCACTGCATTCATAATGATCCTATTCTACCAATGATTTATCAGTAAGTGATCACAAATATGTACTTATTTCTTTTAATCTAATTATCAGTTTTTATTAGATCTCATCTAGTTTGAACGATTTAGAATAAAGTTTGGAAACCACAAAAATTTCAAGAATCTATTCCAGATCTCATCACATCAAATCAAAATTCAAAATATTTCCAAGATCTGGAAACTACAACAACAAACACAAGATTTGTTCACGAAATGCAGCTCCCAATCATATAAAATTAAATTACAGACCAAAAACATCCATCCATGCACCTTAAGCATCTTCAGAGAGGAATTGAGACAAAGGGGAAGATTGTAAGGTCTCTTCCTTAAGCCCCACCCCTCCAAAAAAGACTTTATAGCACTCTACAAGAAAAAAGATCAATACAAGAAAAAATCTTAGAAACAAAGAATAAAGCCAGGAAGAACTTCTGCAAAGTCACAACTAATCCTTATGGCAAAAGCTACGGGGCAAAGTCATAAGAGCAGCAAGGAAAAATGCCTGGAGCAACTTCTGTAGGTACCTCAATTCTACGGAAATATAGAAAATAGCTTTGTAGAAATGTAATCCGTCATTAATAGAGATAAATTTATCCATTGCAGTGCAATGTAGACTCATTTTTTTTGGTGATTTGTGTACAATCCCACACATATTTTAACACACGATGATTTTCATCAGAATAATTTTTTTCGCAAAACAGCGTTGCTCAAAATCGCAGTATGTAGGTATAAAATACGTTAGAAAATATATCTAATTAAAAACATGTATCAAAATAAGTAATATCGAGCTTGTTCTGGGTATCAATAAGTAATTTCAAGCTCGTTAAAAAAAGTTTTCTTTATTATAAATATAAAAATAATTCCCACGCGTTTTCCTTTTTGTAGAACTTTCCGTGGACACTCAGTATTCAGAAAGAATCGGATGCGGAAGTCGAGCTAGATGAACAAGATTGGTGGTCTCGTTATTATATTTCCACAAACATGTATCAGGTGAGAGTCTATAATCTGAAATCTAATCGGAAATGTTTTATCAGGTAAAGAGAATATCTGTAAATATCATATATTTTAATTGAACAGAAAATTTCATATTTGGAAGAGAATCTTATTATATCAATTAAAATGTTTCAACTATTTTGGAACTTATATTTCAAAAGCAAATTGTAAGGTAAAATAAAGATCAACAAAAAAAAAAAAATAATAAATGAAGCTGAGAATCTAAGTTAAAATAAAGGAGCCACAAATATCGTTATTTTCTTACGAATAATATGAACTGTTAAAAAAGCCTAGAAGACTATTTTTTCACCAAGATTTTACATTGTACAAGTACGAGAAATTCTACATTATTCAAAGTGTTAAAATGTTTGAGATAAAAATTTTGCTCATTCGTTAAGAATGCTTAAAGACTAGTTGTACATAAAGTAAATATCAATAACACTTGATAACCTCTCTGGTCACTATTGGTTGGTTGTAGCATTGGTTTTATTCAAAGCTGATAGAGAAGAGCTTTTAAAAAGTGACTATCATTGTATCTCTTTGGTTGTTACTGGTTTTAGACAAAATTTGCAATAAGTAACATTTAAAAAATATTCCTGGGTGCTACTCGTTCATTGCTATTGGTTGTACATAAAACAAAATAAATTTCACTTAAAAAGTATAAATAGTTTTTATTCTCTTTAAAGTCTCAGAAAAGTTGATTTTCAAGTCCATTCTCGTCATAAAAGAAATGATTACCGATAAAAATAAAAAATTTATATGAACTTTTGGGCATTTAGGTTTTTATCTAGAGTTAAATGTTAACCTTAGGTAGCTATGAGATTTGAGGTAAGCAAGAAGATTGGGATAAAAGATGTTCTGGGGTGAGCAGAGCAGTTCTTACATGGTCTGGTGCCGACTGTATTTATAGTCATTCCACAGATGTTTTGTGAGTTCTAAGATTGAAAATAGTCCTGGTAACAATTCTGCCTGCATTGATAACACATAACTGATATTCCATTTTGATGCGTTTTTCTTTCAATTAGTACTTAGTGGTTGCATTAGTGTCTCTTAAAGTTGCGGTGCTGGGAGTTTCCGAGTTAAGATCCCTCGGAAGAATCTGTAACCCCTAGAGAGTGCGTCCACAGGTGGCGGATTTGGGAATGCCTTCACTGGTTCTCAAGAGGATGGTAGAAGGGAAATAAAATATCTTCCGCTGACAAACAGGTAGAGGTCCAACTTCTCCAACGCAATGGCATTCATGTTTCCATGAGAAATCAAATGTTACTTTAGATAATAGAATAATAAAACAATATTCAGTTATGATTTGTTTGATTACTTTTACAATATAGAGAATTTTCACATCAAATGTTTTTTTAAAAGATTGTTACTGTAGGAGATAATCAAATCGTACATAAGATGGACAAACAATGATATTATAGCTAAATACTTTATCAACTTTTGTTTTTTCCTTTTTTTAAAAAAAATTCAAATTATAATCTAATTTTTTAATTTAAAGCAATTTTTTTAAATTTTGCATTAGTATTTAAATAGACGAAAATAGATATTAGAAAGTTTTGTTATTTATTCGATGAATCCCATAAAATGTATCAAATGCTTTTGACATCCACAAAGAAATTGTGACAACGTTTATATAAAATAACATAATTTTAAAATGAACTATAATAATTTGTTAATTTTTCTGAACCAAAATAATTATTAGTAATCTTTCACGTTCCAATATTTTTGTCAATAATAATTGGCAAGGGCTGATAAATATTTTTTAAATATCTGAGAAAACTGCTAAATATTGTTACGATTCTTTTCATGGCGACGAGGATGTGATTGTCCAGAAATAAAGAAGATTAGTTTCTCCTTTAGCAAACACTTTATTCACAGTTCTCTCAGTCACAATAACCACAAAAGCTTCAGCTTGAAGATTTTACACGTTTAAAAAAAGGTTACACTTTCTACGACGCAGAGAATAAACACAGAGTTTTTCAGGCACCTATCTGAATCCTTGCATCTCTTTAAACTGGCTGCTTGGTTGAGCCAATGTTTACAACTCCTCGGTATTGGCCCTAGAAATTTCCAGAACATTTCTATATTAAGTCTGTAGCTTGGCTTCTATTGGTTCAATCGACTTGAAATTTCGAGAATACTGGCTTATGTTTTGCGTCATCAAAAATATCGCCAAGGGCTTAGATTTTACACAAGTATATCTTAGTTCTGAAAACCCGATAGTTTTAGAGAATGAGCATTGTTAAGCAATTAAACAATAATTATTACAAATTAAACGATAATAGCACTCTAAAAATAAAAAATAATTAAGCAAAAATGTAAGATCAAACAAATGTTTACACCATTTACATTTTTCGTAAATATAAACTTATCAAACTGTTCCTTTATATATATATATATATATATATATATATATATATATATATATATATATATATATATATATATATATATATATATATA
This sequence comes from Latrodectus elegans, assembly GCA_030067965.1. Lineage (NCBI taxonomy): Eukaryota > Metazoa > Arthropoda > Arachnida > Araneae > Theridiidae > Latrodectus > Latrodectus elegans. The sequence goes on along the minus strand of CM057819.1, from coordinate 24,126,094 downwards.
TATATATATATATATATATATATATATATATATATATATATATATATATATATATTTGTATTTCAGCCTGAAGAATTGAAAAATTTGGGTATGTTATCATCTTACATGGAATTTTTAATATCTATCTATAATTAAAAAAGGTAAGACAATGTAGTGTTATTTCTTATGAATATTAAAAGGAATTATGTGGTGACTATAATACACGCACAATATTGTTGAACAAAGATTTTTATGAACACCTTAATGTTTTAAGCAAAATGATTTCATACTTTGGTACTTTGATTCGCACATAAATTTGAGTATAAGATGTTAGTGAACATAGGTGTATTCGGAACATTAGTTATGATGTAAGCAAACATTTGATGAATCTTTAGAAGTGCCACTGGACTGGGTCAGTTGCAACGAATAAAAAAAGAGGAATTTTGTACTCAATAATATATTCAATTTCAAGATTGTTCTTAAGGTATAAAATGAATTGTGTCTATTGATTAAAGTTTGTCCATGTTTTTTGAAGCACTCTTTACTTTGAATAAACTGATTGATTTCACATTGTCTTTTTAAAATTGCTCTTTTGTATTGACCTCTTCTAAGACATCTAATCATAGAAAAAAATCGAAATCTTCCTTTCGGTTTGCACTAAAAAAAAAAACTTTGTTAGGGAATTTTTTAATCTCAAGTTGATTCGTGTTTTTCGTAAATAGAACGAAGCGATGCTCTTCACTCCAGCAGCTAGATTTGTTGCTTTGGATCTAAATACAGAACGTATTTTCAATATATTTAATAGCTCTTTTGTCACTACACTAATTTTATGAATGGATATGGAGAAGCTTTCTACGGACGGCCTAACTTTCTTTAACCAATACATTATGAAAAAGGTCCTATCATTGTAGAAGTGTAATATAGATTTCGATCCAAGCAATGAGAATCTATCTTCTATTAGCCTAAATACCCAATATAAGATGAAAATGTATCATATATTCTACTTCATCTCATTTTGATGCTAAAGATGCAAAGCTGGGAAAAAAGTTTAGTGCCCTTACCTGCGGTTCAACAATCTGTGGGTTCAAATTCCACTATGGGCTTGAATATTTGCAATAATTTGAAATCCTCTTCATACCTAAGGCAGTCACCAGTCTTCGAGTGCAAAGAAATGACCAGTGAGCAACAAAACGACATAAGAGATTTGAAAATCACGAATTTTGCGAGATAATCTTGGTGTAGCGCAATAAATTTGCATTCGCTACCTGATTGAGACACAAAGTCAGTAAAATCTACATGACACCGGGAATTAAACCATGAAAAATTTATAGATTACACAATAATGCCTTTTATAATAGCTTTCTGTTTTTCCTGGCGAGTTCACTAAAGTTCACTTTCATGACATCTGACCTTTATACATTTGGTTAATTTTTTTTTAACATTCAATCGCGCCCTTTGTGTTCAATAACCATATATAAAGTACGAAAAATAACCCAGCAACCGTGACATAATACTGTATATTGCAGAAGCTCTTTTAGGATGAGTTTACTTTAATAATTTTACTTTCCACTATCGTGTCACATACCGATTCAACAAACAAGTGTTCCTTTCTTCTTTCTTAGCCATTGGCATTTTGCACATTTATGATTTTTGGTAAGCAGAATTGGGAAAAGTGCTCGGTAGTTAGAAAAAGGTTTTTCTTAATATTAACTCAAATTTTGTATAATTTACCGTTAAAATTTTTTTGTATAAAAACTATGATTCCTTCTTTAACACAATTCGATCTACTATTTTCATCCAACACAGCAATTAATTTTAGTAAAATTGCATATTTTGACAATCCGCTAAACGCATCTGACGAATTCTGAACTTAGAGCGTTTATTAACAAATTACGTGCCTTGTTGGGAAATATTGGAAATGTGTCGGGGATATATTTCATATTTTCATTTGAAATTTGGCAAACAAATGCGCAAAACATGAATCACTTCTTTCATTGCCGGATAGATTCAGGCATTATATACAAGGCCTAAGTATCTTATTGAATGTCAAATTTCAAACTTTGCTGGTATATTATTAAAGAATAAAAGGAGTATTTTTAAAATTAATATACTGGAAGGAACCTCCTTAATATATTTATATAATAAATATAATTGCGTTTTTTTTTACCAAATGTTTATCTTTATTTTTACTTCATCACCTCCAATATTTAGCCAATATTGATTCTATTGGAAACTGTGATCGCCTTCCTTAAATTATCCTAGTGACCCCAGGAAGCAACTTGGTTTTATACACAAGCTCAATAACACATTTCATTTTGCAAACATTAATTAAGCATATTTTAATAAACAAAATGATATTTATCTGATCAAGCAATTCTAAGAACACTTTAATAGTATTACTTTGTACACTATAGCAAATCTTCATGTTAGATTGCTGAACTTTTCAAACCAACAATATATTTTTACGAGAAATGTGAAGAAATTTTTTCTAGCTTATATTTGATCACTACATATAGTGCTGTTTACTTTTAAGTCCTGTTGAAGTAGGTTCACGAGAAAATGAAACAGAAAACAAAATTGCTCTATTTTTGCCATAAGCATCTGAAAAATATAACCATTAAAACTCCAAAATTTTATAAATTTTTATGGTTTGTTTTGTTTTTATGTCGCTCAACGGTCATTTTTTGCACACGAGGGCTAATTAGACCGGGACCTACGGCTTAAAGTGGATTTCGAACCACTACAAACATCCACGCCCAAGGTGGGATTTGAACCCACGAGCTGTTGAACCGAAGGCAAGAGCGCTAACCACTCGGCCATCAGCTCGGCAAATTTTTTATGGAAATGAGGTTGAAAGAAAATAATTTTCGTTAAAATTTAAATTGCGTTTTTAAAGATAATAAGAATCGATAGAATCTATTTCAAATTATTTGAAAAATAAATGATCATTCATTTTTCTCAGAAATACAGTTTCGAATGTGCTAATTACTTTACCTTAAAATATTATGGGTATAATTTAATTTAAAAGTTTATAAATAAACTATTACTAAATAAATTAAGAAATATAAATTGTATGCAAAATCTCCTAAAATTAATTTTATTTAAAAACGCTTCTTAATATTTAATTGTTTTAATTAGGTCGAAAATCAGTAGCTACACCACAAGTTAGGAGGAAGACATCTAATGCCAACTTACCTAGGAAGTCTGGAGTAGGGCTGAAAAAATTTCGGGAAGTAGTTGCCAATATTAATTTCAAATTAAAATTTGATGACCAAATGTTCAGCAGTTTAGACGCAAGGGGATTTATGGTAATCTAGATGGCCATTTCTTAAATCTTTATATTGTTAAAGATAAAAGATGTAGAATTTCAAAGCCTTTATAAAAACTATATGTTAAAATTAAGAATTTTTTAGTTCAATCTCTTTTTTACACATATATTGCTTCCAAAAAAAATTTACAAATAAATTTTATAAAAGGCAGCTGAAATACATAATGTTAGTTTTAGTTAGGTTATTATGATACATTTCTCAACTGTCTAAGATTAGTGAATCAAACCACCATGCACAGTTAACTATATCATAAATTATATCCACGGCCAAGTGATAAGATTGACATCTGAGCTGGCAAATTTTCTCTATCCCCCGCCCCCACCACAAGGAAGAAAAACTAAGTTTCCACTTATTTTGACTATATGAAGATAGCATTTAGTTTTTTTAAACCCACTATAAAGTGCAAGTGAAAGGTAATAAAATGCACCGATCAAAATATTAGTGACGTCATACAAAATTCAATCTCTTCGTCAATCTGCAGGAAATATGTTTTTTTAATTGAAAACAGAAGAAATTAAATTTTATGTTTTTAGGAAAAAATTTTCAGTTTTATCATTTTTGCCATAATTCCATTGTGTGGCACTCCTCACACAAAATTCTTAACGCAAATTTAGTAATAATTTCCTTCCTCACTGCAGCGAAGCATTTGTTTACACCATATTTTCTTATTTTTTTTCCAAATTCTCCATTTATTTATTTTAATTAATTTAAATAAAAATTTTATGATAATACAATTATAACGGAACTTAATAAATTGCTCATGGGAATTTTTAAAGAAGCTATGAATCACATTTGAAATATTATAGCAAACGGGTTTTTAATATAATATTTTACTTGCTTAGTGCGGGACACCGCTATTTGAAAAGAAAGGCTCAATTTCAACCACTGTCGAATAACGAGAGATGAATACTGCGTTTTTACCTTATAGTACGTTTATCGGGGTGAATGCTTTTTCGAAGTTCATTTTCCGGGTTTTCTCTCTTGTGACACACGAATCCCTATCTATGAGAAACTATCGCGGTAGGTAATTACATTTAATGCCTCATAACAGCCTTAAGCCTTTAGGTTGTCCACAACGCGGTGTGTCAAAAGTCGTATTCAATATTCCTATATGAATTTACGGCTCAAATATAAGTTTGCAAAATTTAATTAGAAAGCTGTCTATATCTAGGCTTCTACAAGTTTTATTTTAAAATTATGTATAATTCACAGGTATGTATTCATTTCATCAAATCTCTTAAAACCAGTACAAAAAATGGTGCGAATTTTTATTTTTTAAAAAGAATGTTAAAGGTGTAACACAGAAAACTTTCTTCCGACATGGGCGCAAAATCACAGACATAATACATCACATTAACTGAAGAAGGTTGTATGCATTTCAAATCAGATTACATGTATTCCATGTCACACAAGTTTGGTTTGATTTGTTTTTCATTCAGCACTGTCATTTTTTTTTTCACGAGATTTAGTTAGACGAACCTAAAGTTTATTGTGGATTTAGAATCATTACAAACATTTAAACTCGAAGTGGGATGCGAACCCACAAATTGTTGAAGTGAAGGTAATATCAGTAATCATTTGCTGGCAACTCCGCATCCCGGCTGAAATAATATTAAACGAAGCGGTGGTTTTAGTGTTTTGGTTATTTTCTTGATTTAAAACTTTATCAGAGTGGTATCTTTTTTTCATATTAAATGTATAGTAAAGTGTTGTATATATTCTTAGGTTTATCCAACTGAATTAGAAAATGTTCCAGAATTTTATGGTTTCAAAGAATGGCTTCATTCTTTTAAATTAAAAAGAAAGAAGAAACTCAGTTCCCAGAAAGAAAAGACAGTCGTCATCTTCAAGGTAGATGCATTATTATTTTCTTTTTTACTAATAATAAGCTTTCAGTTTCAATAAATGAAGAATATATTTAAATTTTCAAAATTGCTTATTTATGTATCGAAAAACTTTTGAAGAGGAAAAGTTTAAGGAAACAATAAAGACAAAATTTAATTGCTAATGTAAGTTGCTGTTGTTACTAATGACACTTGGACAAGCCAAGCCCGCTATGCCTTGGCTAGCTAATGTAAGTACATTTCACTAGTGTTTTTAGCTTTCATTCATAAAAAACTGATATTATGTTAGTGGAAATTTTCAACATTCACTTACTGTATCACAATCTGTAGTAAGAACATATGCAATCAGTAAGAGATGAAATGTTATCCAGACGATTTGGCATGAATGTGTGATTTGAAGTATATTCAAAATGATGAAACGTACACACAATCTTTATAAGTATTATAAAAAACAGGCATTTGTGTGACTTCACAATGTGAATAAAATTTAAAACTTTGATGTGTTTTTGAATACATATATCTCATAAATCTAATATTGATATGAAATACGATTTATCATCGTTACCTTAGAATCTTCAAAAGCTGCTTAAAGTTACACCAGAGACCTTAGAGAAGATGAATAATCCAAAATATAGATCTGATGACATATATATTTTACTTATGAATAATGGATTCTAACCGATAAAATCTATTGTATGATTTCAAGTATTCTCGGCATATTTCAGTAGAGCACTTATATGGATGGTGGATCATATTACAAAGAAGGAAATCGGGAAAACCCCAAGCTTTCCTGCCAATAGACGTGTATACAGATGGCAGAAACGGAATTTCCTTCTGCAGCAGTTGAGATGAAATGCAGCACTTCCCCTTCTGAAAAGTGCGATTTTACTACAAAGACATAATATGAATCTTAGCTAAGATATTGCGTAAATCGGTAGTTAACTGAAATTGAAAATCTTAACTGTTGTTATAGCTTGTCTTCTCTTGGTGCTCATATGAGGAAATTTCTTGTTTAGGGAGCAGCAACGTCTGCATTCACAACTTATTTATTGATAACGTTCACATTCATATTGGTTCTTCCGCGATCAATATGGTTTGTGTTAAATTCAAAGAATATAGTTTTCTATGAAAAATATATATCCCCTATATTATATTTTAATAAGGATATTATTTGAAAAACCAAAGAAGTAGTCAAATTCGACGTCCTTTACTAAAATGCTTATAGCCATTTCATCTGGTGATTTTTTTGAGATGGTAGCTGGTCAACTTTAATTTCACTTTAAAGTGCTTTTAATGTACTGGAAGCTAAGTCGATGATATTTTGCAGCTGCTTTAGTAGTATGCTCATTATTAGTCTGGTTATTTTCAGTTTCTTATTAGAATGCATATTCTGTATAGTTACAGTATTACAACAACACTTTCGAGGTATTACTGCCCTCACATGAGATTTTAGACTTTCATGCTTTCCGATATTTGAGTAAACTAACTACTGTGCTTCTAGAAATCTCTAATTTCACGTAACAATTTCTGTACTTATAGCAGGATTTTCCATTGTAAGTCAGCGGCTATTTGATCGGTTCCATGCTTTACAGAATATCTACTTGTATCTTTGAAAAAAGTAGCTTCGTCTCCTATTAAAGATCTCATTCTTTGTACGAATGTGTTTGTCGGTTTTGAAATTTGGAATTTATGGAATGCCAAATAAAAGTGTATTTTGTTTCTGTTAGGTTGAACAAATTTGAAGGCAGTGAATAATAATTCAAGGGAAACAAATTTAAGATAAAACGTGATTTATATGTCTCAAGAAGCTCAATTTTGTCAATTTCGCTTAAATCTGAAGTCAATGATTGCAGTGATATTAAAAGGAATTTTTTTATATTTAATTAAATAGCATTTGCTATTTTATGTTAATCAAATTTCTGATGTTCATTTATTCAGTGTTTCATTTAATGTAAAGCACTGAATTACCTTAGTGTTTTGATTTATGATGAATTTAGCAGTTTGTTGTTTTGATCACAGAGACGGCGCTAAATTTTAAAAAGTGACTAGCAATTATCTTTAAGTGATAGGTCTTTATGGAATCATGGCTCTCATCAGCAGGAAACCACCATAGAACAACAAACCAATCCAAATTACCTTTGTACCATAATGAAAACTGTTTGTTAAATTAAACTGAATAACAGCCCAAGGTGCTTATTCTGCTCATCAAAATAGATGAAGAAACAATATCCACGGTGAACCTAACAACCGTGATAAAATCAGTTAGCTAATTAATGGTAGTCTGCCCTCTCGTTTTCTGGCCACCGCAAGGAAGGTAATACCATTTCCGCAAATTAATAGGGGTGTAAAATTGTTTAGAGTGTGTTAAAGAATTCGAACAATCGACGAGCTGCATTTTAAAGAATATTGTTACCTACATCTAAACTGGTTCAGCGAAAGCAGATATTTCAATTGCTTGCACTGGATAAAATTCGCTATAATTCTTCTAAATATCTTATTTTAAAACAGCTCTACGCAACTTTGAATTTATATTCAGATTAAAATTTTAGTCAGTTTTTCAGAGGAAAATCCTCAAATGGTTCAGAATAAATTTCACAGAAAGATTCACTAATTTATATAAAAAAAGATTATAGAGCGAACTTATCATGAGATTAAATGCTTAGTGTTCCTTCAAAAACGTACGGAAAAAAATGAATTAGAATAAGTTATCGAATTTTACTCCATTCGAATTGCATTTTGTAATTATTAACAATACTAATTGATTTTATTTATAAATATTGTATATTTACTTTTCTTTTAAACTAATTATTTTCTTGTCTCTTGTTCCTCAAAAATTTTTCAAATTGATATAAAATGAATTCATAATTTGATTTCAAACTTAATTTAAAGCTTAAAGTTTATATAGCTTCATGCATTTTTTAATGCATCGTATTGACAGAAATCATATTCCTAATCTTAAGTTTTCTTAAGATCTGCATTTAATTTACAGAAAGATGAGTGTAGAGCATTATATAAAATTAAACATTTGTTATATAGTAAAATACATTACGACCGGTGTGATAACACTAAAACTGTGCAGTTAGTAATAAGAATAATACATAAGAATACCGCGCGCGACGTCAAATATACAGTATTTATACAAACAACTTCTGTTCAGTTTACGCAACTATTGAATAGAGCAGTGCCTCCCCAGTTTACCTTTTAGATTAAAATTAAGATTTCACATTTAGCTTTAAGTTCGAAATCTTAACATCAATTATAAATTTTATATTAAGTTTAAGTTAGAAATTTTAAACTTAATCTATGAATGTAAATGCACGTAAATGCTTTTCAGTAGTAAACTTATAAACATATTGCTCGTGATTGAATCTAGAAATCTATCGATTAATTTAATTTAACATATGCTCAAAATGCAATTAAATTATGCCGAATTTTTTATTAATAAAGTTCGTTAATTTGCCTTCATTGTATTTTAGAGTATCTCAGGAATTTGCTGTTTTTAAAAATGTTTATTTGTGCACCAGAAATATAATGATGCTTCAATTCTGTCACGTGTTTATTTTTAAGCACTTGTGAGGTTTTTAACTACAAGTTTACTAGATCGAGGAATTTAATAACTTTTATTTTAAAACAATTCTGTATTGAAAATCAATCTTAATCAGAAAATACTTAACTAAAAAATAATAATTCTTCAAAAATGTACAAATTGACAGGTATTGACTGAATATTTTATATAATGTAAATGTTATCAAATTTCCTCTTTAATGCCTAGTTTTAGAAATTCTTTTAATAATAAAAAGGGTAGCATGATGCCATTTTTTATAATTCTACACACTTAGGTCTATTATTTCATCCATTACAGCAAGACAAAAAAAAGTTCAGTGAGTATTTAATTGATTATATAAATATACTGCGGAATCATTAATTTCAATTGTGAAGATTTTTCATCTAGAAACTTCTCATGTTTATGAAATTAAACTTTACTTTTTATGGTTTGAATAATATTATATTTTGAATTGAATGTCTACTGCTTGAAAAATCAATATTTCATTTCATATTTATTTGGTAATTGGTTGGCTGGGGTTTGCAGCTTAAGGTTCGTTATTATTTAGAAGAATATTTTTCATTATTTGATTTCAATAAGCTTAACTGTGTGTGATTATTAAATGCAAAAAGGTCGAAACGTACATTATTTCGAGTATATTTAATGTAAAATTTTTCCTAATGCTAATCTAAAATTCAAAAGCAATAAATTAGCTATATTTTGTAAAAGAATAATTTTGCTTATTTTCTCAAATGAGAAAAATTCTTTTTGTTTCTGTTATTATTAAATTATTTTAGTTAAGATTATAAATAGAGTTATGAAACGCAGCCAAATATGATTAACTGATAAACTTAGAATTAACAAAACATTATTGAAACTTTTGAATATAATTGTCAACATTTTAAGAAAGATCCTACTGTGCGCTACTGTTTTGAGATAATTTACTCTTATTTTAGTTTTCCCTGATAAATTGAAAAAAATTATTCCATTATTTTAATATCTGCCGAAAGTATGTTCGCTACCGCACTTCGACATTGAAGCAGTGAATTGGAGTATTCAGTACAAATTACAACAACTAAATTCTGGTTTAACTTAAAATAATCTATGCACACTTCAAATGGAAGAGAAAATGGACCTTCTTTATTTCTATAAATCGGCCGACGTCTTGAATTTATCCGATTACTAATTTCTTGTAATACAGCCAAAGACATTAACGTTGCGACTCTTAACTATCGATGAATATCAATACGCAAACGCCTGCTGATAAATCGCAACGACAAAAAGAAAGTGAGATTGCCAATCAGCAACTACAGGATAAGAAATATTGATAATCTATCGTTGCGCCGCCTAACTGTCTATAGAGGAACTCTAGACATCTATCGTATTGACAAAGCAGAATATGCGCCCATGGTTCTTTGAAGCACTTAAAAAAATAATGGATCATTGCACATTAATTGAGGGAAAGCATTTCGAAAAAAAATGATTTATTTTTATTCGAAAAATGATTTATTATTGATTATAAATATAATTTTTCATTTTATATCATTTTACCCTCAGTTTTTATGCAAGACCCATTTGTAGACTTTTAGTACCTTATTTCTTCAGTTATTTCTTTTCAAGTACCCTATAAGACTTATATTGTGATTTATAGGTACCGTATAAAAATTATAATATTATGATAAAACCTGTTTCTTTTTGCTAGGGTGGCTTTCAAGTCTATAAACTCCCTTTAGAAATATCTTCCATGGATACAAGACTTGGGCTGGTTGGGGAAGAAGATAGTTTCTTTAAAAAACTGCCTAAGAACAAGCTGACTCAGGTTCTCATAAGGGCTTATATCATTCAAGTAAATTAATATGAACAGCTCTCCAAATTTCTTGCAGTGGTGGATGTTGTGAAATATCTTAACTTCTACTGAAATTTGCAGGCTGTGTGTCTGAAGCCCTCAGATGTTACAAACACGACGGATGCTTACATAGTTCTCCGTTTGGGAAAACAGAAGCTTGGTGACAGAGACAGTTATGTTTCTAAACTATTAAATCCTGTCTTTGGAAAGTAAGCTTTATTTGTTTCATTGAGTTTACTACTGCAATGATTTTATAAGCTTTTATTTGATATTAAATGCAATGAAATTTACCAAATGATAAATCTAGAAAACAATTTCGATTATTCTTTTCCACAAGAGACCTAACATTATATTTTTTGTTTATGAACATTGCTGATAATTGAGTTTATTTATTTAGCAATATGATTTTTTTCATAAAATTTTCTTATAATTTTGAAAACTATCACGATGTGTTGAAGTAATTACCAATATAATCTTGAGAATGATTTGACTGAAACTAGATAAAATATAGTATGTCTTACCAAAAATTGAGGTAATTATTAAAAACGAAATAAAAAAAATTTTTTGATTTTGGTCTCTTACTATGTTTTTTAATAGTGATGCAGTTAATGGTGACAAATTGCTTAAGCAAATGGATAATTCTGTGATAAAATTTTTTTTAAATATTTGTGAGAAGAATAACCTCAATATGGCTGCAAATAACAATCTTGCAGAATTGTACCCAGTAGCAGATTATATAAGTGGAGATGACCGCACTAACTTTCCTCCAAATGATCCCAATTTAGAAAGAGGAAGTCATCCGTATCATCAAAAATTTGCCAAAAAGAAAAGAACGATGAAATCGACAACGTCGTCATTCATATTACCCATAGCTATTTTCTAAACCTCATTCATACATTTTTCAATAATCATATTTCATGCAATATTTCCACAAATGCCCGAAACATGGAATTATTATATTATTTTATATAAATAGGATAAAAACAAAATGAAGATTATCATCATACAGACCAATATCCCTTCTTATATTTGGTAATCTTTTTTAAAAAATTGTTACGAAGAGACTAATTTTCTACTTGGAAGAAACTGGATATTTAAGCAATCATCAATGCGAGTCTCTTCCAGGGAAGTCTGTTGAGGAAAATCTTATCAATTTGCACGAAGAAATGGGAAAAAAAGAGCTAAAAGACTGCACATCCAGCAGTCTTCACTATTGACATTAAATGTGCGTTACACTGGAACAAAGCAAAATTAATTTTGAGGATACACCAATGCAAAGAATTATACTATTTAACGTTCCCACACAGGTCAATGACGCCGTAATCATTAATAGAATTCACGAAGAGCTCAACACGAATCAAACACAGTTTCCAATAAAAATCACAGAAATTAAAACACATAAGACAAACGAAGATTTGCAGCACGTGGTAGAGTTGAAACAACACGTAGGTCGGCCTTTATACTGGCCAAACAAAAATTTATCAACTTCGGGTTTCACACTGCAAAAGTTCATTATTATAGGTCAATTAAACGCTGCTTTAAATGCCAGGTATTCGGCCATGCCACTACACAGTGTAAGAACAGAGACTTTTGCGGAAAATGTAGTGTAAGGCACAGGACTGCAGACTCAAACACAGACAGACACATGCATCAATTGCGCTCAGGCTAATCATGAGCATGGAACAAATTACAACACGTACCATCCAGCCTACGCCACATCTTTCAGTTATTATAGATTCAACATTTGCCACAACACAATCGCATCTAGACGCAGACAATGAACAATACACATACACACACACAACTTACACTCTTCCTTTAGGTTTAGGAGTACAGGTAAGTAATTGTACCACAAGAAACAGAGAAAATTAACAAGAAAGGTTGGTAAGTCTTAATACATTAGCCTAACTCTTAACCATTAATGTTTTTTTGCAGGACTAACCTTTCATTTTCAGCTCAATCAATGCATAAAAGAACACTAATTGCTATCTTACAATCATTTACAAATCTAGCTAATAGAAAGATGACTAAAACTAAAAACAATAACTCAATAATTAAAAATGCCAACTGTACTCAGAACAAAAAGGAAGAATAGATGTATATATATATATATATCCAAAACATAATTATATGCGGATCTTACAAATAAATTTACATGAGAGTAGAGCTGCAACATCATTAGCGACAACATACATTAGGGATAATAACACAGATATAGCCTTACTTCAGGACCCCCATGTAGGTAAGGGTAAGCTGTAAGGCTTCCCAATAAGCTGGACGTACAGTCACTCCGATAACAAAGAAGCGTGGTTAGTATTCACTGCCTCAGTGATCATTAATTTACTACCACCGACGGGAACAGCAGTCTTTGCAATTATGATGACACAAGAAGGAGACATATCTATAGGCACACAGTACGCCAGACCATATGGAGACTTGGCGGAAGGCCCCCAAGAGTGGAACCATTTAATAGAACACGCTAGGTCCTTTATTCTAGGCGCAGATCTGAATGCAAGGTCACAACTTTGGGGATACAACTTCGAAGATGAAAGAGGTACCACACTAATTGATTTCTTAATTGAAAACGACCTTCATAGATCAAATGTTTTAGGTAATATACCAACGTTCCGCACAACACAAGCACAGGGAATCCCAGACTTCACCATAGCAAACAGTAGTGCGCTTAATATTATCACAGGATGGCGAGTAGAAGATACGCACACGGCGAGTGACCACAATTACATACGGTACGACATTGACTACAATAAAGCAACAGTAATAAACACACGCTTAAAAACAAAATTCGGCAACCACATTTTCGGAAAAATTTAAAAGGCAAATCAAGGCAAAACGTGAAAACTGACAAATGAATTAAGTAATGTTAACCGCGCCGTGACAACTTAGACAAATTAACAGCTGAACTGATAGAAATAGTTCATAAAACAGCAAGTCAAATATATAAACTAAAGAATAGCAATCATACACCGCATTTCAAATGGTAGACTAAAGAACTTGCAACTCAAAGAAATAAGGTTAGGGCCTTAAGCCGCAGACATAAAATATGCGATAGCGATGAGAAACAACGTTGGAGAACTTCATTCTGTAAAGAATGCTCCAGCTACAACAAAGTGATACTCAATGCAAAAGCAATGGCGTGGAAAACATTTTGTACAAACCAAACAGATATTGAATGGGTTTTAAAATAGCCCATAACAAAATTTTCAAACTACCGGATCTAAGAATCAGCTGGGATGGTAACATAGCGTCCAATTAAAAAGCAGCAATGGAAAAGATTACAAAACACCACTTTCCAAATAATCCAGTGCCCTTTCATCCTAGAACACCAGTGAATAGCTCAGAGGAATAAAAAAGGCCAACAAGAGAGGAGGTAAGAAATGCAACCTATTCATTCAACACAAATAAGAATCCGGTACCAGACGACCTCGATTATCTCATTTAGAGAAGAGTCGTAGACGCGACACCACAATTAATTACACACTGGGCAACTCAATGTTTCAAATTACAACACTTTCCGACACCATTAAGAACAGCAAAAGTTATTTATTTTGCAAAAAATGGAAAAGATCCAACACTCCCAGAATCGTACAGACCCATCTGCTTCCTCCCAACAATAGGCAAAATTCTGGATAAATTAATATGTCAAAGATTAAGACACTTCCTTGAGACAGAAAACAAATTAAGTGACAGGCAACATGGTTTTAGACAAGGTAGGTCATGCAAAATGGCACTCAAGGAAGTAACTAAACAGATGAGAAGCAACTGGGACAATAAACTTTACTAATCTCAGTTGATATTCAAGGCGCGTTCGACTCTGTTCACTGGCAAGACAAACACAAAACTGATTCACCTAAACTGCTCAAAAATGTTAACAAACCTCATTAGTACATATCTCACGAACAGGACAGTCCAATATGACTGGGGCACTGGAAATGCGAAACAAAATGTATACAAAAGCTGCCCTGAAGGATCATGCCTAGGACCAATATTATTGTCAGTGATAGCTAATGATTACCTTGCAATTATGACACAGCCAGAAGTCAACATCACAGCATTCGCTGACGACTTTCTGATCAGCGTTAGAGGAAGAACACGAAAGATTATTGAAACAATAGGGCAGACAACAGTCACCGCATTCGAAACGTAGTGCAATGCACATAAATTAGAAATATCAGTCAACAAATGCAATATAATCACGTTTGCCAAACCACATAAGCTACAGAGAGAACCCATTATCAGGATAGGAAAAAATCACTAAAGGTGGTTACAACAATCAAATACTTAGGTGTAATGTTAGATCAAAACTTAAATTGGTTTCCGCACATCAATACACTCAGACTAAAGGCAATTAAGCACATGGATACTTAATCAGAGTAGCACCACACGTCTGGGGAATTAAATCCAATCTCCTGAAAACATGGTATCACACCGTAGCAGAACGAAAATTTACATACGCCTCATCAGTATGGGGAATAAACCTATGAAAACAGGCAACCCAAAAACCACAAACAGTACAGAGGCCATTTTTACTCAGAATAACAAGGGCCTACAGAAGCATATCCACTGCAGCGCTAAATGTCCTAGCGGGAGTGATACCACTGCATCTCCAGGTACTGAGGGAAACGACCGTGGCAAACGTGCTAAAATACAATGAGGATACACAACTAGGCTCACAAATGTTGATAGCAAAAGAATATCAGTTCAAAGCTGCTATTAATCCCATCCACACAGCTGATAAAATTATGGATAAATACATAAACGTACCACCGACTCTGTACACACTGCTGCCACAATGCAATATCTACACTGACGGATCCAAGACGGAAGATGGAGTTGGCGGGGCAATCTGTAGTTATAATAATACACAACAAATTAATACTACTCAACTGCCCATGAATAGAAACAACTTGGTCTTTCAAGTTGAAATATATGCAGTTAACAAAGCACTGACATGGATCCAGGGAAAAAGCGCAGTAACAACACACATACATACGGACAATCTCTCAAGTCCGTACGCCTTAGCAAAACAGAAACAAATTTATACAAAAGATACAGCTGCTCCTAGAGTTAACAAAAGAACACGAAATTAAACTATACTGGGTACCATCACACACAGGTATAATAGGAAATGAAGAGACCGACCAAGCAGCAAAAAGGGCGATACAAATGCCGTAGGATAACATAATAAAGCTATCACAGTCGCACTTAAAGAAAACAATTTTAAAGGAAATCCTAAATCGGTGGCAAGAAGAGTGGGACATTGCAGACACAAGTAGGTACACACATACCTTCTTCCCGAAAGTGAACACAAAGCGACTAGTGGGCCAGCAACAATTAGCCCAATTTTTCACAGGACATGGTCAATTCCCAAGCTTTGTTCACAGTCTGGGAAAGGCCACGATAGGAGACTGCGTATGTGGGGAAGAAGGAAACCCACAACATTATACATTTGATTGCCCGCTAACATCAGCGCTGCATCTAAACAGACTAACAGAAGCAAACTTGCCTTGGAGCGATCTAATATTAAATAATAAAATCCCGCAAAATAAACTAATAATAATATCATTAAGAAACTTGAAATAATCAAACCGGTGGCGGTAGACGTGATAAACGATTAAGGTTCCCTGTGCAATACACACATCACAACAGACACAAACATCAATGCAGGACTCACCTTATTGAGGATTACAGGGTCACAACACATGCACAAACATTACAATATGGCAGTCCTCACCATCTTGAGGAATACGCACACCTCACCTTCTTGAGGAGCTCATCCACCATGCAGTGGACCATTTGACCAATACCGGACGTGACTAGGCTAAGGAACCCAATCGACTTGGTGACCAACACCATATAGATTCGATAACCAGCAAGATTGTGGACTTTCAGCAAAAAAACAACACAGTGACCATACTAACAATGCCTGAAGGCAAACAGAGACGGCGGATGTGTCTCCACAAACTTTGGTGTAGTGCAAACCAAGGTTTATGTGAGTTTCCAGAGATGTTTCCTAGCACAAAAGTGTAAAGTTGACACTGACCGGCCACAAATGTGGTTTCTCAGACAGCCAATGATCAACAGATTGAGACAACAACCAGCAAGTGTGTTCACGCGTTCATTTGCGATACAAGAACTTTTGTTCCAGAGGAAAGCTGCAATACTCGCTAGGACACAGGGTCTGCGAGAACAACCACTGGTAATGTCGGTACGAACTTTTCTACTACATTGCAAAGTAAGTTCAATCGTGACCGCCAGCCCAAAACAGTGACCAAAGAAGAAGTCACCGATTTGAACTTTTATTCCGGTGACAAATTCTAACCACATGTATCAAGAACTTCGTCAACAGGGCGTGCTGAGGCTTTTCCTGTAACGAGCAGCAGAGTTAGAAGTCAGCTCGGGGAGGGTTCTAGAGGTTTTCATGGTTTCCCTCTAGACTTGCGTAAATACGGGCCACCTTCCCACCAAGTCCCCCATGACGGCATTCCCTCCCAAGCTCGCACATGTAAAGGTGACATCCACTGCGTGGGCCTGAAATCGCCAATCAAAAAATTATCAAAATAATAAGGCCATCATCTTATATCAAAAACTTCTCAAAATTGAAGGAAATACTTGGGGTATCTCTGAATATACAATAAAATCACTTTATATCGGACTTTATAGAAATGAAGCTTTCTTATGGTTGACTATTTGGAAAGATTCTTTGATCAATTCAGTAAGCTATTATCAAAGGTACTTTCTGCTCCATTTGGACTGATAGTGAAGCAATTCTGAAAGCTATCATGAATTTGTTAAACAGAAGACCATTGGTTCGTGATATTCAAATGCTTCTTCAAGACACAAACATTGTCATTGTTGTGTAAAAGCCCAAGTAGAAGTGTATGGCAATAGAGAGCCAGATGAAACTGATAAACATGCTGCAAAATCAAACTGCTCTTTTTTTCACTTTACCCAAAACCAACTATAAAAAGACTTTTAGAGGATTGGATTTTAAACTTCTTCCACAGTCAGAATGGGATAATAACACCACACGACGAAACATTTATGAAATGGTATCCATAGTTGAAAGAAAAGCCATTAACTGAACTCGAAATGAAATAATTTTCTTCCCTGGCCATGGACCATTTCCCTTGTATTTTCACAAGTCAATATTTCATTCTCAAAAAATTCCACATGCGGCTCAGAAGGCAGCCCCATTCATTATGTAACCACCTGTCCATTAATATTTTCCTGTCTTCTTACTGAAGCAAGTAATAAATGGGAAAAAATATGGCAATAGAACGTTATTAAAATCAAAACTTCTAGAAATTTAGTTAATAAACTGATGTATTTTCTAAAAAAGGAAATTCTAACTTTTGGCTTATAGTTCAAAACTAGTTCACTGAAATTATTATACTCTTATGTTTTACTTAAATATAGTTTTCCCTTTTTTATTGAATTTATTTAGTGTTCTATCACCTGTGATATCTTCTTTGTACATTCATGTAAAATTCTTTCTGCAATTCTGCATAAGCACCTAAACATTTATTTTTGTAGCACTGTGTGAATTACATAATCCGAATTTTTTCTCCTTACTTTCGTATCACTTTATTACAACATTGCGTTTAAAACATATGTATGTCATATTATTTTTATAACTGTACACATTTTTTTCTCTCCAGTATCAATATAAAAACTAACTTATTCAGCACATATGTAACTCTTAATAATATTTTTTTTCATTCATTGTGTATTTCTTGTTAAAACTCTAAATTATTGCAAAGAAATTTCTCTTTGTATTCTAATCATCTGTATTGCGTGTTGCATGATTTCATGCAAAATTTCAATATTTAATTATCATTTAATGATAATCTCTCCTATATTTTGGTAATATTGCATTACATATGTATAATATCCATCTTTAAGCATTATCTTATATAATCAGCACTATTTATCATTATTGTTACATGACTTGTTACAATTTTGTGAAACTTAGTATATGTCCCATTCCTGTAATAGAACTTTCAGTTGTATTTCAATTTTTTCAATTTCTCAATTATTTTACTCTTAAATGATTCTGTAGATAATTAAACATAATTTTTTCCTCCTGTAACTTTAATTATTCCAGTGGCTTCTAATCAAATTGGTAGAAATTTATCGGAATTAATTATGGGGAAGTTCGCTGATGACCACGTCCAGGTCTATTTTAGAACAAATTATTTTAGTGAATGTATTTTTTAACAAATTTTTAGTGGTAGAATAAAAAAAGTAATAGTAATCTACATGTTATTATTACTTTTTTATTCAACCACTATATTTGATTTAATTTTTTTGTTAAACTTAGGTGTTTTGAATTTGTGGCTAACTTTCCCAATGAGTCCCTCTTGCACGTGCAACTCTTTGACTGGGATCTGATGGGAAGAGACGATTTTATCGGAGAGACAGTGATTGACTTGGAGAACAGGTATTACAGCCGTCACCGACCTACTTGTGGACTGGCCAGATATTACGAGCTGTGAGTATACCTCTTTCTAACATTCATTTATATACTTTTTATGACAGAGAATTTCTAAGACAAAAACATTCAAAGAATTTTTTCGGGCTTAAAAATATTAAAAAAATTATCTGATTTCAAGATTAGGACGTTTGGGATAATTTGTAAACTTTTTTAGGTGAAGACACACTCATTCAAATGTATTCTAATAATGCATCTTATTTGGATAAATAAGTTTCATTTTTTCGCATTGTAAGCTAACAAAAATTCTCTTTCTCAGATTGCAATGCCGTTTTATCATCTTAGAACTTAGTAACATTTTTTAAACCGTTGTTAATATTCAAATAACATTTGTATTGAAAATTAAAATCCACAATTAGTTTTTGCATGATTGCCGTTTATGATTTAATAATGCTTTTATCAGTGAGGTAGAAATACTGCTGAGATAGGTGCAGCCAGCACAGGATATTAACCGTAAAAGAATGACAAAAAGAATTAGTTTCATTTTTATAGTCATTTTCGAGCTAATTTAGAATTTGTTTGTTGCTTGTTCTCAATAGAAATTGCACGATATGCTTATGAACATAATAATATAATTTTGTAACAAATGCTTCCATGAGTTGCAATTTATATGAAAATCTGATATGATTCCGACAATATCAACAATAATTTTTACACTGGTTGCCAACGACAAATCACATATCTATAAAAAAAATTACATTTAGATATAGATAAATTAAAAAAGAATTTTTCTATGAGAAGTTAGAAAAAATTCCTTTTTATTTTGCTTTGATTAAGAAATCAAACATTGAGATTTTTCCGGAAGTGATCATATATCATTTAAAACTTAAAACTTATAAAGAATTTAATAAACTTCAATGTCGTGAAACATTATTTTTAGACAGTTGCTTTCTTATTAGAGTGATTCCTTTCACACACTCATTAGAGATCGAATCATTATATTTAACGAAAAACGTTTCAGTCATATTTTGTGTTTTATAAAAGAATATCTCGTTTAAATTTTATAATTAAAAAATTGATTTCAAAAAGTAAATTTCAAAAGACTACATGGATGAAATTTATATATTTAATGCGATTCATGATTTTTGACTAAATAAGACTTCGGCAACTTTTAAAATTTCTAGAGAAGAGCATAGCATGAAAACCAGCATCGTCCTATCATAAATAATGTTTGTTGAATGTAATTTATTTAATGTTTTATGGACCTAATATTTATAGGATATCTTAGGGAGATAAAACTATGTGACGTAATTTACTTAAAATAAATCTGATGTGTTTGATACGTCGCTTAAGCTTTCTAATTATTTTTTCAATGGTTGCTCAACAAAAATATGTGCTTATGAAAATTACCATCAAATATATAAATACTAAACTATAAAGATGTAAGAAAAATTCACTTACATTAACTTTGCTTGCCAATTCAAACATTAAAACTTCTCTAGGAGGGAATGTTTATTTTCAAAAATTTCAAAGCACTATAAATTATGTGCAATTGAGCTTAGTTGTAATTTTGTTTAAGATCAAATTTTATGCAAACATATTATTTTATATATATAAACATGGTTTGCATTAATTTTTATTAAATTTTAACTTGCTATATTCAATACATTTTCTACAAGATTTAAAACGTTTAAATGAACAAAATAAATCAAGCCTTGGCTAAGTTAAAAGAAATATTATGCTGCTTTTATCAATAAAACTAAAATATTTACTAACCAAATTATTGCCATATGTAGAAAGTTGTATCTTCTTAAACAAGATTTCTTTTTGTATTATACTTAATTAGGGTTAGAAAAAAACACTCTTCGACTATAAAAAAATTATAACTTTTATGTCTCGAAGTGTAATGTGTCTCCAAATCCCACTAAGGGTGTAATTAACATATTTCACACTATCAATCACGATACAAAATAATGATTAGAGTCACTATTTTGTATTGGGTATAAAATTCTAAATCTCGTTGTATAACTTGTGTTTTCTGTTTCAGGGATGGTTCGAACGCATGGAGAGACGCTATGTCACCGATAGATATACTTACCAAACTCTGCCAAGAGAACAAGCTGGATGGACCCCATGTCTCTGAGAGTGGTATCCGCATTTCTAACACCATTTACAAGTTTGGATCCTTACCACTCGGTAAGTGAGAAATACTTTTCCAGGAAGCTCAAATCTCACAACTTATCATCTTATTGCCTGGCACAATTGCTTTACTAGGTGTTTTTCAAAAACTCAAATAGTCCTTTAGTAAAGTAAATCTTACGCATTGTCTCCTTTTTGTCCAACTGAAAAATGATTCACTATATTTTACTAAATATTTTACTCAAACTCAAACAGATCTTTAACAGCAAACTCAATCTTAAGGTTTATCTTTTTGATTCGTTGCATTCTAAAATATTTTATTAGTGTCATTATGAATATATTAGGAAATTTAATTTTTTTTTATAAAGGAATAAAATACTGGCAAAATTTTAATTTTCATTTATCAATGTTATTCTGATGGCTGGCTACCAATAGATAGTAAGAGTTTGAATGTAAATAAAGTGTATCCTTAAAGGAGAAATAATTAATTTTCTTTAATGTACATTAATTAGTTTAAAGTTCTTCATGACTTTATGCATGCAGTTTTCGCAATATTAATGAAATATCACATAAAAGATCGATATTAAATAGAAATAGAGGAAACTAAAAATTTTCATTTCTGGGACGGAGCTGTCGCTAACTTCTGATATATATTTCGAACCTTAAAAAAGAGACTTCGTTATCAATTAAATTATGAATACATTTAAAGTTTATAATACAATTGCAATTTGAATGTTATTCCCCATATTTTTTCATCCATTGCAGTCAAATGTTTTCACCGATTTTATAGACAGCTGTACTTTTATAATTACTTCCTAACAGAAAAAAAAAATTACATCGTTAGTTTGTAAAATGTATCAAATAATGAGTTAAATTATAAAAATAATTAAATTAAATTATAATTACAATTACTATTATCTTTCAATGATTCAAGAGTTTTAAAGCAAATCTTAAAAATTATTTGAAAGTACAATTATACAGGAGAAAAGTAAAATAATTTTCTCACACGAATATGTGGCTCAGATTGTGCGAATTTTGCAGGATTTTTACCAAGTAAATTAAAATTCAGTGACTTTAAAGTGAAATGGACAAAATAATAAATTGGAATAGATCATATAAACAATAATGATTTAAGTAATATTTTGTAAAAATTTGGAAACGGAAGCAATAAAATTCAAATTTCCATCTAGTTACTATTATAAATGACAGATTTTTAACGTGAATGTTATGAAAATTTAAAAATTATCTCTCAATGGATTTTTATTTTATATTTTAACTATACGCAGTACTCTAATATATGAAAATTAAAACTAAAATAATACGACTAAAATGACTAAAGAATGTAAATGGTATTTTATAGGGAATATGGGGAATCGAAATAGGGTAACATTTCATAGTAATTTTTTTATTGTATAATACCATACAGATACCGTATAATCCAGAATGCCAAATTCTGAGTTTGGTGATTTTTGGCGGATTTTATAATGTATCTAGCAACTTGGTTTTTATTACGTCATAGATATGGAGACCTATAAAAATTATCCAGAAAATTCTGCTTGGGAAACCTAGTATTTACGTCATCGCGCACGTCACAATACGTCATCTTGGCAACATCTATTCATCGCCAAAAAAATTCAAAATTTGGAATCCTGGATTATACGTCATCTGTTCCATATTTAACACTGATATACCACATACAAATTCACAAAATTAATACGCAGAGTTAAGAATATTTATGTAGAAGAAAATTATAAATTAGAATTTGTGCTGTCTAATCACTCGGATAGTCCTGTATCTTTGCCGACTTTCACCGAGCAAATATTCTATTTTCCCTTCTCAGGACTCTCTCGAAAATTGCAAATCAAAAATCAGGGATCCTTTACAATATATGTATATGTGTAATTGAGAGTTATAAATATGAGTATTTATCAAGATATATTCTACGTCATTACATCTCATTTCACCATCATTCGGAGAGTTGATAAAGGAAAATAATGTGAAGCATTCCATTTAAAGGCTTCATAATGTCATCGAATCATTTTTGCACTTCATCAACTTTTTGAGATTGCTCAGAAAAGAGAAAAAATTATGAATCAACATGATAGTCGGAAGGGGTTGTTTACTGAGAGCGCTAAATTTTCCTAGCAAAACGTTTCTAACTCGTGCTTGATCACTTTTAAGAGCATGAAGACTAGCATCATCATGAATCAATTTCAAATTTTTGTCGTTAAAGTGCATTTTTTAATGAATTTTCATCTTTAATAGCAGAAATTGTTGCTTATAAAGTTTAGAAGTTATTTATACTTTTGGCGTCATCAATTCATAAAATAGACTTTTAGCAGCTCGACCTACATATCTCATCAGATACACAAAACTGAAATGAATGCTTTGCTTCGGTTTTAATTTATTTCTTCTATAGTATTCAGCCACAGATTATCGTAGCAGGGTCAGTTTTGAATTCCCGACTCTGTTTGTAAAGGCAAATTCTTCTGCATTGCCTGCGTTAGGAAATTCATGTACTCTAATACACGCTCCTATTATCTCTATGATTCAATGTAATACATCGTCCCTTCTGAACCACTTACTGTGATTAAAAGATCAGAAACCTCCATCATTATTAACTTATGAAATTTATAATGCACCTGTAATGAGAAGAGCTTTTAAGTCTCCGTGTACCGTTTTCAGTGGAGTCCTACCTACCTTCTTGATTGTTAATATATTATTACCATCCTTAAAATATATAGAGATCATTACCTCCTCTGAAATTGAACAGATTGATTTACTTGCCTTTGTTCCATTTTTCTTTTTTATAATTTGTAACAAACAGAGGGCGAATAAATGCACTATCGTATGACAACATTCATCTTCGAAATTTTAGCTTTATTTTTTTACACTTTCTCTAGCTTTTCTGAATGCTTTGATGGCTTTTATAATTATAAATGTTCGATAACCTGTGGTTCAACGAAAACGCAGTGTATCGATTGGTATTCTGCTTCGCAGAAGATGTAACACAAAAATTAATATTAAAGAATTTCCTATTATACCCAAAATATTCTATACATGTAAACTCTATCTCTTATATATAATATCTCAGTCAACTAATCGTTTTGATAAGGAAACATTATATATGTATGCATATATAAGTATAAAATATAATTTAAAATGCTCATAAGTTACATTTTCTTCATTAAGTATAAAAAGTGTTCACAATAAATCAATAAAATAAGAAAGATGTATATTGTTAAATAGTCAATTAAAAAATTCATTCTGATTTTATTTATGCATCCCAATCGATATTTAAAAGTATGGTTTTGTATTTTATAATTTATTTAAAATAGTATAATTGATTTCTGTTTTTTTAATTTTATAGATACATTGTAACCTACATTAATTTTTTTCCACTCTGTTTGTAACTTTGTAACTACTCGAGTAGATGTTACCATTCCACAGTGTTAATACCGTAAGCAAAAAAATAAAAAAATTTAACCTCTGACCAATGTATACCCTTGGTGAGTCGGTGCATTTTTAATGTTATCCTCTCTGGTATCTGAATTATTGTATCTGGAGCTTTATAATTGCTTATAAAATTACCAGTATTTCAAAATTACCAGTTATTAATATTAAAAAGTTATCAATTTTCAAAATTATCAACACTAAAAAATTAACAATGTTGAATATTACCAATGTTGAAAATAAACTATATTATAAAACAAATTTATGATAATAATTATGAGAAGGCAGAAATCTGAGAAAATCATCGTAATAGAAAGCTGTGTGGATTCATTGGCTAAAAAGATTATCTGCCTTATGTAGCAACTTCAATTCTACTTTTCTTTGAGTATTTGTCTGATACCTTAAAATATAATCCCAATTCATCATTAATTATGACAACAGTTTCTCTCATCTTCATAAAAACAACATTCAATATTTTTATTGAATCTCCACAAATGTATACTAAACAATACATTTGAAAATAATAAAATTTAGTCCCCGCGATATTATTAAGAATAAAAAATGCAAAATTTAAACACATCTGTACTGAATTAGCCTAATTTCCTGAAAAGAAACTTCATCAGTGTAATATCTGCACTTAAAGAGGAGATAACTTAAAAAATAATATACATTAGTCAAAATAACACTCAGAAATGTAACGTCATCATAAATACCACGTTAAATTGAATTGCAAGTGGCATTCTCGTGTGTATCACAGTCGTTGAATCTTAATTCACATCTGTAATGATATGTGGCGCATCATTTAAGTGTAGTGATATATGATAATTACATAAAATGAGAAAATTATTCAAATATAAATTAAGGAGGTCAGAAAATATATTTAAACTTTCGAATTTATTTTTATTTTTTCACGAGCAGCTCGAGCATATCATTCATATTCGCACAAGGTTACCAAGAATACCTCAACGCTAAAATGTTAAATTGAATTTCAAAATTACAATTATCTAAGTTTAGCGTCGATCACTGAAAATATAAAACCTAACTAATTATTAGTCAAACTGCTTTACATAGTCATCCCAACTGTTCCTTATAAATTCATTAACGCAAGTTGTGTAAGTCTTATTTTACATAGCGAAATTTTCTTGGATTAATCTTTCCTTATCAATAATAATTGCTTCATAATATTTGCTACAAATCTCTGATTTTTATGAGATGAAATTATGAATTTAATTTCCGTGAGATGAATACATTTAATTGCATTTAAAGTATTATATTAAACTTTCATTATGGTTGAAAAGTATTACTTAAAAATATTCTTTGATGGTTGAAATGCAAATGAGTTGTATGCCACAAGACAGTAATTTATCAGCATAAAAGTTAGCAATATGTTTTTTTTTTTGTTTGAATACGCGAAGTAAATAGAAAAATTACGAATTTCATTTTACTGTCCAAATGTTAGAGCAGCTGGTGCCTGGTTGGTTATGGCATCGTTCTCATTATCGGAAGGTAGTGAGTTCGAATCTCGGCTTAACCGAAGATTCATTGTGTTCTCTAAAGGTGGATGGGGCATGTTAAAATGGGGTCACAATGTCTTCCAAATAATATTATATTTTTTGGCAAACCAAATATTGGGGGTTTTTTGCTTGGTTCCTACTTCAAAATCACGAAGACTCCACCCGGCTGCTTCTATCTAACTAGTAGAGACATGCTCAAGCAATAAACAGAGAAGTATGCTAGTGCAATAAATCCAAAATGTAACTGTCTTCTTTTCAGACATATAAAAGTCACATATTTACTGATTCCCTTAGTCAAGGAAGCTTTCTTGTCTTTCTATATCAATAATATTCTAAGCAAATGAATTGCCCAATGATACTTTAACTAATTTAAGTGCAAAGTAGTTCAATAAAATTTTTGTAGATTTTAATTTGATTCAGTGATTCCATTTGGAAATACCAACTTCTGCCTTTAAAGTATGCAAATAATAATTCACAAATACTTCATCTTTTTTCTCCTTCAGTGGCAGACGAGGAAAGCAATATGGAGAATCTGGCTCTCTGCTTGTTGCATCGCTGGAGCGACGTCTGTCCGAATGGATATCCGCTGGTGCCAGAGCACGTTGAGACCCGGACACTCTACCACCACAAGTATCCGGGAGAACCACAGGTCTTGTTCAATTGACTGCTTAAGGATCTGATAATTTCTTTTTCATGATTTTTACTGCAAAACAAACTCATTCCAAAAACAGGATTATGTAACTTAATAATCAAATGCATCATTTTTATCGTTGGAAGGTATAAGCTTTGATCGTAACGCTGCCATAAATAACTATTGAAGATCATCAATGTTAATCAATA
Organism: Latrodectus elegans; assembly: GCA_030067965.1. Taxonomy (NCBI): domain Eukaryota; kingdom Metazoa; phylum Arthropoda; class Arachnida; order Araneae; family Theridiidae; genus Latrodectus; species Latrodectus elegans. The sequence goes on along the minus strand of CM057819.1, from coordinate 24,099,154 downwards.
GCTGGCTAATATCCCTTTATTAATGGCAAACAGATGACGATTTCATCACTTGACTAATGTACAAAATTACTTAACCGTGTTCCATCCCTGCGTATTTCTTTGCTGTTATCAAATGACAGCAAGGAATCGCTTCTTATATCACTTTAGGATGATGTAAATGGTCAAGCACATTAAAGGTGATACGAATCAAACCAAATAGGCTAAAGATCATGCCATTCTACTATAAGTGATAGTTTTCTTAGGAAATATTTAAATAGAAAAAAAATATTTCTTATTCTACATTTTCAAAAAATAGAAAATAACTTACTATTTCATATAGAATTTAATCGGAGACTCTTAAAAATATAGTTTAGTTCAATTATTACAATTTCATGATTTTGACTAAGCAGTTTAAAAATGTTATCACCGAATTATTTTTGACCAGACCTAGTATGCCAGTATTTTTACGTTTGATACACCATAAAAGGGTTAACCTAAATAATAAGGCAGTTAAAAGAGTTTTCTTATATATATATATATATATATATATATATATATATATATATATATATATATATATATATATATATATATATATATATATATATATATATTGAAAGTCATTTGTGACAGTAATAGCAAATTCCACTTGAGAACTGAATGGAGAATTTCAGTGTGATTATGATTGGTGGAAAAAATCACATGAGAGATAGATTTAAGTTTTCCTTATATTACATAATTAGAGATAAGATATGATTCACATCTAGGAGAGCCAGACAATCGGTGGATGGAAATACACCTTATAAATCGAAAAATATGTTTTCTTGTTCATTATTCAATTCTTAACCAAAATCAAAAAAGAAAAGGGATTTTGTGTTAATTCTTGCTTTTGTTGGTGAATTTTTTATTTTACATTCTTTAAAATTTTAATGAAATTTTATCGGTACTTAGTTTTAAATTGGTATCTGATTTAAATTTTTGGTAAGAAGAACACAAGTAATAGAAGTCATTTTTTAAAATTTAATATTTATTTACTTCAACACTTTTGAAGGAAATAAATTATTGATTATTTTTATAACCGTCGATTAGTTCTTACAATCCTTATTAAGTTACTTTTCTAAGTATCATAAGCTTTTGAGGGCTGTAATAAAACAATAAATTTAATTCTACCACACGCACTTTAAGCTAAATTACTGGACAGTAGTTAACCTAATTCCTTAAATTGTAAAAATAGCTTTTGTTTTGAATTTCATTGAGCTATGCATTCATTATTAAAAATTTTTCTTTATTATTTTAACGAAGTCACATAATAGTTGTTCAAAAATATGAACCAGAAGACCAAAAGGCTATCAGCATCACTGTTTGATATTCGCCTTTTTTGATGGCGCGGCGGGCATTTGATCCAGTTGAAAAGGTGTATAATTTGCTACAGATCATTATTCTTATTTCATGTAATGTATCAAAAAGGCTGTGATTTAAGTAACGTTGACAGTGAGCACATTGGGGTGGCATGAAGAACCCGAACGAGTGTTTCTGAAACTGCTCGGTTCGTCGGATGCTTGCGAGTAATCGTAGTCAGTATCGATGCCAAGTGGATAAATGTCGATGAAATGAAAGAACGTCAAGTTGTTGGATTAATACATAGTAAAAGATACAGGAAGTCAGAAGCTGTCCGACTTGGTTAAAGTAAATGCGAAGTGCGAGTCAGTTGACGGCCGTAAGCAATGTGGATTAAGTAGAAATGTTTCTAAGTACAGTTGTGTCTGTCACAGTCTACCACCGTCTTATTTTATGGAGATCAATATCCTGACCTATTACTGATGAATGGACTTCTAAAAATATTGAAGTGAAAAATTCGGCAATTTTATTTTTAACACTTTTTATTTTTTCTAAGTTATATTGGATTTTCTGTTATTGGTATCTTTATTTTATTATTTTTTTATATTTTATTTTGTGATCATCCTCATTCTTATATTGCTTTAAGAGATACTATGTATCAATTTTAATACACTATTTCAGAATAATTAACATTAAATAATATTGTTGATTTAAGTTTTCTTCGCTCCTGTTTGTCTTATGCAAAGTTTAGTTTTTTAACATCTTACGGATTTGAATTTTAAAAAATTTATAATTTATCCAATCTCTTAATATTTATCATTTTGTACATCGAAATTACTATCGTAACGACTACATATAACGACATATTACGAATTTTGGACATTACTTAAAAAAAACTTCAGTGTGTGTAAACTAATATCTGTCCGAAGTTCAAACTTGTTTCCCAGAAAAGCATTTTTTAAGCTGTTGAAAAATATTCCCCAAACGCATACTTTTCAATATTCTTATGTAAGAATAGACATTCTTACATTCTTACCTATTTTAAGGCCAGTCATATATTTAATTTCTCTTCAATAAACGCAACATTTCGGTGGCTATTACAGTTTTTTTCTTTTCAATTTTTATTTCTGAAAGACAAACTTCTTCTGTATTTTTAATGCAACTTTCTCAAGCAAACTTATTTAACTTTTAAATAAAAATTTTAATGCCTAATTGATTATTATTAATTAATGGTACAATTCCATTACAGCCTTGTACGATAATCATCGTAACGAGAAAGTAAAAATTCAAAATTACTGTCGTAAATATTTGCATTGTTTAAAAAAATTTACACTTCTAAAACTGCTAAAAATACTACCAACCGTTTTTTACATCTGATAGTAGATTATGGCGGATACTTTTCTAGCTCTATACTCAGATGTTTGTAGCTCACATTGAAGAAAATAATTCGAGATGGTTTATAGTCAATTACTTAACATTGCTTAAGAAAAATTGATTGCAATCTTTTAACCAACTGATGAACAGTAAGAGACATGTCTTGACATAAACAGATATAATACACATTAACATAATTTGTGATAGAGGACTACTCAAGAATTTTAGACTTTAACAAATTTCACTTTTTATGTCATTAAGATTGAAGTCTTTTAGGTAGTCGTAGAAATTAGCAGCAAGTAAGGATTTTATTTTCCGGATTTGAACATAATTCAAATATCCAAGAGAATGGTAATGCTCCTATTGCTAACTTTTACCGTAATTGGTTCCTCAGATGATCGTATTGCCTTCGGTTCAACAGCTCGTGGTCTGAATCCCACCTTGGGCATGGATGTTTGTAGCGGTTCGGAATCCACTTTAAGCCGTAGGTCCCGGAATAATTAGCCCTCGTATTCAAAAAAATGACCGTTGAGCGACAAACAAACAGATGATCGTATAAAGGACAGTCTAGTAAAATCTGATCTGTGGTTTCAGATTTACCGTATTGACAGCGATCCTATGCCACAGATGACATCTAAATAAAACCGAATTGGTAGAGAAAGAACTAGTTCTAGCTCTTACCAGCCATACGTCTTCTAGCCGGAATTTCGTTAATAGCCTATGCTTTTTGCGAATAGATGTGAGATGAGTGAACGCTTCAACGTATTTGTAGTTTTTCCATTGATCGAAACTTTCTCTAAAAAAATGTTTTCTGATGGCTTGCTCCAGATATTCAAGGAGGAAGGTAACGTACAGCATATTGAGTCATAGTTACTGTTTCCGTCAATGAGTCATCCATTTCTTTGCTTGCAATACCAGAAAGTCCAGGAACACAAACTAACTGTATTGACCAAAACCTTTGAGTAGATTGCAGCATTTGTGATCGAAACAGTTGAATAATAGTCGGTAATGTCCTGGAACAAACCGAAAGAATAGAAATGCAAGAAAGAGAATCTGTGAAAATTACAAATTTTTTTGGTTTAGCTCAGATTTTAGAGTCTGCAATAAGTAGTGATATAAGCATAGTGCAATAAACATAGACTCGGACAAGATGGTGTTTGCGGAAATAATTTTTCCTCTTATTGAAACTCTATTTATAAAATTAACTATTGTAATACCCACATTTGATCCCTGTTTGGAAGTATCAGTAAAAATCAGCGCATCTTCCGGCCATGATGACTCGCAAACGCTGTAAAATAGCTTACAAATTACCTTTTTCGACAATGATTTAATCTGAAAAGGGAGACCCGAATTGGTCTTCTGAAGAGAGGCTAAAATTAAATACAGTGTCTACAGGTATTATTGGATTGAACTAAATGTTATTATTACTGTTTGACGATTTCTTTTGGATTCGACTACTTTTTCGAGTTTTCCTTCTAGCAAGGGAAGACGAGTGTCTTTTTGTTTCAAAAAGTTTGCTCACAGTTTCTTTTAATTTCAAGAAAACAGCAATAAGAATAGTTTCTTGATGGGTTTGAAAAACTAAGATTTTTTTTGTCGACTGACTCTTAAAATTTTGTAAACATTGATTTGACTTTATCATTTATTTTTAGCGTGAGTATTTCCTGATGGTTGATTAAATTTGACAATAGCAGCAAAATTGGTTTTAGAGCTTTTAAATCGTTTTATTGCGGGACCTTTGCATTTCAAACAATATGGGATAGAAGTTAAACAAAGACCACTATTGTGATATAAGCCAGAGTCATCACAAAGCTGATTGCATAATTTTTTGTTGTATGTGTAAATTTAAAGAAAATTCTTCTTTGACGAATTTTATCCACAAAAATCTTCAAATTTACTATAGATGGAAAAACTTTAATTTGAGATGGGATTTGCTACCTATAGACTCTTACGAAGTCAGTTTCTAAAAGTTCTAATGAACCCTTTTTCACTGAAACGTATGATTTGAGATAGGATAAGGCCGTTATTTTCAATTTATTACGTTAGATTTTTTAGACTTTTGACACTGATATGAACGGTTTAATAAATTTCGTAATGCATATTTTAATTTGTATTTAGATGATTACAGGTACATTTAATCCAGTTTTAATTCTACAAACCTCTGTTGCAATTCTATAAACAGTTGTAGTGGTCATTAGCTTGCCATTTCTGGTATAAACAAAACTTTTTCAATGCCGTTCTTGCTAGTAATAGCTTTTAACAATTCAGATTCTGACTGTGAAAGCCTCTTAGAAACAGAAGCATATCCTGCTGTAGGACATAAATACACTGAAGTTTAAATTCCAGCTTCTGAAGCTAATTGAGTAGCTAGAGTTGCATCATCAGCATTGGCTAATGGAGAATTCGATGCATTTTTCGGTATGCCATGTTCATAGTCAATGTATCACCATGTAAGTCTGTCATAGTGAATAGACCATCGTGCACTTACTTGTGAAAGTAAGTTTCAATTAACCTTTAAAAAATTCCAGAATTCCGAAAAATTTTTAAAAAAATGACGATAAACTGCTTGAGGCTTTCTTAAAGCAAATAAAATTGAAAGAAATAAGTACCACTTTAAATAAGTCTGCCGTAGCAAATTCCGAAAAATTAAGATCTGTTTTCTAATTTACTTGGTAAACAGAAATAGAAACGAACAATAACCACCGAATAAGTTTTATCTTTTACATTAAATAAACTAAATAATTGTGATTTTTTGACAAAACATATTTCTCACGAAATTTCCTTAGCAATTGCTTCAGTGATAGATTTCAGGGATGTAATGGAATAGTACTTAATTAATGTAGTAAATTTACTAAAAAAAGTAAATATCTTGTGCAGTATATATATATATACTTAAAAAATAATGCCCCACATTTGCTTTTTAAATTAGTTTTCACATTAAAAAGAATTCAAATCAAAATTTCATCCACTTTGTTGTGAATACTGAAATAAAGCTTTTAATAATATACTAAAATTTTAAAAAATATGTTTGAGGTTCATTTTTAGTGTTTAAAAGTAATTCACTTAAATTTTCATTAAATATTATTGGTTTTTAAAATAAATGATTTACTTAGAATAAAATATTCATAGGTATTTTATCTTAAAAATTACATATTTATTATCCATTAAATTGTAGGGGAAAAATCAATATTAAAATCTACTTAGGCTTTATATGAAACTCTTGAATGGTTTAGTGGAAACGGATATTTGCACAATGAATACTAATTTTGTTATAATATGATTCCAAAGTCATTTTCATTGATGAAAATGATGTGTAGTATTCATATAGTGATACTTTTATTGCAATACAGGCAATTTATAAAGTTTTTAATTTGGCAAAGTAAACAGGCAAATGATGTCAAAAATACATTTAAATAGTCTTGTTTTCTACTGTTACATATCGGGAACTTTTCAGTTAGAACTACAATAGGATACTCATACAGGAAAAGAAAGCTAATCTTTTTTATTTCCTTCGAATTTAAATAAAAACATTTTTATTATTTCTTTGCAAATAATTTTATTTTTGGATAAAATTTTATTAAGACTTGGATTAGTTATTATAAGAGAAATATTTCTTTAAACAATTATTCCTTCGAATTGTATCAGACCGAGGTGGTAAGGAAATTGAAGACAATTTCAATTTAATTTAATTTATTGATGAAGATAAATTTTAAATATACATAATTTTTACTATTTACAAATATTTTAATACAATTTTCCACTTAATGATCATGACAATGTCATTGGCGGACACCGCCACAAGCGCACCTCCAGTGCGTTGTCTCACTGAGAATACACTTTTCTAACTAAAGTAAACAATAAAAAATATAATCGGAAAAGAGGAGGGCGGCAGAATCTTGCGCGCGTGCGCTGTACTGATCCTCAACTTTTTAGCACTTTACAGAATAATTCCTAATGTAAATTTACGAAACAGTTTAAATTTGACATAAGAGTTGGAAAAAGTGTACTTCTGTAATTACACACACACACACACACACACACACACACAAATTAAAAAAATAATTTATTGTACTTCACACCTTAAGATAAGCTGTTTGGCGATAGCAAATTTATAAAATTATTGGGAAACTTTGAAAAACAATTTTGTTTTTAAAATTTCGTTTGAATTGATAAGTAGCTAAGTGAAAAGTAATTTATCAGAAAATTGAGTAAATCATTAACATAATTTCTGCTAAACAAACAGAATAGTAACAATCTGATATTCGAATCATCGGTTCGTATGTCGGTTGCCACCCTGAACTCTTGTTCAATTGAGTATTCAATATCTATTTCAATCCGTTACTCCTTATGGAGAATCAGTCATTATGTAACAAATTACTGCAGGAAAAAAACAAATCTTGATTGTTTACAACGTGATAAAAATAGCCAAACACTTTTAATACAGTTAAAGAAGTATTTTAAGTTCCTGTAATGTTGACAAATATACATCAGAAACGGGAGTGTGGTTACATATATAGAAAGTTTATTTCGTTGTTTTTACTAAGATAACTATATAAAGAATATAAATTCTCTCTTATTTCTTCACAAATGATCCGATGAAAGCTTAAATTCTACAGAGTTATATAATACATGCGAAAAATTAAAACTTTATTAAATGGGAAGCAGATTTCTTTATCTATCTATCTATCTATCTATCTATCTATCTATCTATCTATCTATATATATATATATATATATATATATATCTATATATATATATATATATATATAATATAAACCAAGAGAAAGATAAATATTTGATCATAAGTGTTCGAAAAGAGCATATGGGATAAAACAAATATTCAGTTTTTTAAATCAAGTTTATATTGCATACTTTATTATGCACTGTGTTTTAATATTATGGTTTTGAAGAAAATTCTTTTGTGATAATTTTATAAAAAGAAATTCACACACAGCGCATAAAAGCTTAAAATCTGACAGCATCTTGGATTGTTTGGATTTTTAATAACAGTTATTATGTTTAAAGAAGTATATACGAGGGTCACTCTGAAATTTTTGAGATACAACTAGATTTTTAAAGTTATACAAAATTTTAGGTGTGTTCAAAATAAGTCTCCTCCAGCATCAATGCACTTTTGTAGACGAATTTTCTACAGATTAAATGTCTCAAGCCATTCATTTCTTGGAATAGATGAAAAAATGCATTTATAGACACATCAATCTCTTCTTCTGAATGAAGACGACGCCCACATAAGTTCTTTTTTAGATTAAAGAATAACCAAAAGTCACACATAGCTAGATCAGGTGAATATGGCTAATGTTAGTTCACTTTAATTTGTTTTTGTTTAAGAAACTCAACAGTTAATCCGGCTGTATGTGAAGATGCATTAACATTGTGAATCATTAGTCCCCTAACATTCAGTTCTTGTAGAATTTCTGGAAGACATTTAATGGTATACCAGTTTGCTGTTTCTGTCCTTCTAACTTAATGGCTTTGATCAATTCCTTACTTCTGAAGCAAACGGCATACATCACTTTTTTCAGTGTGCGCTGTTTTTTCACCTTTGTCGGCGTGGGATCATCTTCAAAGACCCATACTTTGCTTTCTTGACGTGTTGGAACGTCAAAAAATGGTATGTACGTTTTATCACCTGTTACAATTTTAGAAATGATGTGGGGGCCACCATAATTTAGAAATTTAAGAGTTTCTTTACTGATTCTGACACGCTCCTCTTTTTGGTGCTCAGTTAGATTATGGGGAACCCAACGGCAAACTACTTTTTTCATATGTAATTCTTCATGAGAGAATGATTTTGTGTATGGCTGCGGATCCAATGTTAAGCTCCTTCTGTATCATTTAATAGGTACAGCGATTATCATCCATTGCCATTTTTCGTATGGCAGACACATTATCCGGGATTACTGCCAACGGCGGCCTTCCTGCGTGTTCTTCATCCTGAAGAAAATTGCGACCACTTCTAAATTCTCTAAACCATCTGAATACAGTAGCACGTGCTGGAGATTCATCACCAAACGCTAATTGCAACCGTTGAACTCATTCTTCTTGATTTAATCCTGCTTTAAAATCGTAGAAAATCATAGCGCGAAAATGTTCTCGCGTCAACTCCATTTTCTCTTCGGTTTAAAATATATTCTAAGCTAAACAAGTTGAAGTAAGTCAGTGTAAAATCGTTTTCTATGTTAAAATACTTTGTATTTTTAAATTAAACCGTTATTTTTATTTTGTAAATTCTCGTCTGCGCGTATCTCAAAAATTTCAACCCCGTATGAGTGAGCAAATTATGTATTTTAAATGAAAACCGTTTACTATTGGAAAGTTCAACTGTGCATTATAAAATTCATAGGTATTAATATTATACGAAGTTGATTAATAATTTTTTTCAAAGCTTATATGTTTGTGCTTTGTGTGTGTGCCTTCGTGTTCAATAACTGAAATAACCTGAAAGAATAATATATTTATTTTTCTTTAACTTCAACTTTTATTCCTTCGATCAAAGGGGAATTGATAACAAAAATTTTCATTTTACATAATATCATGTACAGTGAAATTATCTTAGAAATTTGCTTACATTCTTGGTATTATAGCTTGATGCAAATTGGTAAATTATTAGCCTGTATTGCAAAACAGATAAATGGAAATATTATGCCATCAAAAGTTGTTTTATTAATATTTTCATTTGATAGTAATTTTTCCTTCTGAATAGAGATTTTAACGAAGCAGTTTGTTGAAACCTACAGTGTGATGCCATTTGTAATTCTTCTTCACAAATAAAGCGCCATATTAAAGTTGTGGCATTAGCATGCTTCTCAGTACCTAGCCCTGAGTTGGGCCTCTACAAGTTATATTAAAATAGCCGGGTGCAGTCTTCCTTCGGCAATTTTGAAGCAAGTAGCAAGCAGAAGACCTCCAATACTTTGCCTGCCACCTCCAGAGGTATCATTTCATTTGGAAGACATTGCGACCACGTGCAGTTTTAACGTGTCCCAGCCGCCATTAGTGAGCACGACGGATCTTCGTTTAAGTCCGGATTCCAACTTACTACCTTCCGATAATGAGAATGACGCCCTAACCACCCAGGCCACCGCGGCCGTTCATACTTAAGTTATGCATCTCATGAGAGAAACCTCAAGAAATTCTCCTATACGCGCTTTAAATCGGAAATATATCATGCATCACATTTTGTTACCCCATCGAAGATAACGAATTTCACCCGCATTTTATGCATCAGATGTCACAGAACATATAAACCCCACGTGTTTTTATATATTATAAATTGCCGTATTGTAAATCAATGTTTTGCTGAAAAAAAAATTCTATCAAGGAGAAACGTACCATACATTCTTAGAATAAACGACATGATGAACCTGTAAAAAATGTCTTTTCTAGACTTTTTTTACAGGTTATGGCGAATCCTTTCGAATTGAATTTTAAATTATGTCATATTACGTGGCAAATCTCTAGGTATAGAATTGGTTATGATGGTAATGAAATTGGTTACCTTGTCTGTATATGGTGATTGTGGAAGGTGTATCCGTGTCCAGGAATGAGATGATCATTTGTTCCTTCACTAACATTGACTAGGAAGACAGTTAAAAATAAAGGTAAGAATGGATTATATTGTAAGTAAAATTTCAGGATTATTAGGAAATGGATAACTTGTAAGTCATTTCTAAAAATTAATAAATAATTATACGGATTCGTAATATCGAAACTGTTGATAAGAGGAGTTTCGTAACGATTAAGTCCTACTTCATTTGAAGCAATATCTAAAATTAGAAATTTATTGGAATCGTAACACCTGTCAAAATATGCAATTTTCTCATGAAAATTAATAATAAATTGTATAATATCTCTTTGTAAGAATTCTTAGAATGAAAACAATGCCAACAAGCTCTGAAATTATTTCTTACAATAGCTACAAAATCAAAGAACAACACAAGAACAGGTTTTTCTTAAGAATATAACACAAAATTTATCATTAATTCTGAAACATTGTTCCAGTGGCTCACTCCGTGGTAGCTGGAGTTTGACGCACATCCGGTGCTCGTTGGCAATTGTTATTATCAGAAGTTTAGGAAAATAGTTATGTAGCATACCTAAAATTAGGTAACATTTGTCACATTATTTTACTGCTAAAAATATATTAATGGTGTATACCCAGTTAATAATTTTAATAAGCACCGAGGAATAGTGGTAAGAGAAATGGAACTTTTTCCAAACACTGAAAACCATCTCTAAGAATGCATAACCGGTTAAGAGTGGATTTAAAGAAAATTGTTTGTAAGAAAAAGCTTTATAATAGTCAACAAATGTGGTACATCAAAAAAAAGTTTATATTAACATATAGTTTGTAATTTCAGAATTTTGCATACATTAAATGCTCATATAATTGAACTATTTATGATTTTAAATATTTAAAATTTCAAACAATAATGTATTGGACACTTTTCATTAATCAACATTTGTAAATTTATTAGAAAAAATTATAAATTTTAAATAAATGAAAACAGAAAAAGTTTTCACACACACACACAATTATTTTGTTGAAAATAGCACACACAAATGTTACCAAATTTTACGTTTTATGATATATTTTGCTCATAAAAAAATCTGAAATTTATTTGAATTGGTGTAGTTGTTAAATTTTTTTTCAATGCGAAATCTTCTTTTCTTTACTTTCTTCATTTTTAGAATGAAGGTGACCTCCAATCTTGAAAAGTGCTCATTTATAATCAAAATATTAATTTTAAAAAAACTGCACATAATTTATTTATTTATCAAAAAAGAATATAAAAAAAATGTGTTTTGTCTGATAAAACAGAATCTAGTTCGGTTTGAAAGGAAACGTTCAAAAGGCCCTTTTTCTGTAAACGGTTCAGTTGTTCCTGTTAACCGGACACTGCGATTCCATTTAGATGATCAGCACGAAAGCTACCACCTGCGCATCAACGTGGTTACGCCTCGTTCCACTTAACCTCTAAAAAAATGGCAACAAGAATATATATTACATTGTGCTCATTTATGAATGCCCTTGAACAAATCAGGACGGAAAGAATTGGTATTTCGTTCAACAATTTATCATCACATAACTAGATTTTTTTATATTTTTTTTATAATGCTGGTTTTACGAGAATAATTCTCTGTAGTTCTTTGACAGCATTGCATTCATTGTGATTTTACTGGATCAATCTGCAATCGAGCTTTCTAAAATGGATATTTTCAGTGTTGAAGAAATTTCTGATTAAAATTTTTGCTATCATACTTGTGTAGTCATTGCGGAATACTTTCGAATATTTTATTTCTGCTGATACTTTGTTATAATATTTTTATTGGAATGCTGTGATGATCACAGTTACTGTTTTTTTTTTTTCAGTTATTTTAATTTCTCATCTTAAATTTTATATACATTTCTTTGGTATTCTCTTTCCATCTTTTTCAAATACTTATGCTTTTCGTGTTTCTTCTGGGTATAAATATTTATTCTATTCAAATAATATAATCCAAATCCATGCATTTCTGTGTAAATAAAATCCGAATTCTATTAGTCCGCCTAATTTTTTCCAGTATTAAATTGAGAGTGACTGCGATCAATGTGTATTAGTTTGCTGGTCTCTGACTGTCTTAACATGTGTTTTAATTTGACTGCAGCTATAGGCATTAATTTAAACCTTAAACAACACTAATTTGAACACATTTTAAAGTTGCTTAAGCAGTTCAAATCATATAACATAACATTCCCAGACTTTTCTCGCTTCAAACATTGAGGCATATTACAAACTAGTTTCCCGTTCATCAGCTCATAAGCTCGATGCTACTGGGAGAAAGCTAATTTTAAATGGTTAAAAATCAATTTTAAATTGCGGATCCCAGTTGAATTAAAAGTTCTTTTTTTTTCTGCTACCACTACAGTACACAGAAGGCAATGTGACAAAAAACTGCATTCTCCAGTATCAGAATTTTATGTTACTCTATCCATCTAATCTAGAGAGGCACGATTAATGAGACTTCAGCAATACGTTAATTGAACTATACCTAATTAAGGAAAATTATCCTCTTGAATGAATCGATCGATGCTCTGAAACCCAGTGCAATATATATATGAGTCAGGAGCTGTGAGTGTGGGCATGCGCGAACCAAACTTTCGTCTGAGATTGAGAACGGCTTCTCAAATGGAAACTGATTACGACGTTGTTCTCTGGCTATAACTAAAAATAGAGGGTATGCTTTAATTTATGATTACACAGTATAAAATCAATTTAGGCCATAATGAATACGGATTTGAATTTACTGTAAAGTTGCGAATACTATTGATCACACCGATCTAGAATCCTTATGAAAAATGGAGGCGATTGTCTCATTTCTTGTTGAAATTATCATTTATATCTAACTGCTGGGATTACAGAGAAAATGTGTCACATTGGATGTTCAGGGCCCAATTTAGTCTAATTGAGACTCGGATCAAAAACCTCTTTGGGGTTTCTTCTGCTTGATAATAAGAATTTTCACTCGATTTGGTGAACGTTTTATTCTATTAATATCATAAAATAAACTGTCTGTTCGATTTGAGACCCCATCTGATAAGAGGGCCTGGATACTCCTGCCTTAATCGGGCTCTGAGTATGGTTCTTTTCCCTTTTTTGAAATTTTTCTTGAGTGCTGTGAAATTTGCTTTTTCACAGCACTCAATTTATTTGTGGTTCTTCCAATACGCCACTGATAAAAGATGCATTAGAATGCAGACAAAAAGGAGTACTTGTTTAAATATTTATATAACTTGATAATTAAATGAATATTTTCAGGTTGTGGCAGGTTGTGGTTCACACTTCATTCGATTTGTCTTCATCTGATTTATACGTGAGATTTCACTATAGGACACGAAACAGCCTATTGAACAAAGCTAAGTAATTAATAAATATCCTTAACAAAATATAAAAATATTGTTACTTTCTGAAAAAAAATTTTTTTCTTCCCGGAAACCATGTACATGTTTTCAGCTGGAATCGGCTGCATTTCCCTCGAAGGCAGGTGGCTTTATCCTGTCATTTAAAAGCCAAATGGCAGCACAATTTTTTATCGTTAAAATTCATTTAGGTATTTTTGTTGCAGCATCGTTGATTTTTGATATTTACACGTGAAGATGTAAAATAGACAAGTCTTATTTGATTGATAGTTACAGAAAAGTAAATTATTTCTTGACTATCTCACACACACATTAATGTCATTAAATAGTTAAAAAAAGTGCTAAAAGAAAAAATAATTTTAAGGTATTTATATTAAAGAAATTATTAAAAAATTTTTGACATTTTCATTAAAACACAATTTTTAAGAAAAATTCTTGTTACATAGTATAAAATTCTTACAGCTTAACATTTTTAGTTTTTAAACCTACGAAATTTTCATTACTATTAAAAAATTGTCATATTTGTTAAAGTAATTATAATTTTTAAAAAGAAAATTGTAGTGCTTATCAATCCTTGAATATTCCTTTCCCAAATTGATTCATATTTCCTATTTAGTGAAAAATAGCATTCTTTAATGGACGAAAATAATAAATGAAATAAAAGGAAAATGACTATCTTTTAATTTCTATTATAGATTTAGGTTACAACAAAATTAAGATTTTCATTCCTTCGTTCTACAATTTATCTCTGTAGATACTGATGTAGAATTATTCAACAAGTCTTTGATAAAAAAAAATTTTATACGCATTTTCTATATAACCCTTCATATCAACTGAAGCTATATAACATTACAGATCCAGAGGATTGTTACCTAAAGGAATAAGAGATTCTAATGATCATAAACTAGCAGGTATAAATGCATAAATTTGCTCTGAATTTAATCAGTCTTCTGAGCGGAAGGCCTCATGTTCAAACCCAGTCACTAATAAATAATGGGAGATAGATGTTGCTGTTCTGCATGCATATTTGTGAGGTTAAGTGCTTGTAAAATTTCCGGGTTTTCTCTCTTGTGACACTCAAATATGTCCCACTGTCTATCAGAAGTCATTATGGAATGCATTGATATTAGGTGAATAATACTAGTAAAAAAAGGCTTGCCACACACAACCTAAGGATTACATACAGAGAGTGTAAGCGGGCCCCGGACCCTACCTTAAGGTTAGAATGTTTGAAATACTCAACAAGCACTTCAATATTTTGAACTGCCGTCACGTGACCAAGTTAATTGACAACCACCTCTCCACATTCACATCAAACCAGTGTAACAATTTTGACAGCATATCAATAGCGTATTGAGTTCTAGTAATCAAGTGAGAAAGAGTCTCAAGCAAGCGATGCTTCCCTTTGACGATGCGCGAAAAGCTTCTGGGACGAAGGGACTTAGCGGCCGCTACACAAGTCTAATTCGATAACTGTGTAGTGTCAAATGCAATTGAAAGCGCCAAATGTATTGAACAGACAGAAAAATTATTTTTTCTATTACATTATATATGTATATATGGTTTACGATCTGAATTTTACAATGGTATATAACATAAATCAATCTTTAAATAAATAAATAAAACCCATATAATATATATGCGCTTTATATAAGACTTACAGGAAAAAGTAAAGTTTTATTAAATGAGTATAATGGAACTGGATTTTGCGATGATATAAACACACAACAAACTTACTCCCCTACTATTAATAGAAACCTGGTATTACATGATTTAATTTGTGCTCTGAAAATTTTCAGAATATCAACTTTATTTCTTGTTTAATATTCAGCTATATATATTGTTTATATTCTTTAGAATCTACTTAAATAAATCCTTAACGCCTTTCCCTTGTTTTCTGTACTGCTGATGAGGGGGTGGACAAGTTGTTTTCTTTAGTTTCTCAATAGTTTTGTAGTCTTTGTAATTCTCCTTAATTTTCTTTCATTTGTGAAATTTTTTATTTCTTAAAAAAATTCACACATTTTAATTTTAAAAAACTTAACCTTTAAAATTTAAAAGTTAAGTTTAAAATTAAAATGTTAAGAATAAAAAAATTTTTTACATTAGTAACATTTTCTCTTCTTATTCATTCCATTATTACACAAATTTGTTTTGTTTTGCTTTTTTTTAATATTTCACCTCTTTGTAACATATATAAAAGAATTTTGCTGGTTGAATTGTTTGTAATGTGAAATGTTTTTATGGCTTGTATCGCTTATATATATATATATATAACCTATGGATATGGAAGTTTCAATTCACTATTGCTGAAGATATGAGAAGTATCACGATACTGATACCGCGACAGTTTAAGAACCATTTAGCAACTATCACGGGAGCTCTTTTTGGAGACAGTTGGCATAGTTCATGCATCGTAAGGATGAAACCCAGAAAAATTCCCTAGCAGTCACTCCGATAGACATGGAAGCAGAAGGTTGAAACGTATCATCAATCTTTCATTATTTAATAATGTCTGGTGTCGAACCCAGTGCATTTTGCTCACGCTGTCCTTCCACTAGGAATGCATATTTGATGACATAAATATTTAAGAAATTTCACTTCTTTGGATATGGAAGAACACGGCCACACGGACTGATGTGACTTCATCCAGATATGATACCATAGAATTTAAACTGTTTTCCCACTAGTACTTTATTGCTATATTTAAATGAAAATTTCCTGTTACGAATTATAATTGCAATAGTGACCCCAAAAGTAATGAACCTGAACTTTTTGACAATAGATCCGCTCAAATACCTGTTTCAGATAGGAAATGTGAAGAATATTTTGTTCCCCAGATGTCTCTGCTACATGGAACTTATATGTAGGGATCTTCCGTCTAAAATTATAATGTTCATTGAAGATATTTAAGTTGCTTTAATTTTACTATAAAAATAATCACCACATTTGTGAATATTTCTAGTCGGGATTTCGATTTCTAATAATTAGTCAATCGGTATGATTTTAAGACATGTGATGAATTCGCAAAAATAATTATAATCGTTAATTTCAAAATACTAAGAAAGTAAATAAAGTTCTTACAGACAATGTTGAGATAAGTAATTTTCGCCAGCTGATTATATTGAAAAATTATCAGTAAATTAGTATAGTAATTATTACAATTGTAATATGAAAAAATTACTTGCAGTGTAATTGCGATAATACGGTAAATTGGTAGTATAATTTTATTTTGGAAAACTCTTTTAACCAGTTTTTTGACAACTTTTGGCTTTCATAAAATACTTGCGTTGTCATTGACCTTGAAGTATATAATCAAGATTAATTCTGATAATGGATGAATGAAATTTACTTCGTGATCAAGAAACGATAGCGTGAAGTATGAAGACATATCAATGGTAATGGAGAATGATAAAGCGTGATTATTTTCATCTGAAACACGTGAATTTGGTTTTATTCTGTATTTTTCTTTTCTATGCATCAGTAAAGACTGATTTTTTTCCATTGCTCATGTTTCGCTTAAAGAATATTTATAAACTATTTTTGGATTGAGGGAATACTTCGACATAAGCCATAAGGAATTAACTTCAATATTCCAAGAACTGGATCCTCTATCAGCTTTTATAGTAGGGATTTGTGATGGTTTTATTTTTATTGTACTTATTTGAAGCTTTTTGGAAGCTGCCCTATTTATGAACATTGGGGACAAGAAAACAGGCATGCCGACACTCGTAGACAATTTTAGTGATCGATGCAGGCTTTAATTTTATTTCTTAAATTTTAAATAGCCGTCATTCGCTTAGCTCAACTTACATAATGATTGAAACACCTGACTTTTTGAATAATATTTGTTTAAATTTTGTAAGTAAGTATTAATTCAAATGCAATATCAAGGGAGAAAAGAACTACCTCTTTATATACATATTAAAATGCTAGTAATAACTAAGGAATAAATAGTTTGTAAAAAGTGAGCGTTTTATGTTCATAATAGTTACTTTTGACAATTTTTTCCCCGCCAAGTAAAGGAGCACATTAATACCCGAATTTTGTCACCAATGCTAATGTGTATAAATTGACTTTTTCAACACATTTTCAATCACAAAAATTCAGGTGGAAAATGGTCTTACTTTTGAACTACTAACAATAATGATATATAAGAAAACGAGAAAGTTATATTAAAAATTTAATTAATTCTTAAAATATTTTATTATAATGAGTAGAAACTTAATGTAAATATGTGATAAGGTAAGGAATGAGTTACCTAAATTTATGTTACAATAAATATGAAATAGCGAACTTTATATTTCTCAAATCGATGTTCTTAGAATTATATTTGATAACATCTGATTAAAAAAGTAAATGTCTTAAAAGAGTTCTGCAAGTGATTAAAAGGCAAAAGTTTGTATTAATTTCAGATTTCATTTCTCAATATTTTCAAATATCATTTTACGAAATATAATAGCATAGTAAAATTTAAACATTTAAGATTTATATGTTATGAAATTAAGTTAAATGATCTAATAAAACATTTAAGAAGTATCAATAAAAAATAAAACATTAACTAGTCTAATAATAGAATTTACAACAAAAATGTGGTAATTCAAATCTAATCTTCTAACGAAATAGAACACACATGCTCTATATTTTGTAGAATTACCTATTATAGTAAAATAATCTAATTCGTACATGCATCTAGTACAGTACAATCATAACAAGAAAAATAAAAAGAATTCTATGGTTTTCATGACAATGGAAATAGTTTCATTTTTAAATATAATTATAACCTTGGCCTTAGTTACTTGTATAATATTCTTATCTGTATTTTTATTTTTCAATTTCATTCCGAGTTGAAGGTATAATAAAGGTAAAATTAAATATTACAGAGCCCACATTTTAAGCGATCAAATATAAATTTAGAAGTCAAATTAATATATCAAATTTGAATTATACTTTTATTTAGTTAAAAATTAAGTACAATGTTTCTTAGTTAATTTTCCTCCCCAACATAAACTTATACATGGTGATTAACTGTTTTTGATTTTTCTTTATTTATTTTTTGCTATAAAAATGGGACAAATTTTGCCACATTTGACTGTTTTTACTTTTAGCGTTCAGTAATTGCAATTTCTTTTTAGTAATAATAGCATATAATATAAATCACGTGTTAAAAATGAGAAATTTTCTTGTATATAAACTGGTAGGGAAGATAAAAGAATCTTTCAGAAATGCACAGGCAAAGTCCTTTCAAGTTATTTTTCTCTTTATGCAGGCAGAGAAATTAACGACTCTGGTATTTATTTACTGCCGTCATTATCCATACAAATTGTCATCTCTAAACTAACATTCTTCCTATAAGTATCACTAAAATGTGCCAGAGTTTGAGAAGAACTGTTTCATTTAGTGTCCTCTGACTTTTGTGAAGAAATGCTTTCTCAAGATTTTAAAATTTCACGAAGATCGGCTGCGAAAATTGAATTTTTCTTACTAATATTATGGTTTATTTAAATAATTTAATTTTAAGTTACAGAGGAAAGGGCCATATTTTTTTCTTTTCTGTTTGATATCATCATTTGTGAGCAAACATTTTCTTTTCGTCTGAACTTTTGAGAAAAATATAGATACACTTCATATTTATACTGCCATGGAACATTACTTAATTTCGATGGATTAAGAATTTAAAGTAAATTTTTCAATATTCACATTAAGTGCTATTTTATTGGTTTTTATGACGATAAAATAGGTGTTGAGATCTTCACAACGAATCCGTTTTCCCCTTTCTCTGCAAGATGGTAATTACTTCTATGAAATTTAATCAAAATTAGCTAACAGCATCACTTGAAGTGAATCGTATTTTATTCCGTTTTTAGTGATTCTAACAAGTAATTTTGAAAATTTACTCCATTCAGAGGTTGTATCCATTCATATTGTTTCAGGTTTTGAAGAACATGCGTTTGTGAACATTCAATTACGAATACAATAAAACCAAAATCTATCCTTTAAAATGAACTAATATGCATCTGAAACTCCTAATTTTATTAGCAATCTGCAAGAGCTAATCCTATTATGAGTTGTTGAAAAAAAATTACAAAGGCAAAAGGAAGTTTCTTAAGTACTGACATTTAAGAATTATTAAGTATTTAAATATTTCGAGTTATATATTCATTTTTTCATACATAACCTAATTAGATTAACCTTTCGTAAGGCCTATTAACAGTAAAATAAAAGCTTGTTAATTTATTTATATTACTTTATAAATCTTCATTACTTAGACTTGCATAAAATAAAATTATATAAATAGCAAATAATTTATTTTTCTCCAAAGAATTTCACGACTTATGTGAATAATTCAACATATTCACACGTTCATTATTTGCATAAAATCTTCATAATCAGCATACAAATAACATTTTTATGCGGAAAGATTGGAAGTAGCAAGCATATTTTTTTATGTAGTTGTAAAATCCCAAATGATTAACTATCCCTTTTTTATCATAAAGGTTTTAGTATAATTGTAACTTTTAAGTGATTTTAGTACTTCCAATCATAGAGCAATATTTATAAAATAGTATAAACATGCAAATTTATAATTTATTATTGAGTGTTAGCTTTAGAGACAATTCATGATTCTATACACGTGTGTGCTATATATAAAAATTTTTTCACAAGATATGTTTTATTATTTTATAACCTTCTGTTAAGTGTACCTCTATTAGAGTGGACACGTTGTTCTTGGTCCCAATTATGCTAGACACTTTTAGTTATATGCATGCAATACTACCCTATTTCTTTCATCAAGTATTCAAATTCCCGTTTTTGGACTAGGTGGGATGTTTGGGATTTTAATAACTAAGAGAGTTACACAAAAAAACTTCATTTAGCCGAATGAAACGCTCTCTTTCAGGGCCAGTTGTTGATGTGGCTGGATATGTTCGAAGAAAACCAGACACCACCTCTCAACCCAAGAAAAATATCGATACGCAAGCCCGAAAGGTAAGTTCACTTCTGTGTGCCTCAGTCACTTTAGTATAAGCTGTTAAAGAACGAACCTTTGTTCCCTTAGCTTTCAGTTGCATATTTTGAATAATTATTCTTTCTCCGTCGAAATGTCTGCCATGATATTATAAAATGAAAAATTTGTTCATCGCTATTGGGAGAAACCAAATTTATTTCCGACAGAAGAAGAATTAGATAACTTTAAATTAGGAATATATTTAACTGAAAGCAGCAAAGCAAACATAAGAAACGGAATAGTTTTATTACATTTTTATGTGTAAAATTAGGACACGCTGCCATCTTTCGCTGGCCAAGATTTTCAGAGAAAATCGTATAACCTATCTTTAAGACAAAAATTTATGTTTAGAGAAATAACAATATTTGTTATTTTTCAATGATATTTTTTTGTTCCAAATATTGTTTTGTAAAATAGAAAAAAAAAAAGATTGAATAAAGTGCTTCACTTGTAATTACTTTCTTAAATCAAAGCGATTAAATGAGAAAGATGGAGCCTGTTCTTATATTTTTTCAGCCTCTACTCAGTTCTTTTCTTATCGGCTGAGGATTATAAAAACTTAGACGTTCGCTAAATAAAGTAAAAACAATATTAATTCAAAAATTGTGCATATTGTAAGTTTACTCAAAATTAAATAATAATTTATTTGAAAATTATTTACCACGAAGAATGTATATATAAAGAGGGATCTCATGTCGTATATATTTTTCTTCTATTCATTAATTATAAACGACAATTTTAAAAAGAGAGCCACAGGCCTCGCTACATAAAGTGAGAAAAATTAAGGAATGAAATGCTATTTTTTAATTGATTACAATGAGGCATAAATAACTTTACAGCAAGTTCAAATTAGCGTTAATTATATTATAAATTAGTTACAAACACTTATCAAAACTTCGCAATGAAATGTAACTTGCGTTTAATTAAATGAGAAATTAATATTCGATATCAGTATAATTTTATTTACTTATATTGTTCTCAATTAAACCTCAAACAAAAATAAGCAATTCATTAATATAGATATAGATTTATTAATGTTTTTTAAACTGCTGTACTCCAGAAGTAAAAATTATTTATTTCAAATTCCACTTTGGATTTAAGTTTTTTGTGATCAAGATTTTCAAAATATTAATGTTCGGTGCTGTTTTGAGTAGTTTAAACTAGTAAATACTTCAGTTTTTAACAAATGAAATAAAAATAAATAAATATTCGAAATAAAATGTTAATTCTTTTGTGGCCATAAACATAGGGTTTAAAGTTTTATAAGCAAACTTCAAAATTTCCTATGGTAAAGATTTCCATAGTTCTCATGCTTATAATTTACAGAATGTCCTATATGTTTCCGTTGGTCTATTTAAAGAATTATTTTATATATATATATATATATTATATATATATATATATATATATATATAAATATATATATATATATATATATATATATATATATATATATATATATATATATATATATATATATATATATAGATGTTTAAAAAAATATTGGTTTCTTTCATGAGTTAACTTTTATTTCTAGTTTTTTAGGAGCTATAGAATTATTAAAGTATTCCATCCATTTTTTCTTCATTATACTATAATAAAGAAATAATAAAGATACTAAATTAGACATTCAAATTGATTAAAGATATTTTTTAAGAAATTTATGCTTTCCATTAAATTAAGATGAGTTAGGAAAAATTTCAATTGCAATTTTCTTAAAACAGCAACAAAAATAAATAAATAATAAATGTCAGCTTTTATGATAAATTTTTAATATAGTAATAAGTTTCGTTAAATTCATTTTTATTTACAGTAACTCTTTTATTCTAAATATACTTGATTAAGTTAAAGGAAATAAAAGTATCCATTTTTTAATGCTAAATATGAACTTGAATGAAAAAAAAATTAAATTCTCACACAAAAAATTATATTACTATATTCTATCCAATTTCTAGAGTCAGACAAAAAAAGTCTATTTGCATGAATTGTCTATAGATTTTTTTTTTGTTAAGCCAAGATTAACTCTGAAAAAATACTAAAAAGCAGTTTTAACTTATGTTTGTTGTTTTTGCTATTATAATGCACTTAGAATTTATCTCAATACCATCCTCGTGACTCAGAAACTAAGTGCCGTCCTTGAGCATTAAGTGCTTCTTCAAAGATAGCCTCTCAAGCAGGAGAATTGAGTCTGGTTTACGATTTTGGAAAACCTCGTAGAATCTTTGTGCTTATACTTTGAGAGGCTGTCACAAGCAAAAGCACGTTCTTTTTCTTTGAAAGAAATCTGAATTATTTGTTTTTATTTTCAGCTTCGAGCTGAGGGTCATCATCTGGAATACAGATGAAGTGCTCCTTGCGGACGACGCTTTCTTTACAGGAGAAAAGATGTCGGACATATACGTGAAAGGGTAGGGTTTCCATTGTGCTGCCAGTTTCTTTTCAATCCTTATTTAAGTCGCTTATAATCAGGGTCTTTGAAGAAAATCAAGCACCGCGATAAAATAAAAAAAAAGAGTTGCTTTATATATCTTGTTAGCAACCATTAATAAAACAAAAGGCAAAATTTACTTTAAAATATTTTTGAAGAATAAATTCTTTTATTTATAAATTTAAAGGTGAATAATAAAGTTACTCTAATTCTGTACTTTCTCACTCAGACAGATTTCACTTACTTTTACTTGATGGAAATTAAATTCCCATCAAACACGTATCCATGTTTCAATAATTTCTGAAGATACATGTCGACAACAACAATATCAAAAGAGGCGCCAACCAAGATTACCATTAGTAGTAAACAATTAATCAAATACAACTGGCTCCTAATAAAATCTTATTCTTTTTAGAATTATTTAATTAGTTTTTTCTATTGTTATTAAATAGAATAAACTTTTTTTTACAATTAAATGTTTTTTTCCCAAATAAATTATTTCACAAATAATCGCAGGTGATTTAACCAAAAGTTAAAACTTAGTTTTTTGTTTTAATTCTCATTAAATAAGCATTAGAAAGCAAAATTAAATGATTTGGAGTCAATGTGGCGAAATATATATTTACATCAACTTTCATAATCGACTAGGTATTATACATATGTTTTTCGGGATCATAATATTTATTGAAAAAAACTTTCATAGCTAAAGTAAAAGAATAAAAAATTACTATTATTTTACTAAAAAAAGTCATATGAAACTTCTCATGCAACACAAAATATGTACTTTCTTATTTAGTTCCCATTCTCATAATGAATTGCTGCAATATGCAATACAATCAAATGGCTTAGGTTTTAAAATCATGTTATCAAGAATTCTCTTCTGGTGAATTAAATTTCCAATATACATTAGTGTTATCAGATATTTAAGGCATCATAATAGCGTTGAATTGAGTCTAAAATTCATGAAACTACGTGACTTTTTTTTTTTCATTTAGAGATGAATTTATGATGTATTCTTTATCGCTTGCTTCAGTTAACTTCAGACACAAGTTGACTTCTTAAAGAAAAATGTAACTCTATAGAGATGTGATAGGTATTATAAATTATTGTAAATGAGATCATTATGGTGAGACGCATAAAGCCGCGCATACGAATTTACTTTCCAAGCTACAAATTAACATGCTTTTCTCATTCTTAGCGCAAAAGATAAATACGTTTCCTGTAGTAAACTATTCCACAGATTTTTTTTTCACCATCATTGGGATCATTGAAATCGTTTCTTTTATCTTTTCAAGCTAATAAGCTCGCTTCATTGCTGTGCTTGACTGAGAGACGAGTGTTTTTTTTTTTTTTTTTTTTTTTTAAAAAAAATTTAAAAAAAAATTTTTTTTTTCTTAGTTCACTTCCTAGTATGACCTAACCGCAAGATTAATTTTCCAGGTGGTTGACAGGAAAGGATGAACAAATGACAGATGTGCACTACAGGTTTGCTTGCTTTGCTTTTTCTTTATTCTTTTTCACAGCTTCACAGCTGAGTTCTCGACGAAGAACACATGAAATGTGAATACAAATTCATCTAAGAGTCAACTTTTCTAACTAAAGGGTGATAAAACATTTAGATTGTCTTATTCAATTCCTGCATACATACATACATGTCTCTTTTTTAATCAGAAATTATGTTTTTTAATTGTTTTCTTTTTAATTTTTAGAAATTTAAAAAGAAAACACACTCTTTTATCAGGGATTAAGGGACATGTGAGTGTGAAATTTAGAATAAAAAAAAACCCCGAATACTACAATATACGCAAAATAATAAAGAGCACAATAACATGAGAAAAAAATTATATTTCATGTGAAGTCAAAACAATTAATTTTAAATCGGAGCTTCGACCGGACTTGAACCGAAAACCCATAATCGGAAAAACCGTTATTTTGGTTGGAACGAAAATCGCAACTGAGCCGAAAAATATCTACTTATTTCGGTTCGATATATCTTCAGTCATTTTATTATTGTAATCAACAAATAAATATTTCCTAATTCAATCTCAATCTTCTAATTTATTACATATACATACATTGCTTCTCGATTTCCTGTTTTGATATTCACTAATATTTTCCGTTTCGCATGAGAGTGCATGCAGAAGGCAGATTTGTTTGGTTGAATGAATTAGAAATATCGATGAATTTTTAAGACAAATAGCAGTTTTAAAAATTTTCGCATCTCAGTATGTGATCTCAAGCGGATGATTGTATGCGCTGTTTAGATAAACAAAGTTCAATAGAAAGTATACAAAGAAAAAAGTTTTGTAATAAAACTCAATAAAAATTCACAAGAGACTGTAGGTAACAGCAAACTCAGGTATTTCAAAACTTACATAGTAGCCGCCAGCAGCACAGCTGTGGACTCAAATATTCATTAGCAAATATAGTTCAAAGTCTGGTTGGTTAGTTGGGTTTTGTACAAAAATTGACAAACTGCACCAGTTAGTTCATTTTCTTTGCCACTTTGCCGTTTGAAGAACGTTTTATGAAATTGTGGTCGCGAGTGAGATTAGGGCAACTTTGAGTTAGAATATGATGTCATCCATTTTAGAATGTGAATCATATACGTTAGAAGGTATATTAATTAATAATTAGAAGAAATTTTCATGTGTTAAATATATATATATATATAAAATGCATTTTTTTTTAAATAATCACATTGCAAAGGCAGGTGTACCAAGCTAACACTAGACTTCTGAGGGCGGTAAGCGTCAAGAAACGAGGCAACACATAATCGACATAATTATGAACATAGTTATACAGGGTATTTATGCTAATGATTACCAATCCTGGTCAATAATATAAATAGTGTACCAATTTAAAAAACAGGCCACATTTAAATATAATTGTGTGATTTGTTTATGATAGAATGCATAATCTTATTTGTATTAAAATAGCATAAAGTTATTCATTTAAAACATAACTATACACTAAACTCTGGGGTATAACAGCCCATGTGGGCCAAAGCCTACAGTGCCCATCTGTTTCCATGTCCCAGAGGCCCTGGGATGCGAAGCTATGTTCCGATTAAGTGGTCAGCCTAACGCGAAACTTCCATTGTTTAGATCCCAAGTATGCTTGGTATTCAGTTCATCGACCCACTGAAGGGATGAAAGTCTGAACCGACCTAATTTAAAACTTGACCGAAAGCTAATGCAATATAAGTTCATTAATACATCTGTTGAGGAAACTGCATTGGAGTTTAGTGAGTTTCTTTTCATGTGATATGTAAATATGATGTTCCATTTATAAAATATCTTCCCGGGAGGTATTAAGCTGGCAACTAAGTAATTGCAGATTTTTTTAGAAAATCAAAGACAAATTTTTTATGGAACTAAATAACTTTATTCTGTAATTATAATAATTATTGCCCATTTTGATCAATGACCTTTTGCCGTCTTTCAGGCAGCATCATAATCCCACGTAACATAAAACTTGTGGTTTTTATTAGCAAAAAACTGAATCAGATACGATTTGTGTGTGACATCATCATCATTATTGAAATTTTTACCATTCAAGGAGTTTTGTAAAGATAGAAAAAAAAAGTAATCAGATGGTGCAAGGTCAGGACTATACGGTGGATGTGGTAAAACATCCCAACCAAGCTTCAATAATTTTTGCCGAGCCGATTCAATTCGAGCCGCTTTTCTTCAACTACATTGTTTAATTTCGTTAGTTGTTTAATGTAGACATCAGAATTGATCGTTCGGTTGGGTGGTGAAAGTTCAAAGTAGGTAATTCCTTTGTAATTCCTCCAAACTGTGATAACAAAACCTTCTTTTGATGAATATCGGCTTTTGATGTTGTTTGAGTTGGTTCACCTAGCCTGCTTCATGATCTTTTCAGCTTGATATTGTTGTAAACAACCCATTTTTAATCGCCAGTTATCAGTCGTTTTAAAAATGGATCATTTTCATTACGTTTCTTGAGCAAATCGAAGCTGTTAAAGCGTTTCCTTCAGTTCGTAAGGAACCCGTGTATCGAGTTTTTGAACATAGCCAAGTTGTTTTAAGTGATTTTCAATGCATGTACGTGATACATGAAGCTTCTCTGCAATCTCACGTGTTGTACTGTGACGATCCGAATCGATTATTGCTTTGATTAGGTCGTCATCAGTTTCAACTGGACGATCACAGCGTTCTTCATCTTTGAGTGAAAAATCACCGGAACGAAATTTGGCAAACCAATTTTGACACTGCCGTTCTTTAAAGTCTTCGTCACCATCAACAACGCATAACTTTTTATGAGCTTGCAATGCGTTTTTCCATTTGAAGAAGTAAAAAAGCAAAATATGACGAAAATGTCCCTTTTGATTTTCCATTTTTCAACAAACGCCAAGTGAAAACTACGCAACCGATCAAAAAAACTTTTTTTACTGATTGACAGCTGAATTGCCAACTATCAAATAACAAAATGTGTTTTACATTTGTACTACGTCTGCAAACCTAAGAAATCAACTGAAGCCATCTATGAGTGAAATCCGCAGTTACTTCGTTGCCAACGCAATAAAATTTGAAAGGTGTCTCAAATGCTGACAAGCTTTTGACTATCAGTTTGAACTTTACGGGGATATTAATCATACATCATGAACAGGAATAATAATAATTCATAATCTAAACAGAAGTCCAATTTCTATGACTTCATATCCCATATACATATATATATATATATATATATATATATATATATGAAAATGAAAATCGAACCCAGGAAGTGTCCGATTGAGAACCACAGTGCTAATGCAAAATAGTCGATAGACAACTGATGAATAAACTGTACAAATATTGGAAATCATGATTGCCTTGATTACTTTTTAATGTATTGATATAAAGAATAGTTATTGGATTGAATATTTCTTTAAAAGAACAAATGATAAAGAAAAAAAGCTTTTCTTATGTCCCGATTGATTTATTTGAAGTTATGTTGGAATTTATTGCATAAATTAACTGACTCATGTACTCGAACTCAGTTTTTCACTATAAATCACTAATCGAAATTCTATATTTTTGCTTTTATTATTTAAAAGTGTATGAATTATAAAAACATATCTCCCCTTTATTAAATAACGTTATCATTCGATGTTTGTTGTTTCACTATCGCATTTTTTTTCAAGAATGTTAATTCGACCATAACCTAAATTTCAAAGTGGATTCAAATCGTTTCCAACAACCACACCCAAAATAGGAAATTATTAACTGTTAAACTGAAGCCCAGACGCTGCAGGAGCCAACTTAATTTTAAATAAAAAAGGATTTGATTATTTCATTAAATATAATTTTGCTCTTGAAGCATTGCTAAGGATTTCTAAAATTGAAATTTCGCGTACAGAGGAAAATTTTTCATTTTGTTACTTTACTTCTAGTTTTAAATAACAATCGTTTTTCTTTCCCTCATTGAAATTATGTTAGTTTAGGAAGACATTGAGAAATGTATTTCTTAAGTTGAAATATCGTCGGAAAATGTATCAATGCTCATTTTCCATTTTATATTTATGTATTGAACTGTTTATTTTTGTTATAATATTTGCACAATGTATATCCATATTTATTTTCTTACATTTTTCTGTTTATTTATTATGAACTTCATCACTTTTCTAGTGAAATCACATCATTTTTTTACTATACTTCACTTATTGTGTGTATGTGGTTTCACATTATATTAGCTCTTCTTAAAATGTTATAGCAACCTTCTTTTTTTATAAAATTTTAATCAAAATTAATTATTTTAAATAATGCATGCATATGTAATGAATGCATATGCAAATATATTTTCTACAAAGCATGAAATTAAGAATGAATATTAATTCCCTTTTATGTTGAATAGCCTTATAATTTATTCAGGCAAATTATAGTTTTCGGGATATATATCTCTGTAGACAGATCAATGATTCAAACTAAAAATATATTATTTACATGTATCATTTCTATCTTCATTTAATAAAAGTCAAAGAGATCCATTAACACGCTTTTTAAAGCGAAAAATGCGCAGGACACAATTTTTACGTTTGTCAGCGATCTGAGTAAATGACTGGCCTATAGGAGGTAATTATTCTGCGACAGAAATGCTTGCAAGGATCCTGAAGGCATCATCGACATTCACATTGTATGAAACATATCCTGTGTGACATCACATTCTGAAATGGACGGGAAGCGTCATTCCTTTCTGATAATGGTAAATGTTGAGTGGGCTTTATTTTGAATGATCCTTTCAAATTGTAGTGTATAAGATTCTGAATACGCATAGAGTGTTACTCAAAATACGATCAGACGAGCCAAAAATGTTTACAATTCTCTACAATATAGTTAAAATAATGATAATTATTTCATTTTATCATAGTATTATTTAATGAAATTTCTCGTATTATTTAATGAAATTTCTCGAAAATTGTTCATTATTATTAAAACGTACAAAACTTCATTCATAAAAGTTGAATTTTTCCTATTTTAAAGAAAAAGCATATGAATATTTATTTATATGCTTTTATTATATTATATAGAAAAAGCATATAATATAATAAAAGCATATATACGAGGGTTGCTATTTATATTTCTGGCCTTGGCAACAGTAAGTGTTGCTAGGCGACCGAAGACGATTTTAATCGAAAGTTTGATATTTTTAAACATAAATTCAGTAGACGATTTACCATTACAGCTTTATTTGTGTTGTTGACAGTAAATTGAAAAGTTCTTCTCTGTCAAAAAATGGAATTGAATCGTGAACATTTTCGTGCCATTATTTTTCATAACTTTCGACGTGGATTGTCAAGACAAGAGTGCTTCGATGAACTTAATTCTTTATACAGCGATAAAGCGCCATCCTACAGCACTGTAAAAAATTGGTATAACGAATTTAATCGTGGTCGATGTTCGATCCAGGACGAATCCCGTGCAGGTCGTCCAAAATCCGTTGTTGTGCCAGAAAAGATCAATGCTGTGCGTGAACTGATAAAGCAAGATCGTCATGTGACATACCGTAAGATAGAGGCGTCTTTGGACATTAGTATGACTAGCATCAATAAAATATTGCATGAACATTTGAGCGTAAAAAAAATTTGTTCGCGTTGGATCCCGCATAATCTGACAAACGCTCAAAAAAAGGCTCGTGTCGATTGGTGCAAGGAAATGTTGGAAAAATACATTCAAGGTACATCAAAGGCTGTGTATAACATCTACACAGGTGACGAATCATGGATCTATGCATATGAGCCGGAAACAAAACAGCAATCAACTGTATGGGTCTTCCAAGACGAGGCAAAAACCAACAAAAGTTGTTCGAGGAAGAAGCACATCGAAACAAATGATTGCCTGTTTCTTCGACATTAACGGTCATGTGGCAACAGTGGCGTTAGAGCAACGCAGGACGGTCAATTCTGAATGGTACACGACCATTTGTTTGCCAGAAGTCATCGGAGAAATTCAAAAAAAGCAGAAGAACAGGCGAATCATTCTTCATCATGACAATGCGAGCTCTCACACATCGACTCAAACAAAGGCATTTCTGACGGAGCGAAAGATCGAACTGATGGGTCATCCGCCGTACAGCCCTGATTTGGCACCCAATGACTTCTTCTTATTCCCACACATCAAAAATAAATTACGTAGACAACGATTTTCGACCCCCGAAGAAGCGGTTGATGCATTCAAAACGCATGTTTTGGAGTTACCTCAATCGGACTGGAAAAAGTGCTTTGAAAATTGGTTCAAACGCATGCAAAAGTGTATTGATCATCATGGAGAATATTTTGAAAAACAATAAAACCAATTTCGATCCTACATATTTGTTTTTTCATTATTAGGCCAGAAATATAAATAGCAACCCTCGTATATGTTTATTTTTAAAATTTTGTTAACCACTTTTACTGTCTTGAATATTTTTAATTAATTATTTTTTTAATTCGACATGATGTTTTATTTCAAAAACAGCTTGTATAAAAACTTTCAAAATTTAAACGTTCTTCCAACATTACAATTATTAGGAAATATTACAAAGCCAAGATGACAACCAAGCGATTATAGTCCTATGATTTTCGGTTTGAAAGTTCATTGGTTCGAATCTCACATCAGCTTGGATGTTTATAGTGATTCGGAGAGTCCGCTTTAAACAATAAATACCGATCCCATAAGTTTTTGTGTATAAAAAATGACCGTTGATCAAACAAGAAACAAAATTTCACAAAAGTGTGATTCATTCTTTTTGTTTAATTTGTTTAAATCCGTTGAAAAGTTAAGAAAATATCTATCGAAAATAGTCATACTTCAATTAATAAATAAAACAGAAATAAATCTCACTTTCATTTAGTGAATACACAGGAATCAAAATGACATCAAAGACATGAGAATTTACCCCTGTAAAGGCGGTAAATTCTCCGCTTTATAGGGGCAAACTGCATCTAAAAGTAGAACCAGTACAAAGATCCAAGCCGGAAGTAGGAATCAAAGCTCTTGAATTTCTAAACTAAAATTCAAAATATTAATATTTTGTCATCTCGGCCTTTACCTCAAATGTAATAAATTTAAATTGGTGTGGAATGGGATTTTATTAATTTTCAAAATTATTTATTTGTCTATCACACACTTTTTTCAATCTCAAAACATACATATCTGTGGGAGATTTATTTTTTTCAGCGTGAAATTTGTCAAAACATGTGTGATTTCCTGAGGAACATTTCGATAACTGTGTCCAAATAGCAGCCACTAAAAACTTTTAACATTAATAAAAATCTTGTCAATGACAGCCGAGCTGGCAACCGAATGATTAGCGCTCTTGGCTTCGATTCAACAGTTTATGGGTTTGAATTCCATCTTGGACATAGATGTTTGTAGTGGTTTGGAATCCACTTTAAAACGTAGGTCCCGGTCTAATTAGCCCTCGTGAGCAAAAAAGGACCGTTGAGCGCCAAACAAACTTGTCAATGAAAGAAAAAGAGTCATCCTTTTCATTAAAGTCAACAAGTTTGTAAAAAGAATTTGTTATATTAGTTATTAATTATAAATAGATTTTTTTTTTCAATTCTTTCTCAATGTATAATTTAATTTTAGTTTCCATTTGTTAAAATAATTTAATTAAAATTAATTTCACATTAACTCTAGAAACATAAATTTTTAAATAGTAAGTGTAATTTTTTTTAAAGAAATGGTTGATAATTTTTATGGTTTAATAACTTACAATTGGGTTTATAACTGGGGTATGGTGGCTCAGAAACTTTACAAGCTTGATTGATGTGTGATCACTCTTATTCATTACGCCGAGCTGGCAGCCGAATGGTTAGCGCTCTTGCCTTTGGTTCAACAGTTCGTGGGTTCGAATCCCACCTTGGGCATGGATGTTTGTATTGGTTCGGAATCCACTTTAAACCGTAGGTCCCGGTCTATTTAGCCCTCGTGTGCAAAAAATGACCGTTGAGCGACAAACAAACCTAACCTAACCTCTTATTCATTACAGACATAATAACTAAAATTTAATTTTTGAAATCGTAATAAAAAAATTATAAGTTGTTCTTTCGAAAAAGATATTTTAAATATTTTTACCTGTCTATGTGTATCCCACCATAACTAATAATGTGTATGCGTATATGTAGATATAGATATATTAACATAAAATAAACAGTTACTTAAATTGTGCTGAAATTGGAAAGGTTACTAACAACAATAATGAAAGAATTGATTGGGATCGATTATTAACGAATCTTCTGACGTTTTGCGTCAGTGAAAAACTTGGGATCTCATTATTTCCCACTGTCAAAATACTGTAAACATACGTTAATGAGGATTCATGTAACAATGATTATTGTAGCTGAGGTTTCCGGTTGGTTGAACTTAAAGAATAAAGGTTAATTAGTTTCAGAGCAGTGGGGTTAATAAAATATTTTACAAAACGCATGTAGAATGATGATGAATATAAATGAGAAGTTTGACTTAAATGAATCGGCAGCTGACAATATTTTAATGCAAATATCAACTATAAAACAATGATTTACAGGCATGAAGAAAGCATATTTTCATTTAAAATATGAACATTATGACTTGCAGCGTTGTCTTTGATACAGGATAATGAGGCAACCAGAAAGGTTCGGCAAGATTTTTCAAACCACAACAATCATCTGATTTAATTAGTGACATAAAGGAGATCTTGAGCAAAAGATTCTCGTTTTATTCAGGCATTGTAATTTATTCTTGTCACGTGGCAGTTATATTACTCTAGTAGTCTTTCTTTGATTGTAACTATATATATATATATATATATATATATATATATATATATATATATATATATATATATGTATATATATATATATATGTATATATATATATGTATATATATATATATATATATGTATATATATATGTATATGTATATATATAGCAAGGGAACCAAAATGGCATAACGCCCGCGTAGAAGAATGAAATAAAGTGCGTACATAAAATAATTGTTATTTCAACAGCGCTTCAGCAGTTGGGTGATTATACACCACACTATAATATTATGAATCTCCAGTCTCAATCATAAAATGGAGAACATACAAATGGAAGAGAAATGAATCTTTGTGCCCACATCATCAATTTTATCTGGATGTTTTGCAATCATGGTAAAAATTATTCATTTTTTCCAATGGCATAAAAACAGGTTTTTAAACATTTATTATTTTAAATAAATTTTTATTTCGTGTCAAGATTGCTGTTTTTTTTTTATCTAATTTATCTTTTAACTGTGTCCCTTATTGTTATATATTCTCTTATTATAATTTATAGTTTTTTTATTACACACACATTTTTTATTACTTTTTAATTATTTTATAATTTTTCTACTATACAGAGTGATTTTAAATTGTTTTTAATGATTAAGAGGAGTTATAATACCCATCGACATAAGCAATAATTACATTATATCATAGGGTCGCATTCCACTCAGAGAAGCACAAAAGAGGAATTCCCTTCTGAACTTACGACACTGTTCGATAAGCGAATGAATCATACCGAAAGTTTCACGCTTATATTTATTGTTTAGTGAAAACTTCACAGCAAATGCTCAAATGTGTGTCGTTGCACAGTTGACACCAGCGAAGGAACAACCGGTGCACCCTTCGAAGATTCCTGATGCCGTATTAATTTTGTCTCCGGCAACAATGATTCAAGCCACGAGATCTTCAATTTAGACAACAAGCATCTCGTACACTAAAGATTTCATATGCCCCCAGAAGAAAACATCCAGTGAGTTGAGTGAGGTCCGGTGAGCTAGGAGACCAGGCCACATGTCCGCTAGATACAATCCATTGTAGAGGATGCGTAGCATTCAAAAAGTTACCGACCGTGATGGAAAAATGTGCTGGGGCTCCATCGTGACTAAGTCACATGTCTCTCAGTATGGGGAGCGGAACAGCCTGCAATAAACGGGAAGCACTTGTTCCAAGAAGATCTGGTATGTTGCGCTGATCAAACAGTCTTGCATAATACCAGGAGACCTACCAGGTAACCACCAAGGATGCCTGCTCAGATGTTCACGGAAAATATCTGCTGGTCTTCTCAAGGGGTTGTACCGTGGGCAGTGTTGTCCGACCAAACGTGTTAATTGCGTTTATAAAGGACAACGTCTACTCTGATTGACTTTCACCGGTAACCAAAGGAGCAAAATGCTGCTGTTTCTCTGTGGAAATTCGCGATAGATTTTTTATGCGTTTCTACTTTCCTTTTTTTCTGCCTCATAGAGAGGAATGCAACGCTATGTTTCTATGTAATTATTGCTTGTATGGATGGGTACAATCACCCCTTTTAATTTGTAAAGACAATTTAGAATCACCCTGTGTATATATATATACATGTATATATATATATATATATATATATATATATATATATATATATATATATATCTTCATGAGGTCCATTATTTCGGGTGCCTCATTGACACCGGCGAAGAATCAACATTGGAAAAAGGTTGGAATACGAAGAGCTGAAAACCGCTGTTCTTACAATTTTCGTGCTTCGCATCTACTCCCTTTTGCTTCACCGTATATGAAGGACATATCAGCCAATTCTTCATACGTATACACCGCCACAGCAATCAGTAAAATTTTAGGACGATGTTATCTAGATAATACTTGAAGCGATGACGTTGCGCCTTATTTAAAAGGCAACTTCTACTCTGATTGACTTTCTCCGGTAACCAATTAGAGTAAAATGCTGCCTCTTGTCTATGAAAATTTGCATACGTAAATTCCTGATAGATTTTTATTCCATTTCTACTTTCCTCTTTTCTGCCTCTGAGAGTGGAATGCGACCCTATGCTATTATTGCTTCTATTGATGGATACTATTAGTCCTCTTAGTTTGTAAAAACAATATAGAATCACCTTGTATTTCTATGAACTATACTGCCTTAAAATTTTGGATATATATATATATATATATATTTACCTTAAAAATTTAGGCATTTTTTAAATAGATTTTGCTTATAAGAGGAGAGATTATTTAATTAAAATTATAAAATGATTATATAAGACAATCTAAATTAAATTGAAAAAGTGAAAAAGTAACAATGCATTACGATCAAAAAGAAGCATACATGATATTTAATTGATTCGGGTTAATAGAATGTTTTTTCCCTCATAAATTAGTAAATTTGAAGGGAGATATTTTAGAATGCTTCTTAAATTATAGACTGGAACTTAAATAAGTTGAATATCCTAAATATTCCAAAAGATTTGCATTATCATAAAGCATATTTTTGTTTTGATCTGAGACTAGTTGTGGAATAAGCCTTTTTCTTCAAAATTTTGTTTTTTTTACATATTTGGATGAAAATAACTAATCGCGATTATGAAACATTTGTTCAAACACCAAATATACACACATGGGAATTACAGCATTACATTATTATATCAACATTATCTTTAGATAAGTCGAAATTAACAGGCATAATTCAGCATCGCCTCCATGTAAGTATGCGCGATTGTTATAAAACTATACTAATCAGTCACAGAACCAGCATAACGGAACAGGACTAGAAATGTTTATTCTGAATATCTGCTGATACTGCCTAATACGCAGTCTAAGAGCATGAGACTGCTGAAAAGTCTTTTAATATCCACCACTTGATTTACCTTTCAGCTGTACACAGAGAATGAGTAATATTTACGTCTCAAAGTGTGAAAATTGATGGGACTTTAAACTACCTACTCTGAAATATGTCTATGCAAATGATAACATTCATTTCAAGTTGTTTAACAACGATTGGGATAGAACGAGATATCTTTCGCTTTGAAGAACGCTATCATG
Organism: Latrodectus elegans; assembly: GCA_030067965.1. NCBI lineage: Eukaryota > Metazoa > Arthropoda > Arachnida > Araneae > Theridiidae > Latrodectus > Latrodectus elegans. Next base: position 24,062,792 of record CM057819.1, on the reverse strand, counting down.
CCATTAGGCAAAACTGAGTTAATCGCCACATCTTATGAAACTCTTTAGTGGACTACTTAAGGTTATTGTACCTGATTTTAATGTAAGTTGATTATGGCAGGGCTTTTCTTAGATAGTGGATTGTCAAATGAGAAAACCTGAAAAAACCCCAAAGTATTCACTTTCACCGAAGTGCATGCAGAAGGTAATATTCCAATACTCGTTGTCCGTAGTTCAACAGTGGCTGTTATCAAATCTGAGACCTTTGCCTCTGATGAGTGGTGTCTTTCCACTTGGCCATGGTAAACCATCCACCACATTCAGCTTATTATTGAGAATCAACAATGTATCAAAAGTCACTGAAAGGACTTTTGATACACTGTTGATCGTCTCCACATGTCGCAAAGGAAAAATCCCTAAAGACTGCAGTCTCCGCTGACAGACGCCCATTCAGGGAATAGCAAAACAACATCCATTGTCCAACTATAACTGAGCTTGAAAGTTTACTCTCAGCAACATTTTTTTTTAAATTCTATCCGAAAAGTATATAATGTGTATGTAAATACTTTAATGTAAAAATGGGTAAGTTTTCGCTTCATTATTTTATAAATAAATTACTGGTGTAGCGCCCCATATCTTCAGCACCACCCATGACGTCATCACCAAGGAAGTCAGTCCCTCTCCAGCAACCGTAGGAATGAGACGTATATCCATATGACTCTCATGTTTACCCTATTCCCTTTAACTTTATGTGTTTAGATGTAATTTTGTTTTATTTGTAGTATATGTATCTGTGTTGTGCTCAAATTGTACCCTTAATTGTAATAAATTATTTTGAGCTATTTAAGGAACTTATTTCTTTGTTCCTATTAAACCAGATAAGTGCTACAATATAAAATAATGGCTGCCCAACGTGAGGCCCGAGTTAGAGTTTCTTTTCGCTGTTAAAAATTCTACCCAGAATTAAATCTTGTTGTTGGAGGGAACTCAAAATTTTACAGGTTACCTCCTGATGTGTTGTGTGTTATGGATTAATGCAAAATATAATCTCATCCGAGATTGAGTGTCTTTGTTGTTCAACTGGAGTGGAGTGTCTCCTTCATTTGGATTATCCAGTTTTGATTTGCGAATTCGAGATAAGTTTTGTTATTGTTTTATATTTCTAATATTTCCTAATTAATTGTGAAGAATTACAATTAAGGAAGTAATTAATGAGTGTTAATGTTTAAGCAGTTATGAATATAAAACTGTATAAAAAGTTTCTTTATAAGTTGTTGTGTTTCGATAAAAGTGTTATTTTATGTTCTTGAATTTAGAACAGTATTAATACTTATGAGTATAGTTATTTGTTTGATTTGGTAGATATGTTTCATATCTTATTAAATGCTTAAAATTTAGTAGAATATTGAGTTAAAAAAGAAACATTTATTTTATTATTATATTTTGAAGTATTATAGTATGTGTGTGTGAATTATATTTTAAGAAAATTATGAACAATAAGTAAAATATTTGTTACTTTTGAATATTATATATTTCTTATATATTATATTTCTTAATTCTGAATATTTGAAGATAACAATCTTTACGGTGAGATAGTGTTTTAAAATTGAGTAGCTAACAGAATTTAAATGTCTGATGACTGTGCGTTTTTCATGTGATGATACTTTTGTTTTGATTTAAAACACGAAACAAGGCGCTGCAAACGACCGTTGTTATTGTTTTCATAAATGCCTCTCTGTCTAGCCGTCAATATCTATGAATGCTATGAGAGTTCAGTATATATTAATGCTTATTTTTATTTTATTTTTTCCTCATTCACTTTCTGTTTGGAAATTTTGTGTTTTAATCTTTAGTAAGTGGTTTCATTGAATAAAGAATGAAAATATATTGTTTTTCATGTATATTTAAGGTTATATATTAAGATAACAAAATAATATATTATTAATATTTTGGTAAAAGGAATCAGAATTGATATTTTAGGAAATTGAGGAAATTTAAAGAAATAAAAATTTAATAGAAAATTTTGTTATTTATATATAAAATATTCTTGAATGCATATGATTAAGTTATCTTTATTAATATATTTTGATTTATTGAACGTTGAATTGAAGTATTGATAAAATATAATTTATAAACAAAGGTACATTAAGTGATTATTGGTAATTGTAAAACGATAGTATAGAGTTTTAAATGAAAGAAAATAAAAAGTTTCATGATAGAATTTTGAAATGTTTTGTTTCGGTTTTGTTTGAATTGAAATATAAATAAGAGCGAATCTTTATAAATTTAGTAAGATTAATATAATAAAATTGATTTGATTATTTTATAATGGTGAATATTATATGATTATTTCGGGTTTATTTGATTTGATTATTTTATTATGGTGAATATCATATGAATATTTCAGGTTTATTTACAATAATTAAAGAGTTCATTTTATTTGCAATTAATGTTTGAATAAATAGTACAAGTTACATTTCATATATATTTAGAGTTATAAAAGATTTATATTTTAACATAATCTGGTACTTAAGACTGATGTTGTTTAAATTTCGTTTTAACTAAAATAAAACACTTGCAAAAATGTCATTCCTTGAAAAGGGAAAAAGGAGGATCTGAGAAACCTCACAGAAATGGGGCTAGGGTAGCAGATGATCTGAAATTAATTCAACTTAAATATATCATAACCAAATCAAAATATTATGATGAAGAGTTGGTGAAAAATATGCTAACTAATATAATAGAGGAACGGCTTTGAAAAAGAAAAAACAAGCTGAATGCGAAAGAATTGCCAAAGAAAAAGAACTATGCATTGAAAAAGAGAGAGCGTATGAATTGCAACGCTTAAAACTTCAAGTGGAAGCTCAGAAGGTACTTTTCCTCCACAGATCCATCCAGTGAAACAGAGAAAACAAACTGGGATCTGAATCGAATTCTCCCCAAAATTTAATCCCAATAAAGATGAAATCGGACTTTATCTGACAGTATTTGAACGTCAATTAAAATTAGTGAATATACCTGAGATGAATTGGATGCCGTACTTGATAGGCTCATTGCCAGCCGAAATAAATCAATTAATTGCTAGAGAAAATGAAGAGGACGTTAAAGACTACTCAAAGGCGAAAGAGATGCTCTTGAAGCGTTTTAGACTTACTTCAGATAAGTTTCTGCAGATGTTCTCGCAACATAGAAAAAGTGCAGAAGTAACATGGAAAGACTTCTATTTTGAAATTAAATCGTATTTCGAAGGATGGGTAAAAGAATTAAATATCGTCACTTTTGAGAAATTGCAAGACTTAATTATAGCTGACCAGTTAAAGAAAAGAACACCTCCAGAGGTTAGAGAACATTTTGTTGATCAATGGTCAGAGCTGAATGATCCTTTAGAACTTGCAGAAAGCTTGACAGTTATGAAAATGTAAGACTGGGAATGAAGAAAATTCACCTATCTTTGCTAAGAAGCCAAACTTCAAAGACTATGTTAAATCTGCTTCAGAGAGAAACTATAAGCTTCCTATTTCTAGGAAAATGACAAAATTAAATATTCCAATTATGAAAGTCCAAAATTTACTAAAGACAAGCCAGAAAGAAGATTTTCTGTTCATTGCTATGGATGTGGTAATCCTGGTTTTATTCAGTCTAAGTGTCCAAAGTGCAACAAATTAAAAGAAGAGGCTAAAACAATTGTTAATAGTGTAAAGTTGTATACCGCACAATCTTTCAGATTCATTGTCCAGCTCAATTTTTTAACTGTTTGTGGTGAAAAGCAGCTTTTTGTGCCGACACCGGTGCATCAAATTCCATTGCGGGAGAGAAATTTTATAGTTTATTGAAAAAGAAAGGTTTCAAATTTCAAAAGAAGAATATTACAATGGTACTTGCTGATGGAAAAGAAAGAAATGTCCCAGCTTTGTCAACAGTCGTAAATCTTAATGTAGAGGGAAAGAAAGTTCGTATGAAATTTATTGCATTACCAAACGCTAGAGGCAATAGAACATTGTTTGGCACTGACTTTCTCCAGGCTGCTGGAATTGTGCTTAACATCCAGAATGGCACTTTGGCATTTTAGTGAATATCCACACAGACATTACCCATTTTATCGAACCATCCGAAACCGTAAGTACTGCAAAAGTAATAATGTCGCAGAAATTAACTTCTCCTGATATGCCTGCTGAAATTTCAGAAACCTCTAATTCCGTGAAATTGAGGAATGATGAAGGAAAACATTTGACAAGAGAACAACGAAACAAATTAAATTCATTGCTGGAAGAATTTGAAAATAACTTCAAGCCAGGGGGAGAGCCTACTCCTTTTATTGAACATAGAATACAGACTGGAAATAGCCTACCTGTTGCTGAACCACCATATAGAATGACGCCTGCAAAGAAAGAGTTGTTGAAGAAAGAGCTAGATTCCTTACTAACAGAAGGAATAATTGAGGAATGTGAGTCTCCTTATGCAAGTCCTGTGGTATTAGTACCTAAACCAAACGGTACCATTAGATTGTGTGTTGATTATCCAAGTTAAACTCAACGACTATTCCGGATAACTATCCACTACCTAGAATGGATGATTTATTGACTGAGGCCAAGTCGACGAAATACATGTCTACGATAGATTTAAGATCTGGTTATCATCAGGTCAAAGTTCATGAATCAGACCAAGAGAAGACAGCCTTCATCTGTCCATTTGGAACTTTTAAATTTTTACGTATGCCTTTGGGTTGCGCAACGCACCCGCAACTTTTCAACGTCTCATTGATAAATTTAGATCTGGTCTCAAAGATGTTTTGCATTGTCATACCTTGATGATATCATTATCTTATCAGAAACTTTTGATGAACATTTATCAGATTTACGAAAAGTGTTTGAAAGACTTTCTATATTTAAGCTCAATGCCAATAGAAGCAAGTGCAATTTTTCTTGTGACAGAGTGAAGTATTTAGGTCATTGGATAACTGAAAAAGGTGTAGAAGTAGATGCTGACAAAGTATCCACTATTCAAAAAATTCCAACACCAAAATGTGTTAAAGAAGTTCAGTCCTTCTTACAGACTTGTTCCTGGTTCCGGAGATATGTTCCCCATTTTTCTGAAGTTGCTAGACCCCTTAGTGACTTAACTAAAAAGAATAAACAATGGACATGGGGTGATACAGAGCAGAAAGCATTTGAAGAGTTAAAAAGACGGCTGATTTCACCACCTGTGTTGTCTCAGCCAGATGGATCTAAACCATTCCTCATAAGAACTGATGCGAGTAATTACGCTCTAGGAGCAGTCCTTATCCAAGGAGAAAGACCGGAAGAACATGTGATTGAATATGCCAGTCGATTGCTCAGTTGGGCAGAAAGAAATTATTCAACTACCGAAAAAGAAGCACTAGCGGTAGTATGGGCTCTTGAGAAGTTCCGTGGCTATGTGGAAAATCAAGAAATCATTATTGCATCAGATCACCAACCCTTGAAGTGGCTTATGAGTATTAAATCGCCATCCGGACGCTTAGCTCGATGGGCTCTTCAAATCCAGTCATATCATCCGAAAATACTTTACACTCCAGGAAAATCTAATGTAATTGCAGATCTTCTGTCTAGACCATTTGATACAGAGGACAAATTTGTTTGTAACTTCAACACTATTTCCATAGATTTACCATCCCGGAAATCTAAAGACATTCGCGAAGAACTTCGAACCACAGACGATGTCAATCATGATATTAGAGCTGTCATTGATAACGATAACTTCGTCGCAGAGATAACACCTTACTTAAAAGAATTTGCACGATTTACACCCATAATTAGAGAACGTATAGAGCAAAAGCAAGATGCTAGAAAGGAGTACTTTGACAAGAAGCATAGACCCGTTTATTATCAACCAGGTGATAAAGTTTGGATCACTTTACATCCCGTGAGCAAGTCCAAAACCAAAACAAGTAAAAAATTCATGCCCAAGCGTGAAGGACCTTATATTATATTAACGAATAAATCCCCAAATACATATGATGTTGCAGATCCCTGCTGCCCCTGATCAAGTACTCGGTACTTACCATACCAGTATGTTGAAGCCTTATCAACAATCCCTAGAGATAAAGGGCCAGTGTATCCATTGAAAAGTAGAGGAAGACCACGTAGACAACCTCAACCTTAACCTCAATCCTGTCTCCTTGCCGGGACGTCGGCGGAGCCAGAGGGGGAGTCTGTAGCGCCCCATATCTTCAGCACCACCCATGACGTCATCACCAAGGAAGTCAGTCCCTCTCCAGCAACCGTAGGAATGAGACGTATATCCATATGACTCTCATGTTTACCCTATTCCCTTTAACTTTATGTGTTTAGATGTAATTTTGTTTTATTTGTAGTATATGTATCTGTGTTGTGCTCAAATTGTACCCTTAATTGTAATAAATTATTTTGAGCTATTTAAGGAACTTATTTCTTTGTTCCTATTAAACCAGATAAGTGCTACACTGGTAATGCAACTATGTAACTAAATAAAATTTTAAAGTGTTGGAAACTTCGTCCCCCTTTTATAGTCACGAAACTCGTAGTTTCCAACTTCAGTATTTTTTTATTGGATAATGAGCACGATGCATGGGACAGTGAACACGATTACACTATAATAATCCATGATGTGATACCATACACATTAATTCTATATAAAATCATTTTTATTAGCATTTTTTAATTATCTTTCTACAACCAAAATAACTCCTCCTTATTAATGATTCAACAAAATTGGAACTCATTTTAATCATCATTATGATCGGAAGTCAATACAGTAAAAGGTCCTTATTCGTGGATTAAAAAATGCGACCCAATTCTTATATACGTGGATCTAATAAGTAGATACATAATAATAAAAAGAATCCAACCCAATATCCATTGTAAATGCCGTCGAATGGACTAATAAAAAAGTAAAATAGATCTTATTACAACTTTGCCTATGTTGTCAAATGATATCGCCGAAGACTTTGACATAAGCCGATCGTTGTTATTGAGAATGTAAGCAAACAGAATGAAAGCAACCTTATTACTCAATGAATAAAGTACATTTTTAAATGTGTTGCTGTTCCGATCTATGGTGAAAGCTGCTTTACCTGTTTTACTGTTTCATCTTTTAGATTCGTTACAAAAATTGCCTCTATCGCCCTTCTTATAATTTATAATGTCAACTAAAAAAATGAGAAACGAGTTTCGACACGAAAAATATCTGTGTTACCACTTAAAATGAAAATAAAAATGCTTGATTGTTACGCCTTGGAGAGTCATTTGCATCCATATCACGCTCATTCAATGTCAACATACCAACTGTACGATCGATGAAAAAAAAATCAGAAGATGAAATAAGGACGTCTGTAGCTTCAACTTCAGTGTCAATAAAAGTTGTTCATAATCCAGCAATAGAAAAAAATGGAAGTGGTGTTATCATTATGGATAGAAGACCGCAACCAAAAAAGGGTACCCCAGAATGATCCAATGGTCCGGAGAAGGCGAAGCGTCTTTACGCTTATTTTAAAAAACCTCATGGTAGTTGAAGTGGTGAATGTACAGATGGAGGATTTCAAGCGTCAGAAGGTTGGTCCAATAAATTTAATGTGAGACAATCATTGCATAACATTAAAATCGTTGGAGAAGCAGCATCTGCAGACACTGCTGCAGCCGAACGATATACAGAAGAATTTGCAAACATAGTAGCTGATGGAGGATACAAACCTGGGTAAGTATTTAATGCAGACAAAATTGCACTGTTTTGGTAGAGAATGCCAAACAAAACATCATTTCTAAAACGAAAAGTCTGTCCTGGATTTAAGGCAGCAAAAGATAGAGTTACACTGCTGCTTTGTTCTAATGCATCTGGCGATTGTGTCATTAAGCCACCGATGATTTACAGATCATTTAATACTCGGGCTTTAAAAAATCAAAACAAGAACAACCTCCCAATGTTTTGGCGAGCTAATAAGAAAGCGTTGGTTACAAGCGCTAATTTTTGTGACTGGTTCCGGAATCGTTTTGTTTCTGAAGTTGAAACTTATTTAAAAAATAGAATTTAGACTTTAAAGCACTTCTAGTTTTGAACAATGCACCAGGTCATCTACGCGAACTTGAAATTATGCAGCCAAATATAAAAGGGACATTTTTATCTCCCAACACGACGGCTTTGCTTCCACCTATGGATCAAGGAATAATTCAGGCCTTTATTACATTAAACGAACCTTCAAAATCATATTGGATGATATGGAATGTGATTCTGATATGAATGTTATGAAATGCTGGAAGAAATTTGACTTAGCAAAATGCATTGTAAACATAAACGAATGATTCGAAGAACTGAAGCACACAGATTGAAGTCACGTGGAAAAAACGGTGCCTGCTCTGACTGCTGAAAATGACGAAGAATCTGTGCAATTCAAACTTTGACTGCATACATAGCCGAAATCGCGAATGGAATAGGGCGAGATGGGTAAGAGCAGATGGAGTCAAGTGACATTCAGAAATTGCTTGAATCGCAAGATGAAGATTTGACTGAAACCGACTTGGAGGTAATGTTAAATTCGCAACCCATTGAAGAGAAGGCTTCAACAAGCACTGTAAACGTGTCATTTAATTTGAAAAATCTTAGTGAAAGTTTAAGAATGGCAAATGAGCTTTGCAATTTCTTTAGGAATATTGATCCGTCTATGGAACGAAGTCTTAATTTTAAGAGGCAAATTGCTAATGCTACTGCTGATGTAATGCTACTGCTAATGTATCAGTCTGAATTAAAATAGTTTTTAAAAACTGCCAAGCAAGAGAAAATTACCAAATTCTTCAAACCATTGCCTAAGCCTTAAGATAATCGATCAAAATGTTTATAAACTTCAATTAAATTCATTTTTTATATATTTGTTTTTTTTATTTTGTCACCTAGGAACGTATCCCCTATAATCCAATATAAATTACCATTCCGTATACGAGTATTCACAGTTTCTGTATTCGCGGCATATTCATGGAACATATACCCCATGAATAAAGATCTTTTACTGCATAAGGCGAATTATTTTACATTTTTCTTGCAATTAAGAAATTGTAAGAAAAATGTAAAATTATTCATTTGAATATATACACATATAAGTTTGCACATTAAAAAATAAAAAACGCAGAGAGAGAGATTGAAAGAATTAGCAGTTTGGCTTTGCAGGTATTTGACCTTGAGGTGAGCTGCTAAACGGTCACTAATTATTTGTTTTGGAGAATCCCAACACAAACACTGAACAGTATTGCGAACTCGCAAATGTCAATAAATAGAAAAACGTTAAAAAAATATATTTTAAAATATAAAATTAATATTTTTAATTTAAAAATATTTCTATCGTATCTCCGAGGAAAAATAAATTGTATATAAATGTCTTATTACCCTAAGAATAAATATTTTCTTTTATTCAGATTCATAGAAAGGGTTATAGTTTTAGACACAGAGCGACACAGATTGAGTACATATGTACCGATAAATTCAAAAGCTTTTAAATAACTGCCCAAAAATTAAATTCTTTTGAGGAGGTATGTTTTGTATACTTTTCTTGGAAATCCATTTAAGATGATGTTGCTGATAGCTATAATATGAGTAAACTTCTGAATTGTGTTTTCAGTTTTCTTATTTAACAACTGGCTTGTGTGCCCGTGTAAAAAGCAGATTCTCTTCTATACTTGTGAAAAAAGAATGCAGCTTTTTTAAAATGCCTAAAATAAACTCTATTTCTGCAGCATTAAAATATATAGCATTAAATATTGAATAGAAATACAAAATATTATATGGTGATAATGCGAAATCATATCTGCCAACTATACTGATTTTATCGGGAAACTCCTGTTCTTTCATTATTTCTCCCGATTTCTCGATAATGTATCCATTTTTGACAATTTCAGCGAAAAATTTAAAAACAGCCGAAATTTTATAGGAAAAAAAATCTATTGAGTTGCGTGTTTTAGGAGCTTAAATATAATTTTTAGTTAAACAAAGGAATTTTTTAGGTGCAATAATATAATATATACACACACACACACACACACACACATATATATATATATATATATATATATATATATATATATATTGTGTGTGTTTTTCTGATTTTCGAATCTATCGTGGGAAGATAATGCTGTAACCACTAGGCTGCCAAGACTCCTACGAGTTAACAATCATATAATTAACATTCAGAGCAAATACCAGGTGCCTGTATAGATAATCAGTTCACAATTAGCAGGAATATTACTAGTTATAAGTAATTTAATTGGGAAACTATTTCTGTCAGACAAAGTATTTGTTACTGAATTAAATTTATTTAGTAATGTATTTTATGTAATTTTATAGGTTTAATATTTATAAATTGCGCTAGTGTAATAAAAGTTGCCCTATCAAATAAATATTGGGACATAAACGTTGATGTTTATTTTTTACATGTAGTATATATTCTTTTATCTTTCATAGTTTCTTCATAAGGCTGATTAATATTTTATTAAAAAATATAGATTAACACACAAAATATTTTTTAACTTAAATAATTCTCAGAATGTATAATGTAAAGATTTAAATTGTCTTTTTATGGTACTACAGTTTTAAGCATTCTGTTTCAAACAAAAATAGCGCTATAGTAGTGTCTCCTGATTTTTTTTCCTCCAATGTTGGCAGGTGTTGGTATATATATATATATATATATATATATATATATATATATATATATATATATATATATATATATATATATATATATATGCTAAATTCAATCTCATATCATTCATTGTAAAAAAAAAATTATAGAATAAAGTTTTTTCATTTATTCAATAAAGATAATGCACGAATATTAAATATATGTAACGATTAATTTTTTTTGTTTAATTATATATTGGTATTTTAATCTTAGTAAATATATATGCTTATTAAAATTAAATTCTATTTTTAAAGAGAATATGTAATATAAATGTCCTAAATTTTGAAAAATCTGCTTATAAAACAAGCTAAGGAGAGCAATAAGAAAACTGAAATTTCTACATCGGATAAAATCTTGCTTTAATGCAAAAATCCGGTTCTAATAAGAAGATATTACGTAAGACACACACACACACACAGGAAATGGAATTTTTAGTAATGAAGACTGGAATGTTGTTTTCCTCGTAAGTCGCATTACGCAGTTAAACTGTAAGTAAGAAACTTGTGTAAATATTTAAAGTCTAAGAAATCTCAACAATTTCTCTCTCTTTTGGAGTAATGTCTCTTTTTATTTTTTTGTGCGAAAGATGATTCATGATACTTAACATAAGTATTCTTTACAGATTTAACTTTTTTGGGGTGCAATGCAGTATTTTTTGGAAAGATAAATCATATTAAACTCACAGGAATGTTACTCTTTCACCCTTTTAAAAAAAAATTGTTGCCATTAGTTTCGAAAAAGAAAAATAATTAATTTGCCATTAATTTCAAGGAAAAAAAAAGAAATAAAAAAGTTGAACAAAAAAGTTTTTCTATTAAATACTTTATTTTTTCATATTTAGTAAAAAAAAATTGTTCGGCATCACACACAAATATTTTAAATTTAAATAGTATTCTTAATTGCTGAAAACATTTACAAAATTATAAAGAAAGCTAAATTCTTACCCATAGCTACAATTATTTTCAGTTTTTTAAAAGACGATTGTAAGATTATTAAGAAATATTATTTGATTATATTAAAGCATTGTAATGTTTTAATATAACCAAATAATATTTCAACTTTATTATTTATTGGATATAACTTCATTTGCAGTGAATTTTTTGTTTCCAATGTAATATTTAAAATGTTTTCTTCTAAAAGTATTCAATAATTGTAATAATTTGTAAGGCTATTTGCAACGTAAATAGAAAATTGCTAATTATTATTTACTCCTTCGTTAAACTGGTCGATCTCAAATAATTTAGTCAGCGACAAGATCTGCCTTCTTGATAATTAAGAGACATACATGTTTTAACGTTAATAAAAAATAATTTATTTCACGCCTCGCTGTAAGTTCTACACAAAATAATTGCTAACGTAATAATACTTCTGTCAATATCAAGATTGTGTATTAGAGGACAGAAAATAGAATACATAAAATTGATCCAATTAAAAAAATTATCTATAATTAAGATTATTTTATGATCATTAATGACAAAACTACAATATTATGGCTTCCTTCATAAGCTGGCTTTGCAAAGGAAATTTTTTTAATACAACTCTAATTTCTATTTATCTATTTCAACTGATTATTCCTGGGTTTGCCTGAATTCTATATTTCCTTCTACTGTATTTCGCTTACAGTAGACAATTCTAAGTTTGAAACGGTGCCCATTTCCACTTACTTTGGTTAGATTAGTAAATGCCTTCGAGTAAATTAATTTCAAGGTGTAAAGAAAATTAAATCCTGTGCCTTTACTAATTTAAGAATAAGCTCCTTGCTAAAAATTAAAATGAAGATTCAAAGAAATATCATCAAGTCTGTAGTGACATTGTGCTTGGGCTTTGTTTAACATAATTTGGACTACAAGAAAATAACGACTGCAATTTATTAATTTTTAAAAGAAAAATTTAAGAATTTTCGGACCAATGGGATAAGGTGATTTGCAATAAAGAATCAAAAGCAATAATGGATTTTTAAGCAATAATCAAGTGAGAAATCATCATTCGATTTATCAAATCGAATAATTAAATGGTGACATTTAGCATGTTTTGGTATTTCGAAAGATTACTTGAAAATTAGATTTTGAGAAGAGTTATTAAAAAAAATGATTAGAGGAAGAAAAAAAACGTTATTTTATTTGAATATAAATACCATGGAGTTAACTTTTATAGTATACATCAGAAATTATTTATCCCGAGAATCTATCTAAAAATGTTTTACTAACGTCCTCTAAAAAGTATATAATTTTGAATTGTGATTTTTTTAGCTTAAAAAGAGCGAAACAATGTATTCTTACAAATCATAATTCAAAAATTTTCTGAAGGCTGCACTTACGAAGTTTTCTGTTTTGATCGTGTAAACATAAGATTTAGTGTGTTTGTTTCTTAAAACGATGAGTCAACAAGACATAATTGAGTTTTATTTCACATTTCAGGAAAAAAGTAATTTCTCATTTAATACAATACATGCATTACTGTTAGCATTTAAATTAACAGTGCAAACAAATGGTAATTTTCTATTTGCCTTTGGGCGTTATGACTGGAAAATAGTGGGATTAAGCAATATTACAAGCAAAAACTTATTCACTTTATTAATCACAGTCTATGTTTTTCCAAAAATTGAATTTTGGAATGGTGTTAAAGATTTTAGAAAATTCAACCCGCAAATGTTAACCTCACTGTGGTAGTCATTCCTCTAATTTACAATATCCCGTAATCAAAATTATCATTATTAAAATTTTCTTTCTTTCCAACCATATGTGTTAGAAAATGTATATCGAAAAATTATAGGCCCTATTATCCCAATGTGATTTAATAATGACTAACAGGGATAAGATGAGCTGAAAATTTTATGGTTGACTCTTTGACCTTCGGCTTAGCAGTTCGTGTGTAAGATTTCTATGTCGAGTGTGGATTGATGTAGTGATACGAAATCTATTTCAAACTATAAATTTTAATAAAATTACTCTCTATATCCAAAAAGTAATCGTAAAATGACTAACGACTTAATCAAACTAACTAACAACTGTAATGATATATTTCACCTAATAAAACTAGCAACTACAATGATATATTAACTATAATATTATATTTAACCACAATCGTGTTATTATACAAACTAATTAAACTGATAACTGTAATGTTATAAGAAAAAAAAAGGCCAAAATAAGATGGTTTGAGTTATAAATATTTAACTATCATCAAGATAATGATCAGTAAATCTAAAGTAAGTTTTGGATTTCGAGCTTGGAACAAATGTTTTACCAGAAGTACCTTGGCTTTCAACCTAAAGAAGACTACACTTCATTTTAATCGTAATTAAGATGAGTAAATTTTTCTTTAATGACAAAAAATAAATTAAATGACACAGGTTATATCCTACATCCATAAACCTAAATTAATCAACACATTTCACTAATTTTTATTTCTAGTACCCCATATTTCTTATGTTTTAAGACCTTTGGGATCGGTTACATTGTATTAAAAATAAAAAAATTCATAATTTTGTGTGCGGAAAATAAATTAATTTTTTTGTTCTAGATCTTTAACGGGAGAGGGTAATTTTAATTGGCGATTCATCTTTCCCTTCAATTATTTGGCTTTGGAGCGTCGTGTAGTGGTGCTGAAGAAAATGAACATCTTCTCCTGGGACGAGACAGAGTTTAAGATGCCTCCACAACTTCAGCTTGAGGTGTGGGATGCTGATCACTTCTCCCGGGACGACTGCTTAGGTGAACGTTTAATATTTTATTTTTTTTTCACTTACTGGGGATCATGAAAGTGTCAAAGTCTTGTTTTTACTCAATTTGAGTAAAAACAAGACTTCGACAAGATTAAGTCGTTGTGCACAACATATGTGGTGAATAAAATGTGACATGAATAAAATATGACATAAAGTGCATCCATTATACTTTCACTAATAGTTGCAGTAGTAAATAATGCCCTGGTGTTGAAACTAAGATATATTAGCAAGATTCTTTTACAGTTATTTCCCATGATATTTGACGTTCAAAATGCCCTCTCAACATAGGTTTTAAATGTACTTCACATTGGAAATTCCCATCAAATTGGAAAAAATTAAAGTAACTACGATTCAGTTTGCAGTTAAATTAATAATATAACTTGGGGGTGAAAATACATAAATTAATATAATGGAATAACAAGTGTGTCAACTCTAACTTATATTTAATTCTAATTGTTAAATAAAAGGTAATAAATTATTGATACTGCTCTGTATTGTATTTAAATTTATCAAATAATTTACCTGTCTCGTGAAATAATTAACAAACGATTGCCTTAACATTATTTCCTTTCAATACCATTTTCTTATTGTAACTAAAAATAATGAATAAATCATTCACAGCCCTAACTTACATGAATAAAATTTAAAAAATAATAATAAAATCTTTCATAAGGACTGGTGTATTATTTTTTATAAACCTTACGTATACTACTGACATACTTAATTACGTTCATTAAAAAGTAGTTAGATTTCATAATTGAAATTTTAAAATGGGAAGAGAAGTAATAATCAAAAGTATTGTAAATAAATTATTTCGAAGATTTTATATTCGTGTGTTAAATGTGTAATTTGATTAGTAAGATTCAGAACTGTGTTAAGTGATGAGGATATGAAACACACACAAACACATACACACACATGTGTGTGTGTTGTATGGATATATATGTTGAATATATGAGTGCACGTAGCTTTCTGTGTTTGGCAAGAACTAAGCAGTTCTTTTTTTTTTTTTTTCAATCTGATGAATTTTCACAAATTCAGTCCTCTTCCTCACAACAAATATTAACCACAAAGAGGATGTTTCTTCCGTTCCAGTTGAGATTATGATTACGCCATTTTATTACAATTCTCATTGGTTTAAAATACTCCTGACGTCAGAAAACGTTTCATCCCCATCACATTGTATTGAGAAGGCGTCGTAAATCCGACTTCTCAACGAATTTGCTGAATGAATTTACTTCAAGAAGAAGCAAACAAGGTGAAATTCACCATCGAATGTCTGAGCGTCATCGACTATGAGAAAAAATTCCTTCATGATTGTCCCCAAGTAATAACGAAGTATTTTTTTTAATTTTTTCCATTTGAAAAACTTTTCAAAGCCATTAAAATTACGTATTGTTTTAAATAATTAGTTTTGAGATCTTTAGCAATGTTGCTTCCAAAATTTCATGAAATTATTACCTTTTCTAATTTGTGCCTTTGACCGATTCAAGTTTTCTTGTCTGGCTCTACTGCTCTACACCTTCCTTTGAGCCCGGTTCACCCACATATCTCGTGTCATTTTCTGTTCTCTTGAATTTCGTTAAAACTTCTCTAATTCTCCTTTTTTTAAAGTTTTGATTTGATGAACATTTTGTGCGTAAAGCATTCTTACGAGTATCCGAAACCATTATTCAAGAGGTCGTTTCTAATCGCTTTGAGCCAAATGCACTTAACAATAGTCGAATAGGTTTGGACAAGACACCCAAATTAAGTAACGATTCTATGGCTTCAACTAGTTAGAATCAAAATTAAAAATATTGGCGAAGTTCATTTTGTTAATAAAATGATTTCTTATATAAAGACAGAAGCATATCTCGGTTTGGGAAACCGTTTTCCATTGATTTACAAGCCATAGAACACGTTGACAATAGAACAGAAAAAAGAAAAAAAGAAAAATGTAAAGGAAAAGACAAAACATCCATTTTAGGGTTAGTTTAAATCAGCAAGAACGATTTAAATTTATTTTATCGTTATTTTATTTCTTATTTTCTTAAGAAAAAAAAAAGCCGTAAAAATGCAACAATTTTATCGACATAAATTTAGATTTTTAGTAGGTCAAATTCAGAGCATACATAATAGTATTAAATTTTTGTAGTTCTTTTTTCTTTTTTCTTTTTTTTTTTTTTTTTTTTTTGAAATAGAAAAAACAATTTTACTTTAAAGCGGCTTTATTTTTAACATTTATGTCTAAGAGATCAGAAAAAAAAACATAATTTCATGAGAAAAATATTTTATAAATATATATTCTCGATTCATAGTTCATTTCTTGCCCAACAGGAGTCTTAACGATCGATTTAAATTGCTTTCCAAGGGGAACGAAGACTTCGAGGCAATGCTGCGTGGGGATACTGAAGGAAGATGCTCCCCACTTCTCAATCTTTAAGCAAAGAAGGGTGAAGGGATGGTGGCCATTCTACAAAATTCTAGATGATGGTACTTTTCAACTCACTGTAAGTATCGCCTCATGAAATTAATTAAATTTGATCTCACAGTCATGAAATTAATTAAATTTGATCTAGCAAACTATTCCAATATCAGTTTGTTTTTTTTCTTGTGCTTTAGATTCCAGGTCATTTTTAAGATGTTTTTTACATATGCATTATTGTGTCATGCTAGTTTTTATCAACATTTTTTTTTAAGTAGGAGAGATTGTTTTCAGTTCGACTGAAAGTTTGTAACATAACATCGCACATATTTCAATGTCTTTTTAGTAATATTTAAATAAATAAATATTTTAAAATGTTAAATATTAATAAAGTTAATGAAATCTTAGGAGTTTTTTTTCTTCAGAGAATGAAAAATTCTTATTGAAAATTTTAAAACACATTCCGAGATTTTTTGCACCCAGCGATTAGATTATAATTCTAAAAGTCCTATCAAAAAATAAATTATTGATAAAAACAAATAAACAATATTGTAAGTTTAAAAAATGTTATATTTTGAATTTATTATAGTGATCCAGTCTAATTATCGTCCATGAAAATCATATAAATGTTGTAAATTTCAATGAGATCTTTTTAATTTGTTTTAGGGAAAGCTGGAAGCAGAATTTCATCTTCTCACTGAAGAGGAAGCACAGATGTCACCGGTCGGTACAGGCAGACATGAACCTGAAGCACTATCAAAGCCTAAGTGAGAAACAAAAATCAAATTCTAGTTTGATGACCTAAATAAATAAAATCCTTTTATTCTTCATTCTCCGGAAATGAATTGAAAACAGCAGCACAAATAAGAATGAAACTTATATCAGGATATTGATATGTTTCATATCGAGATCTTGATTACAGCTTTTGATATTTATTCAAATAATGTAATTAACACTAATTTGAACTCACTGTAAAATTGCTTATGCCCCAATTCACACCGTTCTGAAGCCCTGCGCTTTAAAAAAAAATTGAGAAATGTGACTTTCTGCCTTTAAAGTTGCTGATTTGGCCTAATTGCTGTGGGTAGAGAAAAATATGAATGACTTTGAATCTCCCTGTCCTTATACATTCCCTCAAAGATTTTTTTAGGAAAATTGCAATTAAATTTTCATTTTTTTAATATTACTTTTAACGAGAACAACGAATATATTTTCAATTTTCATGTTTTTATTGAAATCAATATTTTAAGCAATAGAGCTGCATAATATACAACCTAAGATGTCAAATTACTGGGTACCACTTTTTGATATCCTTGCGCATTATCTTTCCTAACAACTTATCATGGAATAGGCTATATTGTTGTGCCATAATGTAAAATATTCAGAAATCTCTTAAGAATTCAAACGATAAATGCCTCTATAAAGAGAAAAATGCAAAGTATGATTCTATTGATCTCTAAATCCCGAAACAAAAACAAAGCCTTTTTCTTTGGAAAATGTAATCTTTGAGAATAATCAACCAAATGGCATAAATGTTTTCTGTACTTAGATTTGATGTTTTGAATCTATAGAGCGATCACTTAAATTGCTGGAAGGTTTTTACTTACAAAACATTTTTCTATGGGGATATTTTACCTGTCTCGTTTCTGTATCACCAAATGATTTACTATATACTCTATTTATATTCACCAAATCATAATGTCCAATTTTATTAAGTTATATCTAGTATCAGAAATTTTGATCTTTATTATGTATTTTCCCATGTTTAAAGTTTACCTGATTTACTTTCTGTTTCTATATTTCCGATAGTCGTCCTCAGACATCTTTCGTCAACTTTTTAAATCCACTGAAGACATTGCGTTACGCCTTCTGGAAGAACTACAAAAAGAAAATCATACAAGTGCTGCTGATCATTGCCTGTGTTTTGTTTCTGGTGTTGTTCTTGTATGCTCTCCCCGGATATGTTGCGAAAAAGATACTGAGAGTCTAATCGCCTCATAGTCCTGTGAAGAATGGCAAATTATTCAACTTATTTCACATAGAATGTTAATTAATAAAATATTTAACAAAAAGTAACTGCTTACCATTTGTATATTTATCAATTTTCCAAGTAAATATAATTTAGTATTTCTGTAAAGAATATAAGGAACATGAAAAATAACTGTTAAATAAATAAAACGTGTTTTAAAAAGATACGCTGTTACTCTTGCAAATACTTTTCAAGATACACATTTTATGTTGAGAGTTCTACTGGATGAAATCATCACCAACTGAGAAAGCAAACCCATTTATCTGACTTATCCATTACTTATTGATGAAGTTACTTAAGTAATAAGTGCTGTTTACGTGAAAGAAAAGAAATTTTAATATTTACTGTTAGAAAAATATAAAGATGTGGTAAAATACGAAGTATATTACTATATAATACTTTCTACCTATATTACCATGGAATACTTTCTTGTATACGTAACGCTTTTGGTGCGGTTTTCAAAAATGTTGCCAACGGTGAAATGCGTGTGATTTATAACCGTCAGCATATACAAGCATTTCATAATCAAAATAATTGTGAACCTCCAGATGTTATTACAGAAACTAACAATCCGAATTTTAATGTCGCCAAATCCGTTACATTACGGATTACTAGGATTTAAGCCAAAAAAAATATAATTAAATATGAATTTAAAGTATAATTTTAAGAAAGACGAGAATTACTGATGAAAAAACAAGTCTCTTATGATCATTTCTTAAAACAAACACATGTTATGTAATTTGTTAAATATATCTTTATCACTAAAATCTGCATTTTACACTAGGAATTATAATGAAACAAACAACTTTTGAATTCCTTGTAACTTTACATTGAGTTTCGCTTTTTTGTAATATTTGAGTTTCGTTAACAATTCTGAGTTATCCCAAACAGTATAATGACTGAAATTGATAATTGTTAAAAAATATCCATTAAAATTAGTTGCTTATAAGAGCTGGTCTCTCTCTCTCTCTTTCAGACTTGCAAATCTGTTTTTACATTATTTTGAAAGAAATTTTATTTATCATTATCCTTTTGCTTTTTTTTTTAGATATATTGATGATTTAATTATTTTTAATATTTCAAATTTTCAAGATATTTCTAAATCTACTTACACCAATAAACCTTCTCTAATTAAAACAAATTTATTTGATATTAGCGCAGAATTTTTAGATTTCTTTATCAGTGTTAAAAATTCAATTACTTATGTTGATATTTTTGACTAAACGAATCGATTTAATTTTAAAATTAACAAATTAATATACTGGAACTCCAATAGTTCTTTAATATATATATATATATATATATATATATATATATATATATATATATATATATATATATATATATATATATATATATATATATATATATATATATATATATCTAGGAATATTATATTTAATGAACTAAATCGCATTTACAATGTGTGCAATAATCATAATTTTTTTAAAATCAAATAAATCGCTTAATTAATCATCTCTAAGACAATAATATTCCAGCCAATTTTACTTTAAAATATGTAAGAAGTAGAGAATCGCTTGTGAAAAAGAAGTCTTACGTAGTTTTTATCCACAGAAGGGCCACCGAAGCTTTGAAATTCTTACAAGAATCACGAAAACACCTACTTTCTCTTTAAATCTCTTTAAAGATAATTTAACCTTAAATCTCCTTAAAAATAATTTTAAAATTATTGCATGTTTCTGAATGACTTTAACTCTTTGAATTTAGCTAGTTATTTTTCACAAATTACTCTTAGAAACTGTATATTTATACCAATTTTAAATTTACTGCTGGCCAACTTATCTAGCGGTCAGCGTGCCTGACTGCGGATAGGGAGGTCCTGGGTTTGAATCCCGGTTCAGGCATGGATGTACTTTCTCTCTCTCTCTCTCTATCCCGTCTTTGTCTTTTCCTTGTGTGTGTGAATGAAGTATGAATGATTCCTACCCTATAAAAAGGCCCCTATGGCGCGTGTGAGGGTGCGATGGTGGCCCACCCCCTGTGGTGCACCCGGCACAACGCCTCGGTGGCTAAGAGGTCGCTGTGTCTGGCCGGTTCCTTGGTATCAGGGAACAATAGATTAAAAGACTTTGTTGCAGTTGTAACTGTCTACAATCTGCCATTAGAAAAAAAAATTTAATCTACTTTTGGCAACTTTATCTGTATTCTAATATTTAAATAGGTTCTGATTTGCTGATATTGATGTTTGAAAGTATATCTGTAGTTCCTCCTACCATGAGATTGCTGCTTTTACTTTGCTTTGATAAACTTTTTTACTTTAAATTTTGATATAAATATCTTAAAGCTTTTTTTTTTCTTTTAATATAAACACTCTTCGGGGGAATTGCTCGAAGATCTTTAGATATATGTCTTTCATGCATGCCAGAAAAGAGTGTTTAATTTGGATAGCTGACTATCTCTCTCTCTTGAAGAGGATGTGGTTCCTATGCTTTCTTCTTATGCATTGTATTTAATTCCTCCTATTCATTGTATTCTAGTTTATATTGGCTTATCTCTATTTTGTTGTTTTTGCGCTGGTTAGATTGCCTACAATATATATTATTTCGCATCAAATTTTTTTAAATTATGAGCTGTATTTTATATACTATATTTATTGCTTTACAATTTATTTACTGCTTTATATATATATATATATATATATATATATATATATATATATATGTATATATATATATATATATAAAGCATATATATATATATATATATAAATCGCTCTTATTATTGTTAGTGTTGATTGTTGCATTAATCACCCATAGTTTAAAAAAAAATTCTTTTTTTCATGATCATTTTACAAAGTGTAATTCCTTAACATTGTCTCCAATAGGCATAACTGTAAAAATGTTTTATTAGATGTAAAAATGTGAATTAATTTTCAATGAATTAGTCTGTTTTTCGAAAAAAATATACGTGGCTTACATATTCTGTACTTTTGCATCTTATTTTGACATCTACAAAGTTGATTAGCATACTTTTTGTTTATTTCAGAATCGTTAATTTGAAGTAAGTACTCTAATGAATAAACAAATACAATTGATTCGCCAGTTATTCAGACACATGCAAAGTAATTGCGAAACATTCTTACACACGTCTTAAAAGTAAAATATTTGTATCGAAGCTATCATCAATTATTTGCTACGTATCAAGAGTAAATATTATTTCATAGCAAAATGTATCGTACAGTTTTAAAGCTCCAATTAATATATTTTTTAAAATCTTGCCCTTCAGGTAAATAGGGTTTTACCTGCAATCTAGAGAGTTAAAAAAATTACTCAAAAATAGACAACTGGTATATTTTACAAAACGTCTACATTATAACACCAATTTATAGTCACCAAATACAGCAAAACCAGATCATCATGTTGTTTCATGAGATTGCTATAGATAAAACTATCTCATCTTTTCTCTTAGTTTCACGGTTTTGTGATAAAGCTAACTTTGCAGGAAGGCTAATTCAAACATATTTTTATCTTTTTATAATTGAATCAATAGCATTCAAACGATTTTTTCTTGATTCTCTTTACATTAAATCTTACACTAGTATCTAGCAAATTTATTCTGCAATTTCCAAATAAAAGAAAGATCCTTAACCCGAGATTAAAATAATTTTTGTTCTAACTAAAATAATGTATAAATAAGTTTATTTAAAATTGAAAAAAAAATGAGTTACATATATGGCAAAATTATATATAGATATTTCTAAATATATGTTCTTACTTGAAAGCAAATTATTAAATATATAAACGTTATAAAAAAGTAGTCTCTAGATATTATATTATAAAAATTTAAATGTATGAGCACCATTTTTCTAAATTTTTTCAATATTAGGTATCTTACAAATAATTTTAAGTGATTTATGATTCAATCGATATATATTTCATTAAAGCTTGAAACATTGATTAGCTTATTAATATTAAATTTTTGACAGCCTGTTTCTGTCGACCAAACGTCAAAAAGCAATTTGTGCTAAATTCAATTGTCATGGTAACTATTTAGCAAATCGCGTAACAGCTGAATACTGTTGAGGTGCTTTGGGATAATCATTGAATCTTCTTCCAGAAAGATTTTTCATAGGTATTTGGACATATTTATAAAGCACAAAGAAGAAAATTTAGAAAAATTCAAGCTATATATGCTTCTGCTTTTTGTTTGCACAGACGTCATCTTTCTTTTTTCAAAAGAGGCTGAGATCAAACCTGGATCATCCTATTGTGAAATACCTCCTTACCAATTGACTTTACCTCTTTACCAATTACCAAAATTCATTTTCCGGGACAGTTTTCTAACGTTCCATTTAATGTCACTAAGAAACAGTAAACCCTAAGCATTTTTAGTATTTATAAAGCTTCTAAAAACATTTTTTTTCAAGCTGGATCTGACTTCTAACCCTTTTTACTTCAAATTTTTAACTGTAAGTATTAACTTGGTTACTTTCAATGATTAGTGTTCTAAATATTTGAAAAGATATTTAAATATCATTACATATTTTTAGTAAACCCTAAGTACTTTGATTTTAGTAAGCAATTACTTTGTGTGACACAGTGTAAGAATATAAATTTTGTGAATTTTGAAAAAATGCTTTGCTTGTTTGCAATACATTTATAGTTGTCCGTATTTGCCAAATTTAAAGTTGCTAAATTCAGTCAATTTCTTCGTACTTTTGAAGCATGGTATATATGATGTATGATAAAAATGATGAATGCACGGTATGATAAAAATTAATATTTTTAATTAACAGTTTAGAAATTTTTAGTAATTTTTCATAATTGAATTTTGATATATGTATGTAATAAAATTGTAATATGAAACTTGCTTTTTTTTGTCATTTGTAATCACTGTATAGAAAGTTGTATTGTATAGAATATGTTCAAAACCAGTCATAAAAAAATAATTAAAAGCCTTATCATTTATTTATTCTTTTTTACTGCTATAATTTATATTTTAAACTCATTTTGCAAAGTCTTTATTCTATCAAATGCATTATGATTACAGAATTTTATTGAAAAATTCTAAAAATTTAATGTGTATCCGTATTTAAAATTTGCTTAATATTAATTTTGTAAATAACTTTATTAATAGTATCTTTGAATTTTATATTTTTAAAAACTGAGTTCATTGGAAGTGTATACTGTACAAAGCTATTTCTATTACAACATTATTCTATATAAATAATACCATTTATATTTAATTTTATAAAATTGCACTATATATTATAAATTAAATTATATATTCTTCAAAAAATTAAAATAAATAACTGCAGGTTTATGGTTTTGCTATTTTGCTTATTAATAAATTTGCTCATTATAAAATATTAAATATCTTGCATAAATTATTTATCTTTTATTTAGCATTCTATTTTAAAATTTCTGTAGTATAGAAGATGAATTTTTTTATGTTTAAATACATCATTTTCAGAAATAAGTTCTTTTTAATTGCCATTTTATTATTACTGATTTTACAACTTGATTTTTTTCCAGACTAAGACTGTATTCGTAAGTTATATTTTTACTAAAATTTATTTATAAATGATTATTTCAACTTTTTAAATTCATAGGAAATTCGCAAGCATAAAAAAATATCACCTACAAATTCCTCTAGATATTTTTCATGTAATTAAAAACCAAGTTAAAGGCATAGTATTATCTTGAATTATTTTCCCATATCATTCTTAAATTTACGAATTATCATTCCAAAAATTATTATTCCTAAAATTAGTATTCACTTATAACTGAATGCAGAATGTTACGAAATAGCTTTTCCTTAACAGAGATTTTTAATGACTTGAAACAATTTAAGAACTTCAATGAGTTTCTAAGGTTTCATTTTATACGGACTTGGTAATACAGCGTGGGATCAATGATGGGTCTACTAGCAAAAACAAAAAATATATTGTAAAAAGAAATCGTGTGGTGTACGAAGTGTTATTTTGTAAACTGTATTAACTAACAAAATGAAAAAAAATACAATTAGTGAAAAATAAGTTACACAAAAAATATGGAAACCAAAGTTCAATTAAAATAACTGTTTCAAAAAGATAAATTCACAGAACCATGCTTAAAACTTGAATAAAATTAGTGTTCAAATAATAAGAAATTTTACCATTACCCCTCCCCATTTTTCATAATAAACTCATAAATCCTATTCGGCATGGTATTGTGTACTAATTTTGCAAGTAGTTCTTTTTTTGTTTGTTTATTTAAACGAAACTTTTTTCTAAATCTGTAGTACATTTTTATTGCACTCTAAGACCACCAATTGCTCTTGTGAGTATGCCCAACAGTTTGACAATCAGATTCAAGTTGAAACTGCATGATGACAAATCAACATTATGTATGCCATTATCCAAAAATCATTCAAAAGTAAATTATTATATCGACAGCACAAGCATATTTTTACTTTGGAATATAAAAACGGATCTCAAGCATTTTCTGATGTATGCTCAAAGTAACTGGCCTCCAAAAGTTAAGAAACAACTGTTTTTTTTTTTTTTTTTTCCGCCTGATTTGCAAATGAATGAATGTAGAAACACTGAATTTTGATGACATACGCAGCAAAGAGGTTTACATAATAGAAACGCATAAATGATTTTCAGCAACAATAAGCAATCTCACTGGAAATGTCCATTCTTGGAAAAAAGGATAATCAAAGTTTTATGTAGCAAAATGCTACAGAAACGTAACAAAAATTAGTTTCAATAAGGGATGTGCCCACCCCTAGTTTGAATGCATTGGCGGAATCGACTTTCATGTCTTAAATTAAGTTATTTGTTACCGAAATGGGGAGAAAAAATTAGACACGGTGTAAGCTGATTTCCAGCTTTCCTACAGATCTTGAAGGGACTCAAAAGCAGTAACCTGTCTACCAAAATCATCCCACAGTTACTCAATGAGATTCAATGGGATTGAAGTCTGGAGATCGAGCTGGCAATTCCATTCGTTCCAAACTATGACCCTCAAGACAATCCTCCACAGTTATAGTTCAATGAAGTAGTGAGTTATCAATTATTAGAATGAAATCATTGCCAGTTGCTCCGACATATGGATCAAGGATTTCATCCCGATATCTCAAACCAGTTGCAGATACTCTCTGAAACACATGCAAATGAGTATGACCACCGATGGAGATCCTTGCTCATACCATTATTCCGTCACCCTAATAATTGTGTCTTCCCACAGTGTTGGATTCATGGTATCTGGTGCTTTGTTCCCTCCAGATCAGCAAACCCTGGTAAGTTCTCCTGTATGAATATTTGTGTATAAAAAGAACAGAAGTTGAAGGATCTACCCCAGGAAACGTATTCTATTACCCAAGATAAGTAGCCTTTTTTTGTCGTCTGGTGAAAGGGACACAAACAACTAATCATCTTAGATAGAAACCTGCATGGTGAAACACCTTCGCACTGCACTAGAGGATATTCTTCTCCCTGATGCTATACAGTGGTCTGCAATAGTGGCGCAGAAATGCTTTTTCTCCAGGATAAAAGAACTATAAAACGGTCCTGTATCTCAAATGTGGCCTAGACATGTTTTTATACTGAACTAAACTCTGTGGCAGAACAGCTCTTGTGGACTAATATCTACAGTTCCCATGATTGTTCTCTGGTCCGAGAGGGCCTGAGGTGCGATGCATATTTCCAGATTAGGTGGTCAGCCTAATGCGTAAACTCCCAGTGTTTAGTTCCCAAGCATGCTTAGTACTCAGTTTATTGACCCAGTGAAAGTATGAAAGGCTTAGTCGACCTTCCCCAACCCGAGGACCGAACCCCGGACCTATATCTTGGGAGCGTTAAACGCTAACACTAAGCAACCGAGCTTCGGAGATGTCTTTCTGGCTCAGAATTTTTTGTTTGATATTGATTGCAGAGACAGTGTATCACACTGAGAGACACATTAAGGCACCTAGCAACATCAGCTTATGATATCCTCATTTCTATCTATCCATCAGACAACCACTTTAACGAATCACGCGAAAAACTTCCCTCAGACATTGCGGAACACCAATGAATATCCAATCTGCTAACTGAACTTGAATCCAATATGCAAACTGAACTTGAAAACTAACGTAAGTAGCCCCAGTAATTACGAAAGACTGATGTTTGCATATTTTTCTCTCACTTATATGCACCTGTATTTTATTTATTTATTGATAAAAAATGGTAACTAGTATTTTTACATAAATTTACATAAGTTCATTTGTATCATTTATATAAACTATAAATTTTATTGTTAGTTTCATTTTTTTATGGCCAGCTTTAAAAAACATGTTGTTCCTTAACTTTCAGAAGCCAGTGTACGTCAGAACAGCAGATTGAATAAATTCAAGAGAATATTATTCAAGGTTTTTTTTATAGTCTGAAGCCTTCACAATATTGTGTGCAACTGTGTGAATTTTTCTTGAATATCCGAATCTGGTTCATTGCTTTATGGAATCCTCACTAGTTTATTTCTTCTGGAATTTATCTCCGTCATTAAATCTTCGAGAATATATCTCGAGCGTTCCAGTGGTAAATAAAACTGAAGTTTGATGCTTTGGATCATCAACATTGAAATTTTTTTCTTCCATACAAGTCTTCTATAGGACATTCAGTGTGAATTTTCTTTGGGATTTTTCGTCAAATTTTGAAATATTTTTTCTTTGAATAAGCTAAATAGGTTTTGAGAATCTGAATCATTCTGATGAGACAATAATAATAGCAATTATTATTGTAGCTGTTTTATTAATTATTTTCTTATAAAAAATTATTTAAATAAAAATAAAAATGTTGTAAATATATAGAGGTTTTATTTACAAAACTGCTGCATTACAAAAAATATATTACTAGTAAAAATATGTTCGACTTAATGGTATTTAATTAATTATTTTTATAACTGGGACTACCATCCATAATCGTAGATTGCTCAACATAAGTTGACATTTGAGTTTTACATGATTTCTGTAAAAGGTAAAAATATATAAAATATAAATTAATGAAAAAATTTTATGATGCTATTGTATTATATCTAATATATATGTCTAATATATATAAATATATGAATGTAAAAGTTTTAGATCTTAAAGCTAACTTTTTAAACATAAAACATGTTTATTTTGAAAACTGTAGCATCTATAAATATGAGGTTATAATTCCAAATATTTATGTATGTTTTAAATTCTTTTCATGTACATGCCCTACATACAGTGATTTTTATTATTTTAACAAGTTTTTTTTGCTTTTCTCAGTACGAAACAAACTAACTGTTTTACTAGAAGACAGAGCAGACTTTTTTTTTTTTCATATTTCCATAGTTTATTTTACCTTTCTTCATTTATAAGACAAAACAATAAACGAAAGATGAGTGGTTGACTTTATTCCTTCGAAATTCTCAATATTCCCAAAAATTCCTGACTTATTCCCAAAATTCCCTAGTAAATTCCCGGGAATTTTACATCTCTAATTGCTGAGATGTATTATATATAGATACATATTATTTTCATTTAAAGTCAATAGATGCAATATTTTACACTATTGGCAACAGTGATGTATAGTTAGTTCTACTTTTCATTGTTTTCGTTATTCGTGTAGCAGTCGGGAGTTCTGAAAGGCATTGTTTACTAGCTGATGATTTTTATGATTTGACTGTTATTTTAGCCAGAAGTAATGAATGGTAAACTAAAATAAAGAACGCATCGTTAAAATGATTTATATTTTGAAATAGTATGCCGTATATTTTATTATGGAGTGCCAAATTCGATGCATGGCTTCATCCAATGCACCTGAGGAAGTGAGCATTCCAGAAGGCAAAGTTGAATCGGGTATTTTAGATTTTAAATTTATCTTTAAAAACTGATGTATTAAAATTTATTAATATAATATTTTGTTAATATATGGTACAATATGTGTTACCGATTGCTGTTTTTCGAGAGTTATTATTTTTTTTCGTTATTTAGTTGCTTGATACTTTAAAAATTCGAGTACTATCCATATATTAAAAAAAAAAAAAAAAAAAAAAAAAAAAACAATAAATTTGTAAATTACGTTATCTTTAAAAGGGATTTATTTACAAGATTTAATTTAGCTGTATATAAGTTGATCATATTACATTTAAAGTTTCAAGTTATGTTTTTTTTTTTTTTTTTTTTTTTTTTATATATATATATTATGATGCGGTTATTTTTAAAAATATTCTATATTAAGTTTTCTGCTATTTTTAATATTCAAAGTTAATACTTTTTATTGCTTTCGCATTGACTTTATTAAGGATCATAGCAGGGGGAAAACTTTTGTCTGAAGGCATACATATGTATATATATATAACATTTTGGTTTACAAATAGCCCTTTTTCTGCATTTGTAAACATTTTTACTACTACTAAATTTTTGTAACATTTTATGCTTCTACAGGAAAAAAAAATTTAATAACTATTCCTTGAAATATCATAAATTCCATTTTAAATTCTTTTTTAACAAGCTAGCACTTTACTTTCAACAAGAAAAAAATTTAAAAAAATGGGTAACTTTTGCTATATCTAGATATCGCATAAATTACATTTTAAATTATTTTGTAGGGAATTTATGTTTTATGTATGGATTACCTATCATCATTAATATAGGTATGGATGGATTACCTATCATCATCATAGCTTGAATAGCTAATGCTAACACATCATTAATAAATTAATAATTAATTTTAAATTTATTATTATGTGGTTATTAAAAATTAACAGTAAAGTTGATTTATCTTCTATTTACAATAACATTGTTCTAAATGCAAAAACTTATCAAATAATAATAATAATAATAACAATGCAAATGCTTTTCTTAAAATGAGGAGAAAATAAGAATTTCAAAAATCATATTTTTATCAATGCAGTGTTATAATTAAATAAAAATCAGTTATAGTAATTTTATCTGATTTTTAAGAAAATTGATCTAAGAATTAATCTATCTGTTAATCAAACAGAATTGATAATTTAATGATTCTGTATAAATGATGTTTTCATGATATTTTTTAAAAGTGGAAACATATTTGTATTTAATTAAATGTAGTTACAAATAAAAATATCTTTTTATTTAGTTTGTCGGGAATGGCTTATCAGAGAAGATGGAGTTTTAGCATATAAACTTCAAACTGAAGAAAGTTAGTATTTGATTTTATATCATGTATACATTTTAAAACATTCTAATAAGACAGTATCCATATTAAATTTTTTTCAATATTAATATTTTAAACCTGATATTATATTTATAGTCTCATCTATTCTTGGCAATAATTTACTTTAACAATTTATTTGTTAAGTAGAAGAATGTTGCATAAATATTTAAAATCACTACAAATTGTGTGCTTATGATTTAATTATATATAGTTTTTCTGCTTATTGCATGAATATTATTATTAAAATATATTGCAGAAAATGTTAAATGCATTTTATTAAAATTGAATCATTTTTGTTCAGGTTAATTTAATACTTTTTTAATAATTTGTACAAGAGATAATTGTGTAAAAATGTTTTTTTAATATTAATATATTTAACAATTTTCAGATATAATTTTCAATTTTTAATGATCTAAAAGGAATTACATTGATTGTTTATTTCATTTTCACTAAATTTAAAATAATTTATTCAGTTCAGCATCATTATGGACATAACAAGGAACGCAGTCAGTTGGTACGTTCCGATTTTCAAGAAGCAAGAACTGCCCAAAAAAGTGAGGAAGAAGAAGCTGCTGCCATGCAGCTTGCTTATGAAAAAATGTTAAAAGAGCAGTAAGAAGGCTTTTTCAGCATTTTATTCTTTTTAATTAAAATAATACTTGTTAGAAACTATTTTTCATATTTCTTAAAAATTTGGTATATTTAAAAGTATTTTCATATCTATAAAAAATTCACTTTTGTTTTTATTTACTGAATAAAGAATTTCACTCTATTATTATTGACTTAATATTATTTTCATTTTATTTGCAAAAGCAAAATAAACATTCTTTTCATTGCATTTGCAAAAACTAAATTTAAAAATTGTTTTCCATGGATAATGTCAAATCGCAATAGATACGATAGATTCTAAGTGATTGTTTCATAAGATATTTGATTTTTATTTTACAACATCTGTTAATTTAATCATCTTGTTTTATGATAATTAAGTAATTATATAAATAAACATTTCTATTTACATAGCAATATTATGAATTTGCTTACTCATTTATTGTAGAAAGGATTATTACAAAAAATTTTAATTAGAGTCGTATTTCTTTTTAAAAGAAGTTTATCAAATTCTTTTCATAAATGCCTTGAGATATATGATTTTAAGCTATGCCAGGAATCTTATGAGAGTGCATTTATCAGTACAATCAAATTCATAATTAATAATGATTAGAGGGAAATATTATTTCCTGAATACATTATCTTTCTGGTTTTAAGAGTAGACACTTTTATTTATTTATTACTATTCTTTGATTTTTTTTAAATACTCTTTAAATTATTGTATTCTTGAAAAGTTATGTTTTAAAATTGTTTTGCAAATTGTGTATTTAATTTTTTTATTATAAGATAGCTGTATCTTTCTGTATAATATTTCTTTATTTTCAATGCAAACAAAAATTTAATAAATGTAGTGATCATCACAATTTCATGCATTAATGTTTCAAAATATCATAAAATGATTGAAGTAAGTGAAAATTAAAAAATTTAATATAAATAGGAAGTTAACTAATTATGGTTTGAAAAATTTTTTCCAGTTTCATAAAACTTTTTAATTTTGAAAGAAGTAATTTTATCTCCAAATTGATGTGAGTTACTTAGTTTTGAATTTTAAAATACGATTTCAGTATTAGCCAACTATATATTTATAATTGTTCATTGAAATAATTTTATTTATAGTAATTTTAATACAAATAATTATGGTTTAAATAGGGATTTGAACATTATCAATAGTTTATGTTTTCACTCGCATTTTTTATTTGTGCTTGATATTAATTCTAGTTGTTCTTTATAAAGTAAGGTTTGTTTAAGAAACCTGAGTTTGTTTTAATTTTATAATCATTCACAAATTCTCATTAAAACACATTTATTATTATAGAAACAGTATTTATTGTTTCTGGCTATTTCACTGAAAGATTGTTTGTGCATTGACCTTCTATTTAACAATTTACTGATTTGAATCAAAGATTAGACTTAGATATTTGTTGAGGTTTGAAATCCACTGTAAGTCCCAATCTAATTATCCTTTGTTTGCATGAAATGTCCTTTTAGTGACAAACTAAACTGCTGAAAATATTTCAGCTTAATAAATCCAATTTACCTTTTAAAACTGTTAAGGACAAGTTATGAAATTCTCCTCTAGTGCCACCATTTTTTGCAATTGTCTGTTTATTTATGCAGTGTATTGAGAGAAAAGAAAAGGCGTACTTTACAATCTAAAAACTATTTACTTTTATAAAATTAAATAGAAATAAATATAAATACAAAATTTAAAGTGTAGAGTAAATAATAAAAGAGATGTTAAAAGTTATATGAGGAAAAGTACGATTCAAGTAGACATTTCATTGTAGACATATTTTTACAAACATTTAAAAACTTATTACTCACAAGTAGAAACAAATTAAACTTTAAATAAAAATGGATAGGAAAGAAGAGTAAAAAAATATAACCAACTCAAACAGAAATACAGGCACTACGGTGTAGTTGACTTTTATCTGAATATCCCCTTTTTAATTCCTCCTCTACTTCTTCTCTGAAGTAATTTAATCATCTGCAAACACTATAAATGTCTTTTTATTATATTACAAAGCTGTGAGTTTTATTGAAACAATGCAGTAAAAATATCATACTTCAGAAAAGTGTGCATGCACACTAAGGGCAGATAATCTCAGCAAAATATGGCATATATATGACAATTAAGGATATTGAATTAAGAAAAAAAAATATTCTTTGTTATTGTAAAAAAGATTAATATTGGTAAAAATGAGTTGCTGACTGTAAATTGCCTTATAAATCTTTTAAATACAAATTCTAAGCAATTAAGCTTTTTTTTTTTTTTTTTTTGCAAATATGTATTTTAGCACTATTGAATTATTTAAAAACAGAATCATCTTAAATCTTGGTGATTCATTTGGGAAATTTTTCTTATATTTCAAATTTTCACAAAAGTAGATTAAATTTTAAAATTCTAAAATTTTTAATTCCCTTCATTTTAACAAGGTTTGAATTGAAATAAAATAACAAATTGCTGTATTTTCCTGTATGTAATCAGCAAAGCATGTGTTAAAGAAAGTTTCAAAATTTGTTAAGCGTAGTATATGCTGTCATGGATAATCTGATAAAAAAAACATTCTTCATCAGAAAAGCTTACAATAAAGTTTAAAAAGAAATGCTGTTTGTATATTTCATAATATAAATACCAGATGGTACCTCAATTTGTCTGATTTATTTCAAAGATAATCAGCATTGTCCATTTGCTTTTTAGAATGAATTTGGTTCTCAGAACAATATTACAGCTGCAGTTGGCTAATGTTATTTCTTAATCTGTCTTGACCTGAACTATCTTGCTCTGAAAACTTTCAAATTCCTCTCTCATCACGTTGAAGCAAAATCTATTTAGTTACAGGGCAAATTTTAAACAAAAAGCTATAAGGAGGGTTAATAAAAAAATAGTGACAGATGTGTTAGTGAAAATGAAAAAAAAAAAAAAAAAAAAGTATGCATGATACTACAAATGAAAAAATATCCAGATCAAAAATAATCCACTTCTTTTACTTAATTACTAATGAAACAAATATATTTTCTTTTCAAAATATATGTAACTTTATTTTGGAAGTTTTAAAAAACTAAAAATCAATAAGTTTACTAGAATCTTCTTGGATCTTGATTGGTGTCATGCTTTTATCTCAGTTTATCACATTGAAGGGGATTGAAACTGATCTTCTTTATTATAAATGTTTTTTTAGGTGCAATATATTATATTTTTAATCATACTATGTATTTTTTTTTATTTTATTGGGTACCCAATTATCAGCAGTATGTATTTTTGTTTAGTTGTTGGAAAAATTGTAGCAGGTTTTATATCACTGTAAATTATGTGATGCTTTTTTTTTCCTTTTTTAAGAAAAGATCTTTGAAACTATTGCAGATTATATGCAGAAAAGTATGGTACTTATTTGTTGAATTATTTTTATTGTTTATTAATCTGCATTTAACAGTAAACTACATTGTTGCCTTTTGTTATATGTTATAGGCAAATACGAGTGATATATATATATATATATATATATATATATATATATATATATATATATATATATATATATATATATATATATATATATATATATATTGTACATTAATTTTAAAGAATATATTATAAAATTTCAATTATGAAAATTGTCAATATTTTAATAGAAATAAATTTTATATCTTTTATGAATATTACTTTTTGTCATTAAAATTTTCTTATGTGTTATCTACTTTTTTTCTCCTTAGTTGTTTTACTGCATTCTGTTTATTTTTCTCACAAGTGTTTATTTTGGGGATAGAAAGTGTATATTATAGAGCTAATAATAAAGTAACAATTAAGTTAAGTTTGAAATCTGAGAACTCAATTATCTTCATTTAGTAAATTATTAAAGTCAAACTGCAATGCGAAAAATAACCATAGAGTGACAACCATAGAAAATTTTGCTTAAATTAATTAATTAAAGTTGTTTAAATTAAAAAGAGTGGTGACTTTATAGTTTAAATTAATTGTTATGCTTGGTTGATGTATTTATTATATATTATAATAATTATTGTTATTTAGAGAGGATCAAGATGCATACATCGCTAAACAGTTACAAGAAAAATTATTACAGGAGGAGTTGGAACTCCAGAAAAAAATTGAAGAAGAAGATCAGGTTTGTGTTATATTTAAGTACATTTTTTGATAATTAATTTTTTATTGAAGTAATATTTCCCATGTATTTTTTTAATACTTGTAAGATTTAATATTTATAAACCATTATATTCAGTAATGTTCATATACACCATTTGGCAAATATGGAAATGAATATATATTATCATTTCTGAAGAGCATATTTTGGTTTTCCTTTAAACTCAGATAATATCATTTAAAATCATTTCCATATTGTTCAATTACAAAAAATCCTATGGATTTAAAATATTATTTTGCAAAAATGCTTTTGTCATAAATGTTTGCCATTATATGAAAAGTTAGTTTTATTTACCTTAAAAATTATGAGCAAATGTGTGTTTTTGATTTAATTTCTTATAAAATATTTTTAAATTGCATTTATTTAATAATAGAGAATAGCCCTAGAATTACAAAGAAAAGAGAAATTACGTCTCCAAAGAAAGAGGGAAGAAAAAGAATTAAAACAAGCTGAGAAAGCTAGAGCTGAACTCTCTTCAGCTTCAAATTGTAAGTTCTCATAATTTTTATAAGTAAATGTTGATGCACATAAATCTGGTCATTACTCTTTAGGTTGAAAATTTGGTAATTTTGCAAGAAATGTGAGTAAGAAAAAATAGTTTATTTTGTATAATTATTAATTAAATTTATTTCGAAAATATTAATTTTATAACATTAGTCTTAGTTAAGAGTTTTTGCACTTTTTTATTCAATAAAATATTTTAATGTTATCTTGGTTCCAAGATTTACTTAATGTAAAAATTATTATAAATCAAAAATATTTTAAATGTGTTAGCTTGCTTTTGTGTTGAATATTGTGATCTATTATTAATTTCTCAAGTTTTCTGAAGTCAGAATTTCTTATTACAATTAGTGGAATATCTTCATTTTTTGTTAGTTTTTAAATAAAACTTGTCTCAGTAATCTAATTGATTGTTTAACTTTAGAAATACCTAATTTTATTCTGTGGTTTTCAAAGAATATATTTTTTAGAAATATTTAATGTAAAATGTTGCAATTTATAGAATTTTTAATATGTTTTAATATTAGGAAATAATTTTATATTTGTTTTATAAGAGTAATTACCTATATTTATTAATAGGATGGATAGATTAAAATCTTTTATTGATTGCTGTTGGATATTTCAGTCTTGTTTACAGTAATTATTTAAATATTATGTAATTTACAAAAAATGTTTTATTTTCTTAAAAAATTTATACACTTAAAATTAAATTTTAAGGGTGCTAAAATGAATCATTTATCCTATCTCAATATTTTTATTGTTATTGATTAAAGTAACTGAATTTTATTATTAATGCAGCTTATTTTTTCAGCTTCTAGTATAAAGTCAGTTGAAAATTTAATAGTCACTAAAGAAGGTTTAACGAATCCTGTAGAAAAAGAACTTTCTCTTTTGTCTCTAGAACCACCTGATAATTTGAGTCCAGATGAATTTGAACAGTTTGTTCATTCTCGAGATGCTGTAAGTACAGTAATTTGAACTCATTTTTGTATATTTATTGGAGTTATATAATTTGATATCATTATTTAATAATAACATAGACATTTATTTTCAAATATTGTTATTTTGAAATAGTAATACAAGATCTATAATTTGAGTAACTTGTCTGAATGGTAGAGATTATATCATTTGGGCAAATTGCTTTTCAATTTTTAATATATTGTTCAAAATAATTTTAACATTAACTTATACTAAAAATGTAATTGAATAGGATATTTGTGGAAAAATTTCCTTTTCAGTTGGATTGAACTACTTTTATCCCTCCTGTCCATCCTTAATCTGCATTATTTTAGTGAATACTATCAATGATTTGAAAATTTGATGAAAATATAACATAGTATAAATATTATATATAATTTATATTATATATAAATAAAATATAATATAAATAATTGTTCTGAATAAGTTTTTATTGAAATATTTTTTAGTCTCATTAATAAATATTTTTTTTATAAATGCTACAACAATAAACTTTAATAGTCACTTGTAATTTTAAATTGAAAATTTATATTTTTTTATGCTGATTGTGTGTGAACATTGATTCTTAAACTATTTGATATAGTTTTCCTTTTTTAATATTTGTATATTTGTTTTACTCATAATTATCATTAATTTCAATTCTAATATATTATTCTTTCATTTGAATTAATTTTTTTTAATTGCACTTACTAAACGTTTGCTGCTTTTTATGCTCTTAAAAATATATTTTTTTTTTTTTTTTTTTTTTGCATTGAAATTTTTGCACATAAATGTTAGAAAACATCCATCTGCTCCTGAATAATAAAAATTCAATGTGAAATGATGAAGCAAATTGGATTTAATTATTGATACATTAAACTATATTGATGCATTAACTCATTCAAAAACTATCCAACCAATCTAGCAATTAAAGGTTAGCATTCTAGCCTTCAATTCGTAAGTTTGGATTTGATTCCTCATTTAGCTGTAGTGGTCCTTAATCTACTTTAAATTTATACGTGTGGAACTAATCTGTTTGTGCAAAACAGTGACAGAACATCAAGAAATCAAAATTTACAAAAGCTACTCATTTCTAATTTTCAATTATAATTATTAAATATTAACTATGACATATTTTTATTCTTGATCACCGTAAAATTTTTATTTTATCAAAGAAAAAAGCATAATAATTCTTTTATGTTTAACCCAATGAATTAATATAGTATTCCTTGTATAAAAATTATAAAATTGAAATATTATTTACCATATGTTTTTATAATATTTTAATTGTTTGTAAAACAATTTAAATGGCAAAATAATATAAACTGTCTTTAAAAATTCTTAAATGAAAAATTATCATTCTATGTTGTAGTTCTGAACAAAATTTAGTTGAAAAATTTGTAAATAGTAAAATCTTTTTTTAAGAAATTGTTCTCTAAAACCAATTAAATACATTTTAAATTAACTATATTTTTTAATGCTTATCTCTTTTGTTATTTATTTTTATTAGTTATTTGTTTTTTGTATAAATTTGTAGATTTGTTATTGTTAAAAAGTTTTATTAACTGCAGAGTAAAAGTGAATAATTTTAAATTAATTTTTTTAAGCAAATTAGATTTTTAGATTTTAATATTTTGCTGTAAAATTCATACAAAAATAGTTGAGTTTAAATTTAGAATAGAAACTGCCTGTTTTTATTATTTTAATTATATAAATTTTTTTTACCCTCTTTACTATCCATGTATTTTTTACAGCTTTGTAACTTAAAAAGTATTATTAATTTTTTTTAAATTATCCAAAGTAAGTTCTTGGTATTAGTTTTACATTATCTAAAATTCTTGAAAATATTTTTGAAATATACTATCATTACCTAGCTGAATATGCTAGAATGTATCATTTACCAAATGTTAATTTTTTCAAATTTTGGGCAATATTTTATTTTATTGATTTTTTTATTACAGGAACTTGCACGATTACTTCAGGAACAAGAGATAAAAGTAAGTAATATTCTTTTCAAGTTCGTAATAGTAAAAAAAATTAATAAATTAAAAAAAGTTATCAAAAATAATTGTTCATTTACTTTTTCATATTATTTCATTCTTTGTAATTTTAAATTTTGTTTAATTGCTTTTTCTAATAAAAATGGTGTAAAAAGTTTAATCACTTAGTTAGATTATTTTTATTTATGTGTATAATATTTAGCTTATGAAACAGTTCATAAATGTTTCACAGTTAAATAAAATTGCTATCATTATGATTTATTCCTAATAAACTTTTTGCTTTTCAATAATTATTTAAAAAATTTAAAGTTATGTAAATGTAAAGAATTTTATTGTACATTTTTAATTTTTGTTAAATAATATAATGTAAATTTCAATTATTTTATTTCAGTCCCAAAGTTGCAACCAGCTAGATCAACAAATAGCAATAGAGGCTCAAGACAGAGAATTGGCTAAAGTTCTTCAAGAGCAGGAAAGAGCGAGGGCCAAAAAAGCCAGAGAACGTGCTCGTCAAAAGGCAGCACTAGCACAACAGCAAGAATCAGTGAATAATTTTTTTAATTTATTATTTTAATTTTTTATTTATTATATTTAATGAACAAATTCATATAAAGCCTTATTACAATATAATTCAGTAAAAAAATAATTCCTTTCAGATTTGGATTGTTTTAATTAAATGTTTCATAAAGGCAAATTAACTGTAATATTTACTTATTACATCTGTTTTAATTTTGCTTTATTGGACCTTATTCTTTTGCAAAATATATATTCCATGCAGGAGTCAATATTTAAGAGCTGATTCTCCTTCTCAAAAATCGTGTTAAGTGTACTTTATATTTCTATGTATACTGTGATTACTCATTACGACTTCTCTAAAAAATTGATGTGACTTATCACATCTTTTCTGAGAAGCTCTTGACCTTTTACATAACACTTGAATTTGCAAAGTAAAACTGAAAATTGTGAAGTGACACTAAAAACTTACCCATCAAATTTCTGCGCCAATGGTATTAACTTCATAAAATGTACCCAACCAATCAGTACACTTTGTAGGGGCGATTTATACATTCTCTCAGTGAGATCTGAACTGAACACAGAACACTTGCTCTCAAAATCTCATGCTATGAATGCTCTTTCAGTCCTCCTAAATTTCTTTGTTCCTGTGTAAGTTGTGTTGTCTGCAATAAATGTTATTCATTTAAAAAAATTGCCTTCTAAAAAATTTAAACATCAACTCTCTAATACCATAGTACGACATATGAATAAAAACAATGAAATGTGAAATAATTATATTGCATTTTCCATTATTCTTAAAATCTTTAATTCTATGTAACATTATAAATTTATCATTGACTGTAATTTTATAATGTGATAAAATTTGCTATTTCATGATATGCAATTAATATATTTTCATAATATATGATGAGTCATAGGTTTATAACATACATATATTGATATCTTGAGATATCAGTATACTGCCTTTTTACTGAAATTGATAAAAAGTCTTGGTATTTGTAAAATTACAGAATTTAATATTTCCATATTTTTCTCAGCACCAAGAGACTTGCTACAATGCACAAAGATAAAATACCTGATGTAAATCTATTATTTTGCATATTACTATATGCTTGTCTTTCTTTGACTGGGACAACACATTTTTTAAATGATGGAGTTAAATATTCATAATTGATAAATATACATGTTAGCACTGCATTTAGCTTTCATTTTGGTCTAATTAATTGCAAGCCAAAATAAAAAAATTTAAATAATGTTTTTAATACTAAGTAAAAATTAAGTATTTTATGTGTCATACATTTTTTGAAAAAAAGGATGAAAAAATTAAAGCAGTACTATGTAAATAATTTTTTTACAAAAAGCTCTAAATATAATGTTGCATGATTGTGATTAACATCTTGGTTGTGCATCTTTTGTTATTAACTTCAGTTAAATGTTTTGCAAATTTGACTTTACTGAGAAAATAAAAAAATGTGCTATATCTTAATAAAATTTAAAAAGAACAACAGTCAAGATTTTTTTATAGTTAAAAAAAAAAAAATGGTGCTCTGATTAACTGAAAGATTTAAATCGCTTAGCCGAGACATAGCGAGCTTGGCTTGTCCAGTGTCATTAGTAACAACAAAAAAATATTGATAGATTACTATATTCTTTAAAAAAATAATAAAAATGGTATAAATTTCTTCAGGAAAAATATATTGGTAGAGCTAAAATATGTTACATTCAAAATTTCTTAATGTATTGAAAAGAAAACAAAATTATTTTTCCCGATCAGTTATGCATCCAAAAAACAAAAAGGAAATATTTCATTCCCATTATTAGCATGAATTGGATTTAGTCAGATAAAATGTCATTCATCCCATTTTAACTGTAGGGAGACTGTAACTGTAACATTTTAACATCTATAGCATTCAGTGATCAGTGAAAATGTTTGGAAGTTTTTTTCCCTCATTACAATAACGCATATGTCCAAAAAGAATGATAAACAAACAAAAATAGAAATGAAAGATAATTATTTAAAAAAGGGAACAAAGATAATTGGATATTTAATCATTATTCTGATGTATTACATATGTATTTTAAATCTGATTATATTAAAGAAATTGGACAATTTAAGTATAACATTAACATTTTTATATGGCAAATTATTCTTCATTATATTTTTGCTGAAATTTAGTCAATAAAATTATAACCACATTTAGTTACCATACGTCATTTGCTTATATAATATATATGGATTTTTCTTTTAAAAACTGGACCAATTATAAATTTGAAATCAAAGTCCTTAAATGATAATAATGAGTAATATACTTCAATATGTGAAATAAAATATATACCAATTTAATATGATTAAAACAATATTTTTAGTTTTCAAAATATAACAATTTAGTAGCTTTATTCATGTTATATGTGTAAATATATATATATATTATGCTAAAGTTATATTACGTGATGCAAAAGTTCAATG
Organism: Latrodectus elegans; assembly: GCA_030067965.1. Classification (NCBI taxonomy): domain Eukaryota; kingdom Metazoa; phylum Arthropoda; class Arachnida; order Araneae; family Theridiidae; genus Latrodectus; species Latrodectus elegans. The sequence continues at coordinate 24,021,619 of CM057819.1, read as the reverse complement.
CACTATCTATGTTACCAATTCTAAAGCAATGTTTCTTTTTAAGTATTGCAAATCTCACAAAATTACTGAGTTTGTGCATGTGTTATTGTAGAAACATTGATTTACAATTAATGTAAACTTTTTGGTTTTTATTTTGATAATTATGTGTATACTATTTTTTTTATATATATATTATCAAGAACATATGTTTGGTGTATGCATATAAAGTTTTTTTTTTTTTTTTTTTTTTCAAATTTTTTATTTTGTAAATCTCAGAAAACTTAATTATTATTATCATTTTTCAATCCTTATTTATCTTTTTGATGGAAATATTTAATGCATTTCCAGTATATAGATAATGTGAAAATGTATCAAAGAAAATTTTATAAATTATGCTTATAACAGCGATTTTTCTCTCAATTTTCCATATTATAAAATATATTGTAGATATATTTTATAAATACATAATTTGTAGGAGCTATGAATTCATTGCTTTTATAAATTGATCTTACTTGATCATTAAATATGATTATACTATAAATTAATTTTTATAGTTAGAATTTCATAAAAGTAAAATAAATTTCAGAGCAAATCTTCTGATGCTTTGCGTGATTCTACAGAAGTTTTTGAGAGAGATGTTTATTTGAAAGAAAAAAGTTCTGGATGGTAAGTTTTGCAAACTTTTTTTATTGAAATTTCTCAAAAGTTTATTTGATTACTTGTTTTGTTTGAAATATTTTTCTTTTCATCAATATTTATTTATTTTCATTAGAAAATTGGGATAGAAAATATACACAAAAGAAATTTCACAACATAATGTACATTTGTTTTTACAATTACTTTTTGTAATCCACAGTTACATAATTTTTCTATAATTTTGAATGATAACATTTAATTATAACTTGTCTAAAAGTATACAAGTTTCAAAGTCTTAAATTTTTTTTATGTCTATTCACTATATTTTAATTAATTATATTTGCAACAAACTTGTTTACACAAATAGTAAATTAAATATTTCACTCTGAAAAACCGTTATTTTTAGGAATTCTCCAGATTGCAGCTTTGCATCAAATTTTTCTGGAGATCCAGTGAGTAATATTGCAGCTGCTATTGACCCAACCTACAATGCAAGTAGTAACTGTTCAAGTCCCTTGCCCCAACATTCCTCTCCCAGTACCTCTTCTCATTCTCCTCCATATGGTAAGCATATTATTTACTATTTTTATAAAATAAATATTAGTTAAAAATTACAGTCAACACATTTTCTACAAGCATTTCTAAACTTTTGTTTTCATTTTATTCATATATTTTGTTTTCAATTTTTGTGAAAACTTTATTTAAAAAAAAATTTGATATTCAATAAGTTATGTTTTAATTAATACTTAACCTTTTGAGTTCAGCATCACAGTTTCAAAACACTTATCATTTGGAAGTGATATTCCACCCTAGGTCTGCCATGATTTTGACGAAAATGTAACTTGGTATACCATAAATAATATACTTATCAATAAGCAATCAACTTTTTTTCCATTTATGATTTAGCATAATCACATATATATCATAATCTTACACAAATTTCAAGATATGTATTTGTGTATGTTAAGCAAATTTGTTTCCTAAACTATGATATGCTATATATTAATTTATCACATATATAATTTTCTGAAATTATTGTTTAAAACAATTACATGATAATTTTTATTTTTATTCTTAATTATCAAAATACATATTGAAAATAGCAGCTTTTTTTTAAAAAAGTAATGAAATATAATAGGCTATAAGAAAAATAAAAATAAAAAACTTATTGAATAAATTTAAAAGCATTCCTAAAAGCAGCATACCTTATATTAAAAAATGTAACTAAGGAAATTTTGACTAAATAATTTTTGTTTATAAGCAAATTCTTGTAAATTATTGAAGTTGTATTTATAAAAGATAATAATCTTTATGTTAACATCATTAATGATTTTTGTTTCCTTTTGTTATAAATATTTTTTGTTATAAGTAATTTCTATATTCATTGGATTAAAATATATGCTTTTTTCTTTTGGAAAAGAAGCTTAATTTTCTTTAAATTCTGAAATTTCCTTTTCGTGACTATGTATGCAACGCTATATACAGTAAGTGTGTTGGGATCAATCTTGAGTTAAACTACTTTGATACATATTCAGGTTAATTGTTTTTGTCTTACAATAAGTTTGTAAAATTCTTTTTATTTTTCAATGATTGGTACCTTGAAAATTGTTCAGTCAAAGAGTACATTCCAAAATGTACTCATATTAATCTCAGAAAATGTTTCAATGAAATTCTTATCTTTAATGTTTTTGATTTTGTAGAAAGGAGTGTTTGTTGAATTATGTTTAAAAAATTAAAATCATGTTTATTTTAATTTCGTGCAGCAATTAAATCAGCATAGTAAATAAACTGACTACTTATAAATTAAGATAATTTAATCTGTATAGATAAACAATAAAAATAAATTACAATTGGCATTCATATAAGTTTTTTCTATTAAATAATATTTACTTGCACATTATTAAAATTTAATAAATCCATTGTATGAAGCTTAAACTAATTTTCTAAACAAATTTTAAGCAAAATCCAAATACAGAAGCATTTTCTGCATTCAGGTTTATCTTAAGAATGGAGATTTAGTCATTGTGCCAGCCATTAATTAAATTTTCTAATCTGGAATGTGATATATTAGCTTCTAAAATCAAGCATCCAAGTAATGTATTAAAACTCATTAAAAAGAGAATTGATTGCTAAAACCAGAATGATTATCCTATCAGTTAAGTATTTATCAGATTTTTAACATTCCTTTACACATTTCATTTTGATTTAATTGAGATGATAAAATATATTATTCCTGTTTATCAATATTAGAATAAAAAAAAAAGTCTTATCTCATCAAATAAAGAATTTTTTTAATATTTCATTTTCCTCAAATCACCTATGAATGTGAAATGAAATTTTTATATGTTTATTATTTTAGATGCACCATCTTATACCTCTGGCATTCCTGACAGTTATCTTTTAAGTAATACCGATAATGAACCAGCACCACCTTACATGCCTATTCAGGGAACTCGAAGAACAACCTCTTTAGAGAAGAAAAAATTCAAGAAGTCTAAAGATGGCTGTAAAACTCAGTAACCTGTATGTGATAAAATGAGTCTCTGCCTTTCAAGTTAAGCTTTCTGAATTTAGAAAGATATTTTATCCATGTATTAAAAACCTGCACTTTAGGGATATGCATATTATTTAAATAACTGATTTAAATGTTTTAATCATGTGTCTGAATTTTCTGTTGTTGCTGCACCAGCATGCTTATCTGTCTGTACCTAGCCCTGAGTTGGGATCTATCAATTAAATAGAAGTAGTTTGATGGCTTCTTTGTGATTTTGATGCAAGAACCAAGCAAAAACCCTCAATGTTTTGCCTGCCTCATCTATTTAACCCTGTGACTATCACACCCATTTAAATTGTCCAACCACCTTTAGCCAACATGACAGGTTTTCAGTTAAGGCAGAATTCAGACTCAAACTCACTACTTTCTGATAATGAGAGCAATTTTCTAATTAACCAGGCCATCACTGTCTCTTAATTTTCTGTGCTAGAATAATCTATTTTACTTAAATATCATTCAAAGCTGTTCAATTTCTTTTCATGATAAGGAATTATAATAGTATTCAAATACTTTTTTTTACTATTTTAACAATAATTTTTCAACTAAAAAATTATTATAAAAACAAAATTATGTAAAATGTTAACTTATTGAAATTAACAATTTAAAAGTATGGATAAGACAGTATCACTAGTAAAATCGATTAACAAATAATATTAATTATTTTTTGTTTATAGAGCTTGATACATGTATTATTTTATTTGATAATTAATAAATTTGAAAAGAAATTGAAATATTAATGACAGGAATATTATGATTTGACTTGATTATTTTTGAAGTATTAAGTTTCGTTTTCAGTAATTTTCAAAGTATAAATCTTTTTATCCATTATTTTGAAATTATTATCCTTTAATTTTTTGTGATTAGTAGCTTTTGTTAATTATACATATTAAACTGAAATGTTACATAAATTTAAAATGCAAATTTTTACTAATTATTTTACAATTTAGTCTTACTTTTAGCACTAAAAGTAAATAAATATTATCAAGCTGTTCATTATATTTTATTTAGGATAAAAGAGCTTTTTATGATTGTTAAAAATAAATATAAATGCTTATTTTTTTTCCCAATTTTGTTATTTATGTATTATTCTGTTAAATTTTCAGTTAACAAATATGTTGCTAAATGTTCCAGCTTTATGCCAAAAATCCTCATCTCACTTTATGTAAAATAACATGTGAAATAAATAGTTCAGGTTATGTCATCAAATTGCAACATTTGATGCCAAATCGCTATTTTGGAGGTTATTTTTCTTCACAGAAATGGATGACAAGATGACGCATAAGTACCTAATTTTTTAGTGTTTATAAATATTTAAGGTTTGCTTTAAATCTGGTTAAAAAACAAAAATTATTGAAAAGTATCAATCTTAAAATTAAATTTCCTATCATTCCATAGTTTTTTGTTTGTTTTACCTCATCTGTATTAAAGCATGTAGTTCTGCTAAAAATGAAGTAAAACATAATAATTTGAATGTAATAGAATTGATATACTTTTTTTTATGGAACACTAAATTGATTGTTATTACACTACGCAAAATACAAATATGAATTAAAAATAAATATTTTAACTTCTCAACCTTACCATTACTGCTGTACTATGTGTCACTTAAAAAACTTTCCTCTAATAACGCTTAATACATTTTTTGAGTGTACAACCTTTGAAGGATAATTTTCTGTAAAGTTTCTTATCAGAAAATAATTGTTTTATTTAAGAACTTTTCACCGATAAATTTTTTAATGTACCATCTTTGAATGATATTCTCATTTTAAAATGCTTTTCAGAAAATTATAAAAGACTTGTTTTGAAACTTTATAAAAGAATAATTATATTTTATCAATTTTTACTTCTTTTAATACAGCATTTAAAAATTTTTGTTTTCTGTATGATTTTGTATCCAAATTAGATATCAGTATGGTTTCAAATTTGTTTTATTAGAATTTTATTATTTTTAATATTATTATGGGGAAATCTTTTACCTTCTACACAATAAATTTAAATCATCATGAGGTAATAAAAATTTTATAATTTTTGTTAAAAAGAAATTCTAATGCTCTAATGTTAAATCTTGTTTTCCATGCAATAGTTTAATGTCTCAAAAAATTCTCTACTCTAATTTAATTTATGTATAAATTGTAGTGTAGTGAAATATTTATATATTCTTTATAATATATTGGAGTAGTATTAAATATTTTTGTAAAATGATAAATAGTACATTAATGTTTAGGATGAAAATACTTAATTGAAAATTTACAACAGAGGTTATATGAATGCAAATATTTTTCCATTTTTTTTTAAATTTAAATTCTAAATGTAATCATCAATAGTTAAAAAGAATTGTTTTAAACAAATTATAAGGAATATTTGTAGATAAATCAAGAACAAAACATAGAAAAATTTCATACAGATAACTTTTTGATATTGGAAATATGATTGTGCCTTAATAATAATAATAATAGTAAATTTATAAAAAGTGTCAGAGCATATCAGAGTAGATTTAGGTTATTAATATGTACTCATTTATCAATCTATTCAAAATGAATATCTCTCTTTCTTAAGGGGAACTATTTTTCTAAATTAATTATTCATGTTAACTAAGCAAATGTGGAGTCTTAAGAACTTATGTAAATTTTTTACTCTATGAATTGCAGATTTATATTTGATACAAAAGAATGTTTCTGTATAATACATTAAAACTTTTTTCTTTTAAGAATTATTAAGGAATTGTTATGATATCATGTTTGAAAGATATTGCATTTATAAATTAAGAATTGATTTAGAAATTATTAAATGGACTGATTTATTAGACATTGTTAATTTGTTCATATCAGTACTTTGTTAGTTTTTTTTAAGCTTATTAAGTGTCAAAATTTTTCATGTCAAGTTTATTAGTGTATGCACTTTATTTTAAGCTTACTAATATATTTATTATATTGCATTTTTTAATGTTTTACATTGCCCCTTTATTCATTATTACTCTGAGAAGACAACTATTTAAGATATATTTTCAAACATAACTAACAAAATTTACTTTGATTATTACATCTCATTTCTTTAATCCTCGTTTTTGCTTACTTTATATTTTAATTTTTTTATACAAGTTTCTTTTTTTACAATGCATTATTGTAAATTATTTTTGTGTAAGGATAGTCCTTAGAATACTTCTGTGATTGTAAAAAACTTTGTGTGCATATAATATTCATACCTCATTCTGACAGCCTGAATGTTGTCAATAAATCTATATGAATGATATTTTAAAACATTTTTTAATGAAAATATTTTCTTAAACATAATTTGCCGATTTAAATCAAATTTAGTCCTTGATATTTTTGATAAAAAAAATATATACATAATATTAAATATATATTTTCTAATTAGACAACATACATATCAAAATAGATACTTTCATTCCTATAATTGTGTCTGTTATTTTACTAATTGTTTCCTCAATACAACTTGTTGACTTTAGTGTCATTAATAACATTATTTATTGATCCAATAAGGGTTTTAAAAATTTTAATATATACTATCATTGAATTAGATACAAAGCCATTGTAAATAATTAACATATGGGAATATATTTTATCTTTTAAAAGTACTTTTCAAATTATAAAGAAAGTATATATGTAAATCTTTCATTCACATTAATTTTGTTGTAACATTCATGTTATACTTATTTTTTATTTATAGAATAAATTTTAATCATTTTAGATATATGAACTTATTTATAATCACTGCCTTTTTTTATATATTTATATATGGAAAATATTTTATGTTAACTATAGGATGTCTTGAAATTATACGTATTTATGTAAATTGTCTATGTATGTAAATTTAATCTATTTCATTTCATATTTTGGCAGCTGTCTACAGTTTTACAATTCAGTTGCAGTTATGTATTTAGTTGTAGTAATTTTATGCCAAAACAGGTTAGCATATAAAATTTGTTTGAGTATTTTTTGTAAATATATATTTATATGTAAAATTATATTTTACATATTTTATAAGAAATATTATTAGTTTATTTTATGTATATTTCTTAAGAAATAAATTTTATCTGATTTTTGCTGTGTTATAATTGGAATCAACCTCTTCTATTACACACAATATATTTAATCTTTTAACTCATGAATAACTCTAAAAAAACTTTCATTTTCGCATACCAACGTTTTTTGTACTATATATTTTAAACTTTACAAAAATTTAATTAATATTTAAATGATATGCTCTAATTGACACAAAAACTAAAATTTTTTAGATACATGTAGGTTCCTAAAAGATATTTACAAAATTGTACAGCAGTTTAAAGCTGTACTTTCAAAACTATTAAGCTTCAGAACTGCTGTATTTTACTGTGTTATTTATCCTTATTCTAAATATTAACCAAAATTATTCTTAACTAGCAAAACTTTGCATTTGTTTATTGGTTATAAAATTGCTTTTCTAGTAATATGAAACTAATTTTAACAAAAAGAACATTAAATTCCATATAAGAAAAAAAAATATAAGTTGTTAGATAAAAATTTTATCAACACATTTGGCTTTTATTACTGACTTCATTGAAAAGGATTTCTCATCATTCACAAGTTTTTTTTTATAGTAGCCGGTATTTGAAAACTAATCCAAGCATTCAAGATTATTTTTACATTTCTTAATTAAATGTATTATGGAGAAAGAAATCTCACTCACATATGTGTAAAAATAAACAATGCTGGCTTTGAGACTAAGAAATCAAAACTGCTCTTTTAAAAGAATAGTTTTGATTTCTTAGTGTATGCAGTAATACTTGAAATTTAAAATGAAACTTCAGTTGCTGCCTTATTCTGGTTTAATGATTTTAAAAAAAAAAAAAAACTGATTGTTGAGCAGTTAATTAAGTTAAGATTTTAACTGACTTATTTTTATGTCTATTTTTGGAGCACAATTCAGAGAGAAATCCTTTTAATCCCTGTGTGAACTTATCCTTTATATGGGTAAAGAAGTACTCAACTTCCCATTCCAAAAGAGTGGATTTTTTTGTTTTTGTGTACCATTATTAGAATAGATATATTTTAATACCAATGTATAAATCGAACTATCCAAGTTAGTGAATATTTTACATTAGCATGAAAAAGACACAACCACATGCATATACAATCAATAGTGGGATGTGGCAGACTATAGTTATTAATAATTGCTTGAGGGAATTAAGGTTAGTCAACTGGAAGGATAAGGTGATTAACCAAAAATGTTCTCCCGAATAGCCTGTAGACAGCTTGATAATCACTGAGTCTCTCTTGCTGTATCTATTCACTTTAGGAAAGCAAATTATCTGAAGACTAAATGTTTAAGTCTTAGAATAGATGAAAAATCCATTCATATCCACATTAATTTTATCTTCGGGATATAAAAGTCGTCCATGTAAATTCTTTTTTAGATTAAAATTATTCAAAAGTCATACACATCTATACAATATTGGTGCTCTTTTGCTAACATCCTTTTTTGTTCAACAAACTCAAATATAAATTTTATTGAATGAAAAGACGCGCGTGAGTACATAAAGTTGTAAAATTAAAATCAATAAGTTGAAATATAGCGAATACGTGCTGTGAGTTTCATCATGAAGAAAACTGACATTCTGCTTACAGTTGCATTAAGAAATGAAGATCTCTCTCGCTAAATATAGACTTTAAATGCATTCTTCTAATCCAGTTTTGAAATAATGGGAAATTATACCATGATTTATTCTATAAGGTATTTGCTACTGACCAATAAAAATTTTTTTGCTAGGATAAAAATAATTCATGCTTTTAAACCTATATGTTAAATATTTTTTTCCTACTTGTATGTTCTCAGAAATTTCAATTTATTCTCATAAGACTGTTTGATTACATCAATAGCATTTGTAATAAATATGAACTCTAACTAAATTAATATATAATGAAATTGTGATTTCTCTTATTAGTAAAAGCAAAAGTATTCAGTTATCGTTGCAATATAATTAAACAATTATATAAATTCATATTAATGATATTATATTAATCTTTCCTATATTAAATATTATTTAAGTAATATTAAGTCCCATTTTTTTACAGCTGCAATAATTTAAATGAAATTTAAAATTTATTAGAGTAATCTTATTTGCACACACATTTCTTATGTAATCAATATTTAAAATTACAGAAATGCACAAAATTAAAAATTTTTGATGACTAAAAAAATTAATTTTAAAGAATTAATAGTAAAAATCAGTGAGATACATTTCCTTGATTTAAAAAATGAAATCAAATTTTAAACGTTTTATATCAATAATCTTAAGTTCTAGAATCAAAAAAGATTTAAAATTAAATATGATCATACTAAGTATTCATATATATAGGATAAACTGTTTTTAATCTGCCAAATGGAAGACAGTGAAAAACATTGAATTGAAGGTTTCTAAATGTAAAAAACTTTATTTCCTTTTCATTTAAATTGTTTCTTTAAAAAAAATCATTGAGGTTTGTGGCCTGAATCTTCTTTAGCAGTCTTGAAAAGAAAAATCTATAAGGTGACTTATTTTGTTAAATCTGTTTCCATCTGAATTGAATGGAAATTTGGAAGTATCTTAAAACATTGGCGAATTTTAAAACTTAAATCTGTAACTAGAACATCAGCTTTTTAGTTGAGCATAAATGTAATCTTATGTTTGTAATACATCAGTGAAATCTGCATCGATTATTGCCATCTAAAGAAACAAAGTGCCAATGTTCATCTTAATTTCAGTTTACTTTCTGTTCTCCGCTTGTTTATTTGTCAGATACACACACACACAAAACCTTTACATATTATATCATCCTTTTTAAGAGAATGTCTACAAAATATCAGCATAATGTTTAAAAAGAGAATAACTATAAAAAATATTCCAATCCAACTCTATAAAAAAATTAATTTTTAAAAGAATAAAAAAATATATAAAATTACACATTCTTTTATTGTAATTTCAATGAATATGCGTGCATTCAGATAAATGTATGAAAATTGGATCTGGATGAAATTGTTTAGCTCCACAACCAAAACATGCTTTTGCTTTCTTAGAAACTTAAGCTATTACAGCTCTTATAGCGAAATTCATATTCTTTTTCAAAATTGTTACTTAAATCTTGCAGATTAGAAACTTGTAAGCTGTAAATCGCTGAGTATAGGAAATCTCATGTAAAAATATCCAATGGAATTGAATTTAAATTTTTAAAAATGAGCTGATCTATATATCCTTTCAATCCATTATAATTAATCTTTGTCAGACAATATTTGAAGAATATACAAGATAATCTATATTGAAGAATGATATCCAAGAAACTCTAAATAAGTATGCTGTTTCACATAATAAAGGAATTTTATATAATATTTAATCAAGGAACACATTTTAACATATCCATCACTCTAAACCACATGCTTGAGCTGAATTGTGATTGAAACGATGTATTTATGAGCAGTAAATTATTTGGATTGTTATAATGTCTGTATTGTAAATTTAATATTTTTATTTGAATGACTAATCAATACAGAAAACTGTTCCCTTGAAATTTCTTTTCCAAAACCTAGTTAATATATAAAGGATATATAAGAATAATGATACTAACTCCGATAGCTTACTTATGATAGCATTTTGTCTCAAAAAGTTTCTAATTCATAGTTCAGAGTGTGTATAATACAATTTCTAAGTCCATCAATTGTTTTGTAAAACAGACCTAATATGGCATCTGTTTAGAGAGAGAGAGAGTAAAATTTAAAACATCATATAGTATATTTGAGTATCTGTGTACTGGAATACCTTATCTTTTAAGTGTTACCTGTGGGTAAAATAAGTGCAGTTTACACAAGTTTCTATTCTCTAATAATACAGACATGACAACTAGCCAAAAAAATTCATTGAAACCTCACATTTCATAAGTTTGCCTTAGTTTCTTATGGATATATTTATTTTGTAACAGCAAGTACATTTAGATGTTCCAATTAAAATTACACTAACTACACTTCTTACTAAAGAAATGTTTATATTCTTGTTTAAATAAATAACTTGTATTAAGTTTATTACTATTATTTTAAAGAAGCTCATACAATTGAAAATTATGTTAAAAAATAATATAAGTACTAATTTAAGCTTCTTAATTTTTTTAGAGCAAAATTTTAAGTATTTATTATCCAAAAATTTTTCAAAAGAAATTATAATATTAAAATGTATATCCTAAGTTTTAGGGAATTCAAATAATGATTCTTAATACTTTGCTAAGAAACACAAACTAAGCAGAAAAGAATAAATATATCATAAATCAGTAATAAAGCAGCTTCATCTTACATACTGTCATTTAATGTTAAATATACAAATGTGAAATATAAAAATTTGTGTACATGTTTGTTGTCAAATATTGCATATAAAATTCTTTTGCAAATAATAAAAATCTGGGAAAAAATTAAACATTTTATTTTAACATTTGGCAGTAAAAAGGAACACAAAAAACATGTCAGATTTTCTTTAACAAATATTTACTCAAAGATGTAAAAGATATTTTCATTATGTGATAAAATTTTGTCTCGTTTCTGATGATTGAGACTAAGACTTTTTGATAAAAAGTGATTTCAGACTAGAAACATAAGCTTCATGAATTTTGAGCACAACTTTTGGATTCTCCTAGATATATACAAAAAATACAATTAAAACATGAAAATGAATTTATAATCAAATTAGAAATTGTGATTTTACAAAAAATAAATGGTAAACATAAAAATTTCAAAAATTAGGATCTTGAGTTTATTTTTGTGAAGAAATAATTTGCTAATTTGGTATATTTTTATCAAAGATTATATATTAAAAACTGATATGAAGCATACCATATTTAGTTTGATGCTAAAGATAAAGGCATTACATCATTATCTGGAAAATTTAGAGATATAATTCAAACTCTTCGCTTTTTTTATGATTTGTAATATTTGTTTTTTCGAGTAATATTTTACACATACGAAAACATGAAGGAATAAAGTATGGATTTACAGCTCAAGTTAAATATTATCATAAAGGCATTATTATCCGAAGGCATTTAGCAATTTAAAACAGGAAATATCTCATAAATGGGGAGTGCCATTTTTGCATATATATTAAGCTCTACCATCAATAAACAATGTGTCTATCATAATTTAACACAGTATTATTTTGATGCACTAGTTTGAATACATGGGAAAATATATTCGTTCCAAAAATCACTATACATATAGGACAGCCTTTGTGGAATAAAAAAAGAGAAAGACATTGCATCTAAAAGTCCACCATAACTCCAACAAATGCTGTAAGGCAACACTTAGAATTTGTAAAACATAAAACTTTCAAATAAGTTTTTAAAATTAAATTATTTAAGGAAACTTTAATATAAATTGCCTTAAGTTTATAAAGAAAGTTATAGAAAATATGACATTTGGCTGTAAGAAAGTTAAAAGGATGGTAAACGAAATAAAAACAATTATTTCAATACTGTTATAAAATATAATAAAAAATATTTGCTTCAAGTAATTAAAATATACATACTATTTTTAATCTTTAAAGAACTTTTGGATTTACAAAAACAAAATTAGGGATAATTCATGTAAGAATTATATTCTAAATTATAATCATCATTAATAGATAAGGTAATTTTTCTTAATATACATTTCAAAATTCTGTAATAAAAGAAAATAGATTAAATGAGAATTATGAAAAGTCATAAAATTTGTGTTGACAAATTATGGATTTTAATCAAATTATTTAAATATATAATTCTGTATTTTATTAGTAATTGCATATCATTAATCATAAATTACACATTAATTGTGAATATGTATTAAATAAAATACTTACTTCAATATGTGACTTGAGAGCCTCTTTAATATTTGTAGAATGTCTATCCAAATCTCCTATGGATATTGGTCTGCAATTTTGATAATCTGAAAAATTTCCAATTTATTAGGATGTTCTTAGTTTGTTTGTATTCTAATTTTATTGTAAATAATTTTGTTGGAAAAAGAAATAAAAAGCAACAATAGCTTTAAAAATATAAGAATGTGTTGCATTTCAAAAAATAGTCTTTGCTATATTTATTATAATGAATCCACATTATATATTTTTCAATAACACATGTAGTTGGAGTATAAAATACATTCTTTTCATGTTAAAACAGAAATGTTTTTGTCTCAAATAAAAAATTACATCTGTCAAGAAAAACGTTCCAGAAATTATTTTTATTAATAGTTAAGTGTATCCATATGTTTAATAGAAGGAAATAAACCCATAACATAATAAAGCACTCATCCTGACAGATTTGGCTGTAATATAATGGTTATTATGTCAAGAAGAGTTGTGGTTATTATGTCACAAAGAAGTAACAGTATATTGTATAGTTGAGCACCAAGAGGAAATGCAATCATAGCTCCAAAACTCACAGAGGGTCCTTTTAATTTAAAAGCAAGCAGACCTACTAAGTTTAGCCTGACAAACTCAGAGGTGTCCCTTCACTTGGTATGTTCTATTTCATTGTGAACGATGTTGATGTCGTTTGGTTTGTTTGTCGCTCAGCAGTCATTTTGCACACGAGGGCTAATTAGACAGGAACCTACAGTTTAAAGTGGATTCTGAACCACTACAAACATCCATGCCCAAAGTGGGATTTGAACCCACAAACTGTTGAACCGAAGGCAAGAGCGCTAACCATTTGGCTGTCAGCTCGGCTATTGTGAACCATGACCTATTTCCCATAATTCAGCTGCCATGAATAAACATGACAGATTTTTGGATGAGTTGATATAAAATTTACTACTTTCAGGTTGTGAGAATGATGCCTTGCACACTCATGTAATTTCAACCTCCCATAAGGAAACATAATATGTCTTACACTATTTGAGTGTAGTTAGAATTAAATTCTAGGATTTTCCACTCAAAATAATGCAATCTTGGCGGACAATTATAATTGGTTATCAGTGATAATTCTTTTTAATACAGAAAAAACATATAAAGTTAAATGAATTATATGTTCCTGAATTTTCATAATTAAATAAAATAACTTGTGAATAAAAATAAATAGTATTTTTATGTGTGCATATTCAATTCACTGCTTCTATTTGATTTAGGGTTTGAATTTATTTAATAATGCCCTTTAAGTTCTTTTCAAAATACTTTATCTACAAAATTAAATTTTATTCCCTATTAAAGTTTCATAATCAACAAGACATTATGAATTATAAAATATTATGATAACAGTTACATGTTTTGTCATACATTTCTTGGAATCAATTGATATATTTTCAAGACTTAGTAAACAAATTAATAAAATTATGCTTAAAACTGGAAAATTTACAAAATATTTACAAAAAATCAACTTACTTAAAGACTCTAATGATGATGCCATATTTTCTATATTATTTATACAATACGGCTAAAAAATTAAAAATTTTATATCATGTACATATTATTTCACATATAATATTAGCATGAAAAATACATTATTCTAAAATTTCCCTATACATTTTTGCCTTTGTTTAAATATCATGATTGAAAAATTAAGTAAATAAAAATAAATAATTTTGCTTTAGTCACCTACACTGCTTCTATTACTTTAAATGCATGTACATAAAACTTATATATATATATATATATACATACATATATAATTTAAACTATTTAACTAATGTAAAATATAATTCATAGTTTAATTTTCTTATGTGCTTAAAGATATTATAGATATAAAATATTCTATAAATTCTAATAGTAGCATATATTAAAATTTCTTAAAAATAAGTATTCAATTAATTTAAAAGTGATAAAAATTGAGTTATAGACAGTGGTATTGAAAATATAGTAAAAACAAAATTATTATTAGCTTTTGAAACCTCATTGTAAGTAAAAAAATTAATCTTTATGAATTAGACAAGTTAGGTAAAAACATAAATTGTTCAGTTTTGTTGAGGGAGACATTTTTTAAAAGATATAACATGCATGAAATACAATATGCATTTTTATAAATGATTATAAAATGAAAAAATATATAGGAATATAATATGAGCTTTACATGAGTGTCATATTTCGTTTGCAATAATAAATTTAAATACAGACATTTTGATTTTAACACATGTTTTTGTGTAACATGTTTTAACAAATGTTTAAATTGTAATAAAAACACTTTCACTGTTTTATTAATTCTTGTTATTTTATAAAGGAAAATAAATTCAATATAATTTTGAATAGCATGAAATTTATGAATATTTTTGTGTAAATATTTTATTTCATTGACTTTTGGATTGTATGCACAATTAGAAATTTCTTTATCAACATTTCAAATTCAATAACTTAAATAAAATTACATAATAAATACAAAAATTTGTTTTGCTTTTAACAAGTTATGAAAACTTGTTTATATGCTAAAAATTTTTATGTATAAAAGTTACTAAAAAACAAATAACATAAAAGATAGTTGCAAATAATATATTATAATAGTTTCAATATAATCAAATGTAGTAATAATCAGAACAAAATTTTACATATTCTTATATTTTACTTGGAAGTAAGTATGATATACCCTCCCCCCCAAGTATAGAGCCCCTTAATTACCCAGTTAGAGGCTTGATATTTCTGATGTCCAAATCTTGGCAACCGTAATGTAATTCTATGGAGTTTTCGCTAATTGCATAGAGAAATAAAGGAATTTAAAGCAATTTTTTTTAGAATTTTCTGCTACCAAAAGTTGGACTTAGACCATAAAATTATTTTGTGAGTCATTAAATAATAAAAACGGCAACGTTTAAACCATTAATAGTCGAAACTATTTTATGATGCTAAGGTTTGCTATTTTCGTTTTAAAATCGCTCTTTTGGCAGAGTTTGGGTTTGTTTACTTTGATAAAGAAATTTGCATGTTAAAAAGTAAGATCAATATTCTTAAAATAAATAAAAATGGCTGGAAAGGCTTATTTAAAATGTAATTAAGTTTAAAGTTAATATCTTTTTACATGGTATCTTGTTTGAAGTGTTTATCATTTTATTTGCATTTGAATTACAGAGTTTGTACATTAATTTTGTTAAGTTTTTAAATTTTGTATTTTCCCGCCCCAAACACATTTAATAAAAAATAAAATGAAATAAATGGCTCAGTAAAATGCAAAACTTTAAAATTTATTTTAGATTATATTATATGTGTTAAGTATGTATTACTCTCAAATTATATATTGTAAATATATATTGCTTACTAGTTAATTGCAATATGTAAAAAAGTATTTTATTTTATTTTTGTTAGTTATTATGTGTATGAAAACTGTTGTTATATATCACTTAAGTTTAACATAATTTAATAAAAAATAGTTTCTCTACTAGACCTTTTTTTTTTTATAACACTATATGTTAGTTTTGACATAGGCTTATGTTTTGTAAATATGTATAATTAACTTGTCAGTAATATACTAATATAGTAAATTACTTACAATCTACAATTGTTTGTTTGTTTCTTTTCTTTTCTTTTCTTTTCTTTTTTTTTTTTTTTTTTTTTGTATTTGTACAACACAATTTTATTCAAATCTTAAAAAATACTAAGAATAGTTTCTGTACATTCCAATCTTTTTTAAAATTATAACAAGAGAAAACATTAGTTTTAGTAAGAAATATTAAGAAAGTTATCTACATAATTTTACTATTCTTTACAAACAGAAAAACAATATAAAAAATATTTTTATATTACTATTCTCATTGTTACAGCCTTAAAATGCTGAACTATAAAATTTATTTTCGATTATATTATATGTTATAAATATGTATTACTCTCAAATCATATGTTGTATATAAGAATATATTACTAATTAGTAATAATATATACTTACAATATGTAAGAAATGTTTTTTTTTTATTTTTGTTAGTTATTATGTATGTGAAAACTGTTGGTTATATATTACTTACAGTACAATATAATTTAAAAAATAGTTTCTCTACTGTCCTTTTTTTTATAACACTATATGCAGGCATATATTATTAATGTAAGTTATAACATAGGTTTATATATTGTAAATATGTCTTATTGCTTGTCAGTAATATTATATTATTTTTATTTTTGATATTTTTTTTCTTCTTTATTAGTGAAATATAGTTTAAATTCATAAAAAAAAATATTAAGAACAATTTTTGCACATTACAGTCATTTTTAAAATTTATTATGGAAGAAAATATTACCTTAGAAATGTATCAAACAAAGAAAACAAACGAATCAAATGTAAAGTAACGTATGTAAGAATGTTGTGTCATACAAAGTTTTATGGCAACCATAGTGTTTGTGACAGGTCGGGAAATACATGCGTCAGCTCCCCTTTACAGGAGCCTTACCCAAGTAATTACTCATCAAATCTAGCGTCCTTTATTTTGATTATAGTGTTGTCAAATTGAGTTTTTGCTACTTTTCAGAATTTTTTGCTGCCAGATTTGATTTTTCTCATGTTTTATATCATTTTTA
This sequence comes from Latrodectus elegans, assembly GCA_030067965.1. Lineage (NCBI taxonomy): Eukaryota > Metazoa > Arthropoda > Arachnida > Araneae > Theridiidae > Latrodectus > Latrodectus elegans. The sequence continues at coordinate 24,003,983 of CM057819.1, read as the reverse complement.
CATCAATGTATGGTTTTTTACGGTAGCAACAGTATTTGAAGTTTTTATTTTACTTTCAACTGGAACTTTTTGTTCTATGTTTGCTATTATTTCACCATTGCCAGCATCCAAACATCCTAAATTGTTCTTTTTCCAATTTCTTTTTATTTATTCATTATTTATATCTTTTTTATTTTGTTTATTTATTGTATAATTTTCTTATATATTTTTTAAAATTTTATTTTTCTTTTATATTTTCAATTTTGTAAACTGTTCTTTTTTTCCAATTTTTTTTATTTATTATCTTTTTCTTATATATTTTTGTTAATTTATTATTATATTTTATTTTTGTCATATTAAGTAAATCCAGTATTGTTATTTATTTATCTCTTTTACCGGTTGTTTGGAAGAGAAAACAAACCCAAGAAAAAAGTTTATTATTCATTTTATATTACTTATTTAGATTTTTTATACTATTATGTGATTTAACATTTTATAAAATGCATATTTTTTAAATTTTGGGAAAATTCCCGCGTTAAAAAAATGAGCTTAACTTGGCGACGAAAAAAGTTGCATTGGGAGGGGATATCAAACTAGTTCCAACATCAGTGCCACAAAACTTATTACACATAACTTTTGGATATGACATTTTAAGGCCAGTCACTTTAAAGTGTATTATAAAAACACAGTAAACATATATTTTTTAATACAATATGGAAAAAATTATATACAGAGCGTATTAACACATTTTAGAACGATTTCGATAACGAATTAAAAAAAAAGTAAATGTTTTAGAATAAAAAATTTTGGCAACAGCTTATTATTTGAAATGAGAAATATCGTCTGCTGCTTTTAAATTTATTCTTCTTTCAAACTGTCACATATAAACATGCTATGAAATGAAGGATGTTTTTGCGCTTTCCGAAGATAAACGTTCTTATTCCAGAATTCAAAAACGTTGTGAAATGCATGGTATTAAAATTTCTAAGTGCAAAATAAGTAATATTATTAATCGGACAGGTAAAAACTGTCAATCATTTCTACATGGAAAGCAGATTTCAAACGAATATCTGTAAAAGGTACGTACTGTTTCAAATCTTAAAGAGAAACCGCTGGTAACAAGAGAAATTCCGCCAACACAGAAGTCAATTGCAAAATCTTTAGATACATCTGTAGCAGCAATAAATAAAATATTAAACCAATATTTACAACTTAAAAATGTTAAAAAAAAAAAATAATAATGTTCACTAGCTTTTGTTGAGACATGGGGCTCAACGCAAAACATTTTGTAGTATCCTGTATGAAAACCACTTAGCAAAATATAAATGGAAAAACATTGTGACCCTTGATGAAGCATGGGTTTATCTAAATGACTGTAACAAAAAAAAAAGGATTTTTTTCTATAGAAAATGAGGAGAAAAAAATTTACAAACCCGTTTCCGTCAATATAAACAAAGTTTCAGTAAGGGGTTTATGATTCTCACAGGTTTCTCCTAGATGAGAAATTAAAACTAAGAAGAGTGGAAAGAAATGTTAAAATTATCTCATCGTACTATCAGGAGAAGGTTTTACTCCCAATATTTACAAAAGAAATTCAACTTCTTTATCCCAATGACTTTCAAAGAGAGAAATTTCATCAAGACAAAAGCTATGTCTTACTTCGAAAACTACCACTGCACTCTTTGAAAAAATGATGACTAATACAGGCATTGCAATGTATACATTTTCAACATATCCCTGCGAAATCTCCTGACGTTTCACCTATGGACTATTGTGCCTTGGGTCTGTTAAAAAATGCTCTTTCTAAACGCAAACCCACCACGATCGATGGACTATGGAAAGTAGTGGAAGAGGACTGCAAAGCAATACCCCTGGAAATATTGCGAAAAGCTCTTCTATCATGGAAATCACGAGGCAGACTTATAGTCCAGAAAAAAGGCTAGCAGATCGAACATTAAAAAAATAATCTTTACATTTTAAGCATTAATTAAACAGCCGCGAATTCATTCTAAAAATGTGTTAATATTCTCTGTATATATGTATCTCAAATATTTCTTCACTGAATATAATAACTATTAGAAAACTTACAATTTATTAGCTAATAATATAAATAAAACACAAAGAACTATTTAAAAATATATATGTATATTAAATAACTTTTTCCCTCAAATTAAATTGAGTAAGCTTAAAAAGAAATTAAAGTTTAATATTATAATATTTACCTTGGAATGAAGCAAATAGGAGTCATCAGGTACAAAATTGGAAGTGAATGAAGATGTTTGTTCTGGATTTGAAGGCTGTATCAGTTTTGTAGATAAATTTTCATATGATGTGAGTGGTTTGTTCTTCAGAATTTTGTCGTAATTACTAATTTGATAAGATTCGTTAGCGAGATTATCCTTTTTCTCTTCTGCACTGGAAATAGTTTTTAACTGTACACTAGAAGACGCATACGAAAGTCTACGTAATTTATCAGGATCAAAAGAACCAGTAGATAAAAGTCTTCGGCGAGGGGACACAGGATAATTTCCTTCAAAAGTAGCTGCTGCCCCATGACTCTGACAGTTCTTACCAAATGAACTTAGAGATTTCTCTGGAGATATCTTTTCAACATAAGTGTTTAAGTTATTTTTCTCTTCAAAATTGCTTTTGGAGTTTTCATTTTTATCTTCAACATTTTTTCTTAAAACACTTTTCTGAGACACATGGGGGAAAAAAAAGGATAATTAATAAAATTTAAAATATATTTAAAAAAATAATAATAACTGAGCTGTTAAAATGTGTGTTATTCTGTTAAGAAATGAAATATACAGAAAAGTCCTGTATACTGAGCTTTAATTCAATTAATATTGCAGTTACAATGTGTGTGTGAACAGAAACTTTTATGGGGAAAAAAACTTTCATAATTTCATTTTAATAGTACGTTAAATTCATGTTTTTTTTTTTATTTGATCTACCACACACATTATAAGAATCACATTATACAACCAAGGCCGATCTCAGCCTGTTTGGGGTCCGAGGGAAAAACTACTTTGAGGGCCCTTTCTGTTCCAAAATAACAAACTTTTCATTCGATTTGGCATACGATTCTATTAGAATGACAATATAAAATAAACTTACTATTCAATTTGAAGGCCTAATATCATATGGGGAGCTAGAGCAACTGCTTAGTATGCTCCTGCCTAAGTCAGGCTCTGAATATAACAGGTGCTTAATGTGTTAAATCATAGTAAAATATAGTTTTCAATTATTAAATTTTTGCTTTTATACTTTTTAAAATTTAAATAGAATGTTCAAATAGTTTTTTTTTTTAAATAAAGGAAAATTAAACAACAATCTATTTACAAAATGAGTTTTAGAAAATTTTCAGTATTCATAAAAAATGTGCTTAAAATAACATTTTAAGATTTTGTCTAAATCATGAAATATTAGGGTGTACCACCTCTGCTAGGTTTGATAAAAATAAAGCTTTAAAGAACATACAAATATATTTATAATGAACTAATAAAATATTTATCTATTTTAAACTGATTAATTAACTTTTGAGACATTTAAGCATTTTAATTGTTTTACAAATAAAATATTTATATTTTTGATTTGTACATGATAAGTTAATTCCTGCAGATTAAAATTATTTAATAGAATTAAATGGTGAAATATGAAGAACCTATAGAACATGTAAATATTTTTTAAATTTTAGATTCACAAGGAATTAATTCAGTAAAAAAACCTTTAATAAGCTTTTCAATCAAAATTCAAAGAAATTTAACTTAATCAAATTAAATAAGCTTTAGATAACAATTATGTTTGTAAAACAACAAATATAAGTGACACTGATTTACACTAAAAATTAATTAAAAGCAATAACAGTTAAATTAGCGATAAAAATGTTTAATAATTTGCAACTTTGTAAAAGTTTAAAAATAAAATATAACAATTTTAAAAAGCATTTAAAATAAATAATAAATTTAAATCTTTTCATGAATATTTTCTCTAAGTTATCCAAGCATGGCAGAAAAAAATGAAAGAAATAGAAGGCTAAAAAACAGTAACACAGTTGTATAGAGATAGAGATTTTGGTAAATTACAATACATAATGATGCACTGCTGGCCAATCAAAAAGCAACACCATGTATTTGCGGTGATAAGATATGCAAATCATTAGCATTTCAGCGCATATATACATTATAAGCGAATACAGTACAACATGCAAACGTCATATAATTGGAGAAGAAATTACCATATAAAATATGGCAATTTCTTCTCTTTCTTAGGTGTATATAAGCTTTTAATAATTATGCTTCGCAAAAGACATAGAACATCTTTTGAGCAGGTTTCTGAGCGCGACAGAGGTAACACAGCAGCCAACAGCGACTGAGATTTATCGCTTACAGGAATTGATGGTCATGCTATAAGAGAAAAAAAAAATTTTTTTAACCAGTAATCGCTAGATGCAGCCGTGTACAGTGAACGATAGGACTGATCGCACCTACTTCATAGCATCACTGCAAACATACTGTGCGTATGGCAATGATAGATCTTTCATACACATTATGCAGGAAAGCACAGCAAATTTAATCAATTACACATTCTTCAATGTCTGATTGTACCTTTCAAACTAGTTAGCAGATGAGTGGAAAGTTCACATTGCATTCTTTGCTTCATTTACCTTTGACTAAATACCACAGACATTTTTGCCATAAACAGTGCAATGGACAACAGATAGGACAACGGAATAGAACAACATTGTCTTTATTGAAGAATCCCATTCTGCCTGCAGCACCATAATGATTGGATTCTAGACTGGAAACATTGCGGTTTCTAGAATCAAGTATTGAATTGTTGTGTTGCTACACTTGCAAATGAATTATTGCAATGCTACACTGGTCCAACACCTAGTATCATAGTTTGGATTGGTAATGGATTTCACTCCAGCACCCTTCTATTATGAGTCACTGATACACTGAACAACCAGTACTATATCTATGAGGTATTGGAGTTTGAAGTCCTCAGTGCTTAATGTCAGCCATATTCCAATAAAATAATTTGCGATCATACCTTTATGAAGTGTTCAAGAGTTCTTTTTCATTAATTAAATTGAATTTTTTCCTTGGTTTACTTGTTCTTTAATCCTATCGTCCTTCAAAAACGTATGGCCCTTTTGCTTGCACAACTGGCAGAGATATATCACTGACTGCTACACCTAATCAATTTAGTCGTTGGAGAGAAGCTGCTTAAACAGTTGTACCTTAAGGGTATATCCAAGATTTCTCTGATTCTAAGCTGAGGCGTTAGGCAGAGACTATAGTCAACAATAGCAGCTACATTAATTACTAATTTTGTCATCAAACTTCACAAGAAGTTGTAAAGTCAGTCATTTGATTTTTATATAACATGTTATCTAACAAATTTTGTATTTCGCAGATAACTCATTTATCTTTGTATAACATGTTATCTCTTAGTTTGCATTTTTGGTGGCCATTAATATACATCTAATAGGAAAGATTTTAATCGTTTATTAAAATAGAATAAATAAATATACTTGTTGAATACATTTACATAAGAATTCCTGATATAAATTACCACAAAAATTAAAATATATTAATATAAATAAAAAATCTTACTTAGAAAATATTACTAAAGTATCATTGCAAAAATTTTTAATGAATAATTAAAATAAAAATTCTCTTATAACAGATAACTATAGAATTAAAAATTGATTTCAGTGAAAATGTTTACCGTGTATTCTTCTTGAGCTTCTGACAAAAGAGCAATAATATCTTCTTGTGGAACTGTCTCGCTTTCAGAAGCACATCTCTGACGTTTGGAAATAGATGTCTGTTTTAACATAATACTGCATAAAAATACAAAATACTTTGATTTAATACATAAACTTAAATGTATGTTGAATTGCAAATATTTTGAATATCATTACTTCAGTGTCTGAAAATCCAAAGTAACAAGTAAAAAATATTTTTTTTAGAAATGTAGTTACAGAACTAAATCATGGCAAACAAAATACACATTTGTTTCACATATTTCCTTTTCAAATTTGTATTTGAATGCATTTAATTCATTCAATTTACAAAATTATTAAAACAAGATTATCATTGAAAATCTATCAAGATAATTTAGCTAAAAACTTATGATAGGATATCAACATAAACTTCTATGAAATTATTAATGTTAAAGAAACTTACACTTTGAAAAGTGATATCATTTACTCTGAATAGCAGATATTGTGCATTATAAAACATAGATCATATGAATGAAATGAAAACAGTTAGTAGTAACATATTCTTTAATAAGTTTTAACTAAATTTATTTAATTACTTACAAGTGTTCATGTTAATGAAATAAAAATATGAGCATTTACAAATAATTTTCAATTTTCTGTGTTCTTAATCTATTTTATGCAACGATGTTTGTTCCCAAATCATACAGATTCAAGAAATTTACTTTGCAAATTGTCAATATTTTCAATTTGTGAAAAAAAAAATAGCATGAATGCGGAATATATTCTATAAATCTGAAAAATGCTATTTAAAATTGATAATTATTTGGACAGTTTATCAAAATTTCTGAGCCTATATCATTTATTCATAACTGCATAGTCATGAAAATTGTTTTGTAACAATATGGATTTCAATTAAAATGGAGTAATGGTCATGATCTCTAAAAAGCTTACTTATTAAAATAAAAAGATTACTTTAAAAAAATCGTATTTTTTAATTCAACTATCAATTTATCTCTTAACCTGGTTTGACTTCTATAATGTTATACCAACCCCAGTAATAGCTAATAGACTAATTTAGTACCTTAGGTTTAAACTACTAAAGTTATTTTAATGCAAAATTGGCATAAAATATAAAATTTTAATATAATACTGATATGAATTCAAATTCATTATAAATCTTAAAATTATTTATTATATTTTTAAAATATAACTCTAGTTACACAACAGATTTTTCTAGGTTAAATATATCAATAAAATTTAAAATTCTAGATACAATCACAAAATATATTTTTTTGTACTAAATACAGATATAATTAACTGAAAATTTCATAACAATTAGTAGTAAAAAAGAAATATATATTATATAGTTCAGCATTTTCACATTTAATTAAAAATGGAAATTTAAATCCATGGACATTTATACAATTAAAAAGTACTGCATGTTTTTTGGTAATTTATTAGAGAAAAAAAATTTTTTGATACTAAAATTTTAAAATTTACTTTAAAATGTAGAAATTCCTCAATCTATTTTGGATGATCTAAGACTGAACAACATAAATAAAGAATGAAATGTTTTCTTTTGATTTGGTATTTTTTTAATTTTTAATTTAAATATTACATAATAAATTTTAGTTTTGAGGTCAAACAGAAATTTATTTGCACATAAAATTATTAAGTATCTTTTACAATATGCAATCAATTAACCCAGCACCAATTAAAATTAAGAGGTATAAATTAAAAAAAAATATTTTGATATCATCTATTGTTCAAAATAAATCTGGCAATATATTCTTGATCTATTATTCCTATTTATATTTAAAAAAAAATGATTTCAGTTTAACTCATTTCATAAAATATTTTAATTTTACCACAAATTTTTATGTATTAAATAATTTTTTGCAAAAAGAAAAGTTTTTGTTTAAAATTAGTATAGATTTAAATTTATTCAATATTTACTCTTAAAAGTTGTGACATAACCGATAAATTCTAAAAGTACCAAAAATTTAGGAATCCTTCAGACACATCATGAAACTTAAAACACCAGCGTTTAGAAAATTTTATATAATACGTCTCAATTTATTTATTATATATATAACTAAGAGAATAAAATTTAAATTATTTTATATTTGCAATAAAGATACTTTTTCTTTTATTTTAAATATACATTATTATTTAAAACACTTTAGAAATCAAAGCAAATTATTCAATTAATAAATTTTGAAATTCCTAAAAGAATGATAAAATAGAATTGAAGAAACGAAAAAATTAATAGTGAAAAAAAAATAACACGGCAATTAGCATTTAATGATTTTTTTTCATATTTAAAATAAATTAACACTGAGTATTATAAAAACATCCATTTAAAAATTATTTATAGGTCTTTAAAAATGCATTTGAGATATTTAGCTTATTTTTATAATAAATCATTAAGTATGTCATTACATAATTAACATTTTGTTATAATATAATTCAAAAGTCAATTTAAATTATAAAGATGATAATTTTTAACACAAATCTTCTAATTACGTTTGTATCTTTTTGTAAATTCGCTGAAGATCGTTCTTCTCATAAAACCAGGAACCAATGATTTCATCTTTAAAAAGAAATAGGAATTAGATTTATAACTAAAGATGTAAGACGATACACTAAATATAACATAAATAAACATAATGAAACAGAGAAAAACTTGTTTTAAATGCTTGTTTAGTTACATGCCAGAAAAGAAATTTTCTAACATAATGTCAATGAAGAAAGTAATTTTTAGCTAGTATTACCTAAGTTATTTGGTCTATTATTTTTTTCTTTTCTTGAGAGTTATATACTTTTATAATACTTTCATTTTTATAAGTAAATATTTATTTATTAATATTATTGTGTATATATATATATACATATATATATATATATATATATATATATATATGTATGTATATATATATATACTAGATAAAAAATAAGTTTTTCAAAAATAAAAAAGAAAGTAATTAAGTAAAATTTTTCAGCGTCAAAAAAATGTAGAATTCATTTCAGCAGAGAAAATAGCTGCATATTTCAAGAGTTTGAACATTAAAAAATCGTACGCAAACAGAAATTATCAGACAACTACAGAAAAGATTACAAAAAAAAAAAAAAAAAAAAATCAGAAGAGTAATTTTAATTTTCTTTATTTATCATTTATGAAAATTTCTTTATTATGAAGCAGTCAAATATAACTATGATAATTACACAGGTATGCAAAACATGAGCAAATTAAAATAGATTGATTGGTTTTTCAGCCGCAGTGTAATAAAAAGGACATACTGTACCAAACTTAACTTTAAAAAAATTAGGTATTTTTATATTTTTTCTATTTTAATCATAATTTTGAAAAACCCAATCAACACTAAAATCTTAGTGAAAAAAACAAAAGTATACATATACAATAAATTTAAAATCTAAAATTAAAACAAAATAATTACAAAATGTAATACAAATGAATAAATATAAATAATGAAATTAAATAAATTTTATGAACTGATTGCCTTTAGAAAGTAGAAAAGGTTTTTCTGTGGAGGTTCTCCCACCAAATCAAGTAATGTTAAAATATCAGTTTTAAAAAAATATATAAAACGATGATGACTAAAATCTGAGTATGAAATTAAAATATTGTCGTGTAGATGAAGTGAACGTAGTAAAGCCAATGGAAACGAAAGCGCTCAAGATTTAATTAACTGAACTGAATCAGTAGTTACTTATATACAATATATTATTAACTGAATCAGTAGTTACTTATATACAATTTTCGAACCTTCCAGATTTGGAATGCCAGCAGAAAATTGGGAACTGAAATTTACATGAATTTGCATACTTAACTTAAATTAACAAAGCAAACAAAAATAAATTTTTAAGGCAACATGCCTCGCTTGCTTTCGAACCCGCAACTTCTCGGAGTCCGCTGCTTTACCGACTGAACCACGAAGACCTTCATCGATAAGTAATTTTCGTTACTATATGATATATGAACTGTATATGCTTTATCACTTGTTTTATACCACGGATTTGGCGCATTTATGAACAAATGTTTATGGGTGAAACGTGCGTGTCCGATACGAAGGCGTGTCTAACGAACATCAGAACACTTGAAACAGTAGTCATTGAGGTGCGAGATGGAAATATGGCACGTAATTTATTCGTGATCTGCAAGTTTCGCAACTGTTGGCATAGAAAATTAATAAATTTTTTTACACACTTTCTCACATCTGTATGAGGAATTGAAGACTGTATTGAAGTTGATGCAGCTTTGGCTGCTACATCGCAAATTAAAATACATGATTTTAAGTAGACAGCCATAAAATTGCAGTTAAAAAAATGTTGGCAAAAAAAGTGTGGTAAACATGCAATTCAGTAGAAAGACCATACGTATGCAAAAGTTAGGAACAAAGTGTAATAGACGATAATAACGTGCACAAAACGAGTGTGATGGTTCATTGCAGCTCAAAACTTCCATAAAAGAAGGATGGAGATGCAAATAATGATAATTGCTAGTGAAAATAAGTTTCTTCGTAAAATTATAGCTAGAAAAAAATCACTTAAATTTCATTGCCACTGACGTATCAGCTATTGGTTGACAACGAATGAGTTAGAAACACTTGCTATAAGTGCAAATGAATTCTCATGAAATATGGTTAGAAGAAATCACATGAACGACTTCAAGTGTGGAAGAATGATCGGAAAACTGGAAGTGGGGCGTAGCACGATGAACAGCATAGCTGCAGAGTTCAAAACAAGAACAATCAACACAAGAAAGAGTCGTTTCGCGCACTTGGGAAGCCTTCCAAACAATATTTACAACTGTTACAAATGATAGTGATCGCTCCAGGAAATCATCTCTTGCGGATGATCGATATATCGTCCTACAGGCAAAAAAGTCCGTCAACGAGCATTATTACTCAGTGTGAACAACAAAGAGGAGATAAGTGTCGCGGTTTACTGTATCCAGATGCATTCGTAAAAATGGCCGTCCAGAACGCTGTATCCATTTTAAAGTTGGCTAACAGCGACAATTTTTAGAATGGGGCAAGGCGCACAAAAATTGAGCATCATATCAATAATCATATCTTCTTCATGAATAAGAATCGTTTCAGTGATCCACAAGTGAATCTCAATGCCAGTTGATTTGAACAGGTCGGGACATGATTTTATCTAAGTAAACATCACGGAAAGAGACTTATGGTGTTTCTGAAGATGACAGTAGGGGTATTATGATAAACGGGCGACCTAAGCCACGGCAAACTAGACACACTAGGCAGAGGCGTAGTGATGGGGGGGGCAAGGCAGGCTATCATGCCCGGGCCCAGCTTGCAGAGGGGCGACAAATCATTTCAAAGATAAACAATATTTTTCAGAAAATTTCAATCTTAGTTTTAGTATAATATTTATTTTATTTGGTGAAATAAACTTTGCATTTTATAATTATTGTGTTGTGTCCACGGAGAAAAAAAAAAAAAAAAAAAGCTCCAGGAAAGAATCAGATTTGAAAATAAGTTGTTGTTAAAAAATATATGAGGAAGAGCTGCAGGAGCTTGAAATAAACGAAACTTTTATATTTCAATAATTTTACATAACTTAGTTCCCTTTAAAAATTATGTTTATTTAACCATGCTTTCTATTTTTATTTCTTAATCAATTAGATTATCAGCTTTCATTTTTTTTTATCCTTTCCTTTTTAAGTTTCATACTTTGCTCAAAGCTTGTGATACTATTGTTTTGTACTACAAATCTTGTAAATGTGTAAATAACGAATATATATATATATATATATATATATATATATATATATATATATATTCGTTATTTACACATTTACAAGAATTAGTTTTTTCATATGAAATTTCTAGAATATTAGATTGGTTAGTTCCATTTTAATGCATATAAGATTTTTTATTTTAGTATAAAGTTATTTGCCAAATTATTTGTATTAATGTTATATGGTAATTTTTGGATCTATTCTTAAGGAAATCACTAAAGAGTAAGCTCATGAAAGACTCCTATTTAATTTTGTGAATACGCCAAGATTCTCAGTGCCCTTTATGAGTCCTAATTGTTATACAGGTTATCTAAGTCAAGTTATATAACTAAAAAAAACGTCATTATAATATTAACAAAACAAGTTTGCTTTACTCAAAATAAAAAAAAGCATTCAATGAATATTATTTCCTTTGGCCCCTTCTGGATGTTATAACTCAAAAATTAAAAATTTTATGTCGAAAATTCAGTGTTTTGAAATGTTATTTGATGGACTATTTCTCATAAGAGATTAAATCTTTTTATATTTAACAGTATTTCATTAATATCTTTAATTTTCTTTTATGATGAAAAACGTAAAAATTTCATTTTATTTTGACTATAATAACGTAATAAAAATTATTCGCAGAAAAAGAAAATTTCATATAACTGAAATATTGTTAATGAAAACTTGTAAGAATTTAACTGTGCTAATTTCATGAGAAAAACCAAATTTCACTTACGTTATCAAGAAGCGATATAGAGTTAATATAGAAGTTTAAATTCAGTTGTTACTGAGACTTTGGGAAATTATATTATCCATTGTCCCAAAATAAAGAAATCTTTGTATTTTTTATCTCAGGCTCTATTGTAGCCTTTTAGCATAGTGTCGTGTTATAGTCGTGTTTCTTATTAGCGGTCCCCTTTGTCCAAAATATTGTGTCCGGCATGGAGGAATGAACTTCCCTCCATGGTGTTTGGCACCAGGCTGACCAAAACAAGGGAAGAGGGAATTTTTCATAATATAGCACTACAGTATGCCGAATAGGGAGTTGTCTCCCTGGAATCGAAATGGAGGGGATCGAGAACTAATTACCTAATCCAAATTCTAGGAAAACACAAACTTTCTTTCCTTTTTATAGTTCACACATAAGTATTTCGTTTGTTCCCAAACATAGCTTCATCGGAAACAAAAATGTAAACTTTTAAAAATCTGGAATTTTGACATTTAAAATATTATTGCGGTAAATTGAATTTTCTATCGACTATGTATTTTTCAATTTGAATATTCATTTCACATTTTAGCTGGTATAAATATTTACTAACATATGCTTGCAGTGTTTTGATAATTAAATATTAAATTACTTATTAGAAAACTATTCATTTAAAAGTAATTTATTTAATGTTTAAATGTTTTTGTTAGGATAACTAATTATTATTGACTCGTAATTTTGTCAACTTTACATTAGCACCTTATACTGAATATTTTTTTTTTTTCAAATGATAGAAGTTTAAAATCTATAAAGATTTTTTTATTTATGTAAATGTCTTTTTATTTTTAAGTGTTTTTTTCTCTTTTTTGTGTATGCTTAAATATACAGAATATATTTCTTAATTAATTAGTTCAGTTTATATAAAAACAAATCTTTTAACTTGAAAAATTCGCTCCAGAAATTTATAAGGAAATCGTACATATTTCTCATTCTACATTGTAAAATTTTAAAAATAAGATCTTTAAATGATATAAATTTATTGAAAGAAAAAACTTTGACATTGCATGAACAGCACTTCCAAAATTATTCTTATTAGAAATAAATTTTGTGTGATTTCAATAAAAATTAAAGCACTTATTTTAATAATAAATATACTTTAATAACTGAAATAAGTAGTTTTATCAAATGCCTTAAAAATATGAAGAAAATTTTTATTACTATGATAACTGATTGAGAAAATTTCTTCAAATAAAATTAGGCGTTTAACAGTTAAAATATATTTTTTATCTCAGTACTTGTAATTCTTCATAATAATTCGCATCAATGAAAAACTTGAAAGAACAATATAGATAGATTGCATCAGTTTGGAGAAAAATATAATTGTTAATAATATGATATATCTTGTTTGGTTGAAAAATTCTGATTATTTTAAATATACATAATTTTACTTGAATTTGTGTGTTTTGATTTTTGACATAAGAAAATTTGCAAAATATTTTTGTTGTCTATATTAGTGTTTCGTTCCTTATCTGAAATTTTCATTGGTAATGCTATGGCATGATTTAGTTATCTAAATTAAAATCAGATTTAACTTATTAACAAAGATCTTCTAATTTTAGAATAAAAAAATTGGTTTTATGGTATAAAAATGAAATATTATAAATTATCAATATTACGTTTTGGGATTTAAATTTTTTACAATAAAAATAATTTTGGTTTACATTAATGGTCTGAATGACATAATTTAAAAACCTATTTTAAATGCGAAATTTCTTATAAAGTTGTTGTTTTTCACTGGAATTTTTCTGAAATAAAAAAATGAAATAAAATTTTCAGTTTAATCCGTGGTAAATGAAATGTTTAAAAAGATATCATTGTAAAAAATCAGGTGAGTTGATCCTAAATTAGGGATGTAAAGTCTTACCCAATTATTATTTTGCAATAAATAGCTAAAGTTTGTGAAGTTAAAAATATTATAGAATTTTTGAAAATTTGTTATGATAAGTTATAGCATATGTTAAACACTTAATGATCAACAATTTGTAGAGTCTTTTATAACTAAGGTAATGCACAATTAATAGGAAATAAAGATACTCAATTGCTTCATTTGTTTAACAAGCTAGAAAAAATATAGTTAAAATTTTTAAGACATTGTTATGGAAATGTTAAATCATTAAAATCAATTTTCTTAAAAGTTAAAAAGTAATTGATAAATAAATATTCCGAATTCAAAATTGTAATATCTGGATCAAGGCCTACAGTGCCCATATCTTTCTTTACAGAAGTTTTTTTTTTTTTTTTTTTTTTTTTAAAGAAGGCCCTGAGGAGCGATGAGAAGTATATGTCCCGGTTTGGTGGTCAGCCCAAAGAGAAATCCTCGGTGTTTAGCTCCCAAGCATGATATGTCTTCAATTAATCATCTCACTGAGAGAGAAAGGATAAAAGGTTGAATTGACGTAGCTTGAGAATCGAACATGTAATAGAACACGGTGACTTAGCCAAGGAAGCAATAAGTCACCGTGTTTAACAATTGGCTCAATTTTGTCATACAGATTTCCATAGAACAGAAGTCTGTGGAGAGATGTGGAACTGAATGATGTTACTCGGCATTAGAAAAGAAATTAAACCTAAAACTCCATTAGAACTTCCAACATGCCTTATCTCAAACGGTAAAGATAGAGAGAAGAGGTTACCATTCAAATATTTTTAACTATTTCTGCATTAATTGCAGGCTATAAACGTTCATTAAGCAAAATAAAATTAATTTTGACTTATTTATGATCTACCATGAGTCAAAATCGTCTAAGTTTTTATCTTAAGTAATGAAGATTTAACAATCCTAAGTATAAAAAAAGAAAATTTTGTAATGATGAACTTTGAAAACGTAATTGATCAATTCGCTTCAGCAATGGCAAGAAAAATGTGAATAGTGTAGTATATATTAAATTGCAAATAATTACACATCTGCTTATATCTATGATGCGTAACGAATTATTTCATGTTTAAAAATTTTTTTTATGTTTTTAAAAATAATTGTATTAGTATATAAAATCAATAATATCTTTTTATAATTAATTCTAAATCACATAAGTCCGATTATTCTAATGACACTTTTGCGAATCCAATGTAAGTGTTTTTTGTATAAATTAGAATTGAATTTTGTTTATATTTAAAGCTTTGCTTGAGACTAATATTCTTGATTATTTTATAGTAGGTACAATATTTAAATTGTAATCTTATTACAACTATACTCCATTTACACTATAATGCATTATATATATATATATTCTTGTTACTTAATACATTTTATTCCCATACTTATATTGTATTACTATTTTTTTCAACGGGGCGCCAAAAAAGGTGTCGTACCCGGGCGCCAATTTTGCTCACTACGCCACTGACACTAGGGTGCGTAAGCTTGGCAGTCACGAGACTTGACGTCACATTGGTCGTCTTAGGGAGAAAGAGTTAAGCTGTGCAAAGCAAACATTATTTACCGCCTGTGTTCGAAGTTTAAGCAATTTAAAATGGCAGATCGTTGTTGCGCTCCTTACTGCAAATCTCGAGATCGTCCTAAATTGAAGGATAGAGCTGTTCCTACAATATTTCCTAGCTAAGCAGCATATCTGAGACTAAAAATGTTAATAGAATAAGCAGAAATGAAAAATTACAAGCTCAGTCTGAAAAAGCTTTATCAGATTTTATGACTGCTGATAAAATTAATTCTTTTGAAAAACTAACGAAAATACCTAAAAAAGTTTCTCTTCCGGATAGTGACTAAAATCAGAATAGTGTTTGACGCCAGCTCACACGGTAATGAACTTACTCTGAATGATTGTCTATGGACTGGCTCTAATTTAACCCAGATCCCTTTGATTTACTTATTCAATTTCGACTGAATAAAATTGGCATCTCCTCTGATGTAAAGAAAGCCTTTTTGCAGGTTTCCTTATCGGAAAAGGACAGGGATGCAGTGCGTTTCTTGTGGTTTGAAGAAGCAAATGGAAAACGCAATCTCTAAATTTACAGATTCAAGCGCGTATTTTACGGAGTAAATGCCAGCCCATTTCTGTTGTCAACTACCAACAAGAAACATTTAAAAGGGTTTAAAAACAAATATCCAGTCACTATAGGATTGTTAGATACAAGTTTCTACGTTGACGATTTTTTATCAGGTGGAGACAATCCGAATGACGTTTTTGTAATTTCTCGTGAAGCCAAAGCCATAATCTGAAGCCAATATGAACTTGATGAAATGAATTACTGATGATTGTGAATTGATGGAATGATGGAAAAAAGAAGAATTTGATGTGCATTCAATTCAGAAATCTATTAATCTGGCATCAAACTCTACAAAGGTACTTGGCTTGGGACACAACAGAAGATTAAACAATCTTCAACATCCAAGGATTGATGAAAATTTTATCAGACCAAAAGAACGCTAAACATTTCATTTTACAAGTCATTGGAAGAATCTTTAACCCATTGGAACTATTGACTTCATTTACAATAAGAATTAAGTTCCTGTTACAAGAATTGTGGCTTCGGAAAATCCAATGGGATAAACCATTACCTCCTGATGTCCAAATAGAATGGCTACAATGGTGCAATGAGCTGCCAAACTTGACACAAATAAAGATTCCAAGATTAACTACAGCTTGTATTACAGATTCAACTGTGATTGAAAAACACACTTTCAGTGATTTTTTCAAAAAGGCATATGGTGCTGCCGTTTATTTGCGAGTAATAAATGGAAATGAAATTCAAGTGAATCTAATAGCATCAAAGAGAGTCGAGTTACTTATCTAAAGAAAATTTCTCTGCCTCGACTCTAATTTCTCGGAGCTTTGTTGGTATTAATTAATGCCGTTAAAAAAATAACAGACCGCAAAGTTTCATCCAAAACTTATTACTGGACTGATTCAAAATTAACATTGTATTGGATCAAAGGTTTTACTAATCGCTGGAAGCAGTTTGTTGCAAAGGAGATGAAATCTTTGACGGAAATCAATTCCTGCTTCTATTACCCAGAAAGGAAAATATTTCCGCTATAAGTGTAGGGAATATCCCTACTCTTATCGATGTAAAATTCGCGGGAATTTGGGGAATGAACCGAAAATTTTTGGGGATATTGAGGGAAAAAACTCAAACTATCATTTTTCGTTTGATGTATTGTTTTGTCGTATATAGATGAAAAAAGTAAAATAAATCACGAAAATATGCAAAAAAAAAGTCTATTCGATCATCTAGTAAAGAAGTTAATTTATTTTGTACTGAGTAAAACAAAAATATTTGTCAAAAATAATAATAATATTTAGTAAAAAAAGAAATTTTTTTTTCAGGGTTGTCAGAATAAATATCGACATTTTCATGCTCCTGTCATAATAAATTCCAAACTTCATTCAGAGAAAAAGTTCCTAAATTCATTCTGAATTTCATGTTTCTAAGATGATTTTTCATAGAATAATGTCAAAAAAATAAATAAAAAACACACCTGTTGTTATGTTTTACACACCAGTGTAATAGTTATTTTATTCAATTAGCAAAATGATTATGTTATTTAAGGTTTTATATAATGGGATATTATATTTTTAGTCCTAAGTTTTTCAATCTAAGGCTGCACTTACCTGAGTGATTTTTGTACAGTAAGTAAGGTGCCTGCAACTGAAACTGCATATCGTTGGTGATCGCTTCCACAAAATTGGTCGTGCTCATTCGGTTGATTATAATAAAACCATGGTATGGATGTAAGGACCTGAAAGTGTACTTCTCAAGATAAGTTAATGATATTCATGCACACAAATTTTATGAAAATGATAGGGTTCGATATTTTTCAAAAAAACCTAGTTAGGAAGTTCGGAAATTAAAAAATTTTAGTAACTTCTCATGCCAATGAAAAGCACTGAGAATATTCATTATATTATTGACAGTTACATCAGAAATAAAATAACATCTGTTTGCGTTACTAATGAAGCGTCACTTATACATAAATTTATAATATAAAACTATACTGCATAAAAAACATGTTTGTATGTTTAATAATCAAGATTTTTTTAATATTTGTTTTTATTTCTTTAAAAATTAATGAGTTCCTACTGCCGTACAAAGATCACGCTTGTATGTATGTGTATTTATATGTAAATATAAATATATATATACACATACATACATACACACACACATATGAATATAATGTTAAAATTTAAAAAAAAAACATTGAAAAACACAGAAAGGAGTAAACTTTATATTATTTATTTTGAAATTTAAAAAAAAAACATTTCAAGATTATGTTTTAAAAATATAACACATGATTACAACTTAAGTATAGCAAGGGACACCATGATGACAATCTAAAATGTACAAACTACATACTACGAATGCTACAAATAGGGAAATTCGCTAAGAATAAGGAAAACTGCTGGAACGCTTTTTTATTTCTCAATTACCGTTCAATTCTGAAACAACCTGGAGCATTGACCAAGATCTAACAGAAAATTGGATTTGTTCGTTGTGTCTATAACTGATGGACTTTATTTTTTCGTGCTCATCTAATTCTATACTCTTTGGATAAAAAATATTTTATTGTTTGTCCAAACAATTAGTTTGTGTATCCTTTCCTGCAGTATATGAATGACATTAAGTAAAAGTTATGTGGGTGTTATTTTCACAGCAACATCCAAGAAGCCAGTTAAATTGTTAATTGGCTAATTAAATATTCACTTAAACTGCATAACTGATTATTTCGGTTCCATTTTTTCGATTAAATTTACAATCAGATATTTTTGTTGAAGAGTAAGATTTTTAAAAAAGAAGTAAATTTCATATTTTTAAGAAAATGCATTTTTTCTAGGAAAATAATCTGCCTGACGAAGTTTATTCTAGATTTTTTTTTTTTTACCTTTACCCTTATTAAAAAAATTATAGAATTGAATTGCCTGCTCAGTTTGACGGACCAGAAGGGTTAACAGAATATATCAGTCATCATTTGACGTGACAGTATCTGCATGACTGTCCTGAGAGACATTCCTTGATTCTCAGAATCGAATACATCCACAGCTTTGAAATAACATTTCTAATTGTACCTTTATTTTTGTTTATGCTATCGACAGACTTGAATACGTATAAGAAGATTCCGGTATCTCAGGCTGTCCGGATACATTTTCAAGTAACCCCTTTTGCTTAAAACAAGAACAGTAGGACTGAAGCAATCAAAAAAATAAAAAGAAAGAAAGAAAGAAACCTTTAAGAAATCTATCTTTGAATTTATATCCATTTTCTGGTTTTTGGATTCATTAGCGTTGATTTGTATATGCTTTATTACTATGCCCGTTTACCTGTATTTCTCAATGTAAATATTTGAGCAAGTAAGTATTAACAATGTACTCCAGTAATCATTGTTAGCACTATAATTTGAAAGAATATACAATGATATTGAATGGTTTATTAATGCGCTCGAGGCAAAGGAAAAATTTAATGAAAAATAATATATTCCTGAAGTCTTCGAAAACAAGTTCATCAAAATTAATTTTTTTCCATATTACGGAAGCTGTACAATTTTTAATACACATTTCTCATTCCTGATTTATTTCTTTATGACACTCTTTTTCTAAGCAATTGATAGTGAAGGATCGAATGTCAAGACATAAATTCATGTGTGAAAAACTTCAATTTACAGGTGAGATAATGAATAAAATCATGACTTTTGAGAAATAAAATTTTTAGCTAAGTGCAGAGGAACGATTTGTGAAGAATTTTTCCTCTTTTCAGTAGAATAATAACTATAATCATAATGTTCCTATTGTGTTCACTTGCGCCTATTTTTCCACATACTTTAGTCACATCTTCATAATTTCTACACTTTATTCCTACAGAATATTTAGCGAAAAAATGTTAAAATAACAGATAATGAAGTTGAAATATTTATATTTCACCCATTGAAAAACGCAAAAAATCCTTCATTGAAACTATATAAAAAAATTAATGCCGAAGTGAGAAAGAGATACTACTAACACAACAAAATATCTTTTTTCTTATATTAAACTTTGATAATTATTTAGTTCGCTTAGTTTGATGAATGAAAAAATTTACACTGTTCTAAGCATATATTCACTTAAAAAAAACTGTCATTTTTTTTATTTTCGTAATACGATTTACAATGTTCACATATGTAAAAATGTGGTTTTTATTTTACAAAATTAACCTAGATATTCTGTACATTATTTTCTTTTTAAATTTCCTAATGTGCCAACAAAACTTGTCTTTTTTATTTCCTTCTACAGAAAATGCAACTTAATCCTTGTATAGTTCTGAATACTTTCTTTCACTTCCCTTTAACTGAGCGAAAGCACGTTAAGCAACAATTGCCCGTAAATTGTACTAGGTATACAATAGACTTGTGGACCAAACATTCCAAATTTCGAGTGTAGTAGCTCTTCAGGCGGAAAATGAGTAAAAAGCTTTCCCAGAAAATTTATGAAATGCTATGCTTGAATTGGAAAAAAGTAGCAAATATATTACTATTTTTACAACATTTACGATTATTTAATTTTTGTTCTAAATGCTATTTTGTACCACAAAATGATATTTCCCATGTAGATCATATAATATCTACATGGGATGGATCATAATCTGAACGACAGATCAACAAATCAAATGAAGTACTGAATGCGTAAAAAGTATCTTTAGTTATGCCGCTATGAAATATTTTAATCAAGATTCTTTTCATACGTATTTCAATGAATTTTCTATTATGGTGCAAAAAGTAAACACATACCGTGGAATGAGTAAAAACACTAGCACAATTATTGTTACTTTTTAACTCATAATGTGGCTATGTACAAAGAAATTCCGATGTTATATATTTTCCCCTCGATACCAGCGGTTATGCATAGATGACAACTTCAAAAGGGCGAAACAAATCAGATTTCTGTTCTTGAAGCGAGAAGAATTCCGGAGTGGGGTATTACATCGTTTAAATTGATATGCAAAGCGTTCACTTGCTTAAATTGATTAAAAACGCTAAAGTCAAAATTTCAAATTAAAGATCAGCTTTTATTTTAAGTTAACTGTAGACTAGTAGCCAGATAAAAAGTTCTTTCCATTCCATGCGACGATTTCAACTGAATCCTAGACAATAAATAAGGCACAAAAAGGATTTTATTCATATGAATTCTGTGCAATTCAATTATTTTAAAATCTACGTTTCAACAGACTGAAGAAAAATATTTTATTCTGTTTCATGCAGTCGCGTTTTTATTTTAAGCTTGGGAAATAGGTTTTGTTTGTTTGTCAAATTGTCAAAACGATCGCTTTTGGCACACGATGACTAATTAGGACCGGGACCTACGATTTAAAGTGAATTCCAAACCACTACAAAAATCTAAACCCAAGGTGGGATTCGAATTCACGAACTGCTGAACCTTAGTCATTCGTTTACAAGCTTGGCCACGGTCAGAATAAGGATTTTGTATGGATTTTCAGTAATTCAATTAATTTAAAATCCAGGTTACAGCAGCTTGATAATTTTTTCTATGCAATACTTTCAATCTAACCACGGGCAAACAGGATACGCATTTTATTAATATGGTTTTTGAGCAATTCAACCATTTTAAAATCTTGGCTTCAATGTGCTAATAATTTTATTCCTATCCATGCAGTCGTTTTCAATTTAACCACGGACACCCAGAATAGGGACTTTATACGGGTTCTGAGCAATTCAACTTTTTTAAAATCCAGGTTTCAAACCAATAAAAGGAGAGCACCTCTTCTGCACGACAAGGCCACTTTTGTCACCAAATTAAAAGAACTGCGATGCAGGAACAAAAAGGGAGAAATTGAAGTAGGTAAGTTGTTGTCGTCATTTTCTTATTGACTCTTTTGTTTACGCTGAGGAGTGTTTTAAAAAGAAAAAAAAAGAATCCTCAACCGTTTTGAGGGGGAAACGGCTCGAAATAACGCAGAAAACAAAAAATAGGAAAGGAGCGTGCACAATACACAACTGGTGGTTTATTTTGGGGCATCTTCGCAGAGCCGCTGGCTCACCACACTTCCCAGAGTGATCAAGGACTACCTAGCGCGGCCCCGCACTCAATTTCACGACCACCGGATTAATTTGCTTCCGATTCACTTTTTTCGAACATCTGGAATAAATCGATCACAGAAACAGCTATGAAGTTGGGGTGAGTAATTTTCTTTTTGATTAGATTAAAAACTGTTACGTTGAATTATAATTTATTACTGTACTCCAAAAAGGTAAAACGAATTCTACATTTTCTGATTCGTTTGTGAACTCTTAGAGATAGTGTTCTGAAATATTTCAGAATTCACCTAACTAGAAATAAAAAATGGGGAAAAGAAACCTCTCATGTATTTAAGAATAAAAATTATTTAATTGAAGAAAAAATCATTAAATAACAAATGAAACCAGAAAAAGTTTAAATAGGAAGTTGGAAGTTAAATAGGAAGAAGAAAGTTGGAAGTTAAATAGGAAGAAGAAAGTTGGAAAACAGGACTTTTTTTGAGGAAAATGTTCTATGCGAAAATTAAAAATTATTGAACTTTTATTTCGATTAATAATTTACTTTTAAAAAACAGTAACTCAAATTGACAATTTTATGTGTGATTTAAATTCTAACTATATTTTATTCACAATTATTATTATAATTAAAAATTCTGTGTAAAATGCAAAGATTAACTATTCATACATGTCAGTAAATATTGATAGATAGATATTATACGAATTTTAGAGTTTGTTTTTCTAATCTTCCCAAAGATTTGAAAAATTAATTACCCCTCACAATTTTAATTTAAGAGATGGATACTTTTGAAACATTTATTATTTAAAAGCACGTGACTATAATTTCTGCCTTTACTAGTAAGTGTATCTGGGTGAGTGCTAGAGAATTTTAAGGTTTCCTCTTGACAAACGTGAATATGACCCACTCTCTATTACAAGAGCTCTCAACGCGGTGGATATTAGAATACCTTAATCGAGGCCGTTCTCTAAACGGTAAAGAAAAGCTAAAATTTTACAATTAAAATTATTTATTCAATAGTGAAATCATTATGTCCGTGTTTTTAAGCTATTTAAGAATATTAAACCTATACATAGTATTTTAAAAAATAGTAATTTCTGTTTGAGGTTCAATGATTTTAAATATTCTTCGCATTATTGAGAGATTTCACGAGTTATAATCAACAATTTAAGTAGCAAATACCATGTGAAATATTTTTAGGGAGGGGGGATAAATTTCATTTTTTCTCACAGCATTTCATGAAAGATAACTTTACAAGATTGTTTCTTAATCATTTTCAACATTTCAGGCAAAATCCTATTTTTATTACTTTTTTCTCATAAATTTTTATTCAACAAAAAGGTTAAAAATGTGTAATTTTTGTTACCTTTACGATTTGTGATAGCATTTCTTTTAATTTGCCGATATTTTTTTTTCTAATTTTCCATAAAAAAAAAAATTAAAGAGCGCAGATTTGCTCTTAACATGCACACAGGAATTGGATTAAAATAGAGGTTTATTCAATTAATATTGCTAGATAGTGAGGACATTATTTTGCACCGGTGCTAGCAGATATCAAAGCATCCCTTAAAATCTTTTATAAAAGGAATTTCTTAATGAAAATATTTATTAAGAAACTGGAAAGACAAAAGATTGCAAATTAATAATTTCCCTTAACTTCTCATTAAACGACTCGATATCAAAAATCAGTAGATAGAACTTGTAGAATTACATGGACTACAGTACAACTTATAAAAAAAAATTTACTTAGCTGAAATAGAGAATTCAAAGTTATGGTTATGAAGCTTTGATCACATACAAATTAATTTATCTAGTAATCCCAATAAAATGAAAGTCCAACATGACTAAGAATTAGTAGGAAAAAATTTAACTGTTATGAGTTTAGCTTCTCTTATTTAACATAAGAAATTAATGTCGATACATTAGTTTGCACTGCTTATTAAAAAATTCTCAGCAATTCTAAAGGTCATTTCTACAACAGAAAGTATTTAAAAAGCTAAGAAAACTCTGGAATTATGCAAGACTGTTAAGTTCAAAAAGATTTATTGAAAACTTATTTTAATAATGAAAATTGTCTTTTCCCAATATTAACCTTACAGTCATTAATAAATATTTTTTACTGAGGTTAGAGAAAGTTGTATTTTAATTTTGCTGCGTATTTAAAGATCTTTCAGATTCCAAATTAAAACACATTAACTTATGTTTGAATATAAATACATCAGATTTTAATTTCACAATGAACGAGAAAATTTATAATCAAGTCCATTTTTTCTTTCAGTACATTTGATTTTTTAATAGTAAGTTTATTTATATGAAGTTAAATTTTGTAATGGTAATTAATCAACTTGTTTGAAAAATAAATCCATACGAACAAAATTACTAATATCAACAGTATGAAACACAAATACCAAGTAAAGGACTAAATTAGCTTAAGAATAAATTTAGATGAATTTCAAAAACAGTTTAAAAAACTTGTATCTTTATGTCAAATTTACGGACCTGTCGTCAGAAAGTTTCGATTTTAGTAATTTTTTATTCTAAAAGTTTAGCAGATATTGCACTGAAAAATAATAATTCAATTGTTCTGAATGAGTTCACAGTGTAGCATTAATTACTTATTGCATAACTTAAGATTTAACTGGGGAATTGGAGGATTTAATTTGATAATTACTGACTAGAATGTTACTTTTCTTCTCTCATGTTTACCAGGTGTACAATCTGACAAAAAATTATTGGGACACAATATAAGTTCATGAAATTTTATCATAATATATAACTTAAATACACAAATGAAACAAAAAAAGTCGCATATGACATTTTGTTAAACGCAGATCACAGTGACTGAAACAAAACTCAAATATTAATGTAATTATTGTTATAATTTAAAGAAAAAAAGTAAAGACAAAAAATGAGCTCAAAAAATGTATTGGGACACTGCCCAATAAATAAATAAATAAAATAAAAAACAGCAAAAAAATGTATTGTTAATATTTTGTTGGACCACCTTTGTACTTTATGACCTCTAACAGTCAATTTGGCATGGATTTGACCAGTTTTGCACAAAACGACCCGTCGATTTTGGCCCACTCTTCAACCAGATGTTTTCTTAAAAGAATGCTTGTTAGAAATGTGGTGTTCATTGAGTTTTTGCTGTAAATGATCCCATACATGTTCAATGGAATTAAGGTCTGGACTTGTGCAAGAGTTTTAATCACACCAGGGCAGTGGTAAAGGGCCCATAACTTTCAAATGTGAGCAGTAAGTTTTGGGTCGTATTCTGGTACAAATTAAAATGGCTTGCTATTCCCAACTTTCTCGCACTATGCTTTAAATTTCGGTTAAGTCAAGATGTAATAGAATGTCAAGATAGACATATTTATTCATTATACCATTTATGAAATCTAAGTTTCCAACACCAGAGCATGCCATGCAGCCCAGACTAAGCCGAGCTGGCAGCCGAATGGTTAGCGCTCTTGCCTTCGGTTCAACAGTTCGTGGATTCGAATCCCACCTAGGGCATGGATGTTTGTAGTGGTTCGGAATCCACTTTAAACCGTATTTCCCGGTCTAATTAGCCCTCGTGTGCAAAAAATGACCGTTGAGCGACAAACAAACCAAACAGCCCAGACTAATTTGTTGCGGCCTTTATACTTAACAGTAGGCAGCAAATTTTTGACATACAATTCCGTATTAGATGTCCGCCAGACTTTTTGCTTCCCATCTGATCCGAAAATGTTATATTTGCTTTCGTTTACGAAAATTACATTTTCCCAAAATTCTGGTGGCTGCTTTACATACATTTTAGCAAATGCCAATCTATCCTGTCGGTTTGCTTTGGAAATGTTGGGCTTTCTTCGAGGTACTCTACCATGATACCTATGTTTTCTTAAAACATTTCTGACAGTTTCAGGATTTACAGATTTCCCGAACGTACTTTTACACCTCAGAGTCATTTTTACTGTGCTGGTTCTTGGATTAATGAGAACTTGTTTCACAATTCACCTTTCTTCACGTTCAGTAAATATCCTAAGAAGCCATGATCTCTGCTTTTTTTCAACACTATTTGTTTTCGTGAACCTGTGAATAATGTTAAAAACAGTAGACTTGCTCAGCTCCAAGATTTGTCCTATACAGCGAACTGATTTTCCATTTTTCCAATGGCTTATTACCAGATTTCGCGCATCCATCGAAATATCTGTGTTTTTCGCCCTTGCTCTACATGTAACCGATTTTATTGACAACTTATGTTGAAAATTATTGTCTAAAGTATTGTCTAAATTAAATTTTATTTTATGTGACATTTATTGTTTTACTTACTCATTTCAAAAGTGTCCCAATACTTTTTTGACCCTTGTTTGCCTTTAAATTATATTCAAAAAGTTGTATCAAATTATAAAGCTAAAATATTAGCAAAATTTTAATTATATAGTGTAAGCCAAATGTTAAAGCACCTCTTGATTACTTTTGCTTTTGTTTTAATGAGATAAATATTTTGCATTTGTAACGGGCAAGTAACATTTCGAACACGATTTTTCGGTATTCCTGCTGACGGTCCCCGTTAGCTACCGACCTTTATTTTCTTGCCCATTGCTTTGAGACGACGGGAAACAGTGCTCTGGTCAACATTCAATTGTTCTGCAAGATGTTCTTGCGTTAGGCCATCATCTTCATCTGGTAATGGTTGCAATTCAGCATCATCTTCAATTTTTTTTGCTGGTCCTCGTTTCTCGAATAGAAATTACCATTTTGAAACTTTTCAAATCCCCTATAGCACTGCGCATGGCTCAGAGCTTTGCCATCGTATGCTTCTACAAGCATTTGATGCAATTCGGTAGCATGTGTCTTCAGATGGTAACAAAAAATTAATGATGTAAGCAAATCGTGGTTGAAAGGCATAAAATTTGACATTTTCAACACAGTAAAAAAAACACAATGCACGCTGAAACTCGAACAAATGTAAACTAAACGTGAGTAGTATCAAATGTCAAACTATAAAAAAATCACGTGTCATGGTTTCATAATGTTTGCATATATGCGTAGTGACATTTGTTAGCAATCGTCTCATTTGATATGCATACACCTGGTACTTCAGACGAAAATTGCTATCAAATGTTGTTGGTTGATTAATTTGCCGTTCAACAGTCATTTTTTGCACAAAAAGGCTAATTGAACAGACATTTACAGTTTAAAGTGGATTCGAACCATTAACAACATCTAAGCTCAAGGTGGGATTCGAACTTACGAACTGATGAACGAAAGGCCAGAGCGTAACCATTCGGATGCCAGCTCGGCTACTGTTGAACTTGAATTACAGGCTTAGTTTGAAAAAACAATAAAAATAAATGTGACGGTTTTTACTGATATCCTTACCTTAAACAATATTTGCATAACTCATATAAAAGTAAATACCACAAAAACAAATGTAGTACGATGAGGTGGGATGTAATAATACAATGAATTTTAGTAGAATAGATAGCGCTATCATTTTAAAACAACATCCCAATCTTCTGTTTTAATACTTATAGGATAGAGTAGGTAAATTGCACAAAGATATTTTCTTCGAAGTAATTATTAATCCAGATCACATGCCTTGCAAAATCTGGTTTTCGACAGTACCTCATATTCTCGATGAAGACTGATTGAAGATTCTCACGTACCAAAGCAGAATCAACAAAAGACAACTTAGAGAGGAAAGACTACATGGAATGAGCATCATTCCCAGAATGATGGACTGTAAAGTATATGAAAACAAAATGCTAATTAGCAGGATTTAATCGTAGGAGGCACTTTATTTGAACAGAAGTGTATTCAATCTGCCAATGAGTCATTATGCAGTTAAAACAGAACGAATCACGACAAAGACTGAATCTTACGAGATTACACATCACGCATATTTTCTAAGAAATAGTGCTGTGATAGGCCAGAGATTCACTTCATAAAGTTCGTTTGGTTTATAATCCTTAGACAAAACATGGATTTTTTTTTTTTTTTTTTTTACATACAATAGCTAATTGGACCGGAATCTTATACATAAACGAGAATTCTGATCATTAGAATAATTCATGTCTGAAGTGCCAATCGAATCCATTAACTGTTGAACGGAAGCTGATCACCTTATTTATGTATACAGTGGTGGCCAAAATTGTGGATACTTTTGGAAATTTTTATGTTTTTGAACTTTGTATGCTTATAGAAAACGTAACGTTTCGCAAAATGCAAACTTGTATATATCATTTTAAAGAGAATGTATAACTGAATTCAATTCAATTATTTGCAATACAAAAAAAGTTAAACGATAATAGTTATCGATAAACATTAGATAGTGCTGTGATAGGCTATGCAGTGAGTTATCAGTACTTAGTAGAGTACCCTTTATTTTCGATTACAGCTTCACATCGACGTTTCATTGAGCTGACAAGAGCTTTAAGCTCTTCGTTCGTTATTACATGATGCTAGGAAAAAATTATAGCCTCAATTAGTTCCCTTTTATTTGATGGGCGCCTCAATCGGACAAGAGTTTTCAAACAGTGCCACAAAGTTCGATAGGATTGAGGTCAGGACTGTTTCCTAGCCATGGCAACAATTTAATGCTCTTTGTACGAAACCACTCTTTCGATATTTTGCCCGTTTGGGAAGGAGCAGAATCCTACTGAAAAATAAACGAAGCATTGTTGGGAAAAAGATTTCTGATGGAAGGTAGAAGTTTTGGTTCTAGAATAGTGTCAATGTGTATTTTCGGGTATTCAGTGTCCCATGATGGTGACCAATATCATCTGCTGACATGCATGACCAAATCATAACACTAATGGGTTCTTCACAGTTGCTTGAATGCAGTCAGGATGTAGCTCTTCTCCTATTCTACGTCTTACATATTTTCGACCATCACTACCGAATAACGATAGCTTAGTTTCATCACTCCATATAACTTGTGACCAATGATCATCTGTCCAATAAATGTATTCCTTTGCCCACTGTAGTTTTTTTTTTTTTTTTTTTTTTTTTTTTTCGTTGCTGAAAATTAAGATAAAGCTTTTTTCATGGAATTCTACCTCTCAGTCCAACAACTGTTAACTTTCTCCTAATTGTTCTTGAACTGAAAGAAACACCAGCATTATTCAAATCACTTCTGATGGCCGCTTTTGACAATATTTTTCTATCTTGGAGACATAGTCTTTTTATTCTTCTGTCATCAATAGATGTGGTGCACCTTTTTCGGCCTTTTCCTTCTTTTTTATTGAATTTGTCTCCTGATATCGTAAACAAAACTTTCGGGCTCCAGATGTAGTCACTGAACCAAACACCTGCCTTGGAATTTCAGAATAGGAAATACCACTTTCTCGTAACACAATATTACATCTCTTCCTAGGAGTCCAATCTACTCTTTTATTTAATGTCAATGATTGTTGACTAAATATTAAAAATTTTTACAAAAATTCCTACTTGTAATTGCAGTGTATAAGAAACAGGTCCTCCTTCTACAGAACAAAGCAAAATAATGAATTGTTTCAAGTATAAACATGATGTCAGCTTCTACTGGCAGTTACTAACATTTGATTGGTTCTTAGAACAAGAACATTGATTGGCCAGGAAAGCTAGACATTACAAACCACTTCATAACTGTGTTTTTTAATTATATTAAAGTACATATAACTTTTTTGTATTGCAAATAATTGAGTTTTATGTTTTGTATTGAATCCAGTAACAAATTCTCTTTAAAATGATATATACAAGTTTGAATTTTGTGAAACGTAACATTTTCTATAAGCATACAAAGTTCAAAACATAAAAATTTCCAAAAGTGTCCACAATTTTGTCCACCACTGTATATATATATGTGCGTGTATATATATATATGTATATATATATATATAACAGTTTAGAATCACCCTGTGTGTGTGTGTGTACATACACGCACAGGGTGATTCTAAATTGTTTTTACAAATTAAGAGCGGTGATAGTACCCTTCTAGACAAGCAAAAATTACAAAGGAACGCGCAATCCACTCTGAATGGCAGAAAAGAGAAATTTTCCGCCAGACAATGCTTGCCCAACACTTACAACAGTGTTGAGCAAGCGAATGAATAATACGAAAAATTTCACAATCATATTTATTATTTAGTGAAAACTTCACAGCAAATGCTCAAAATGTGTGTCGTTGCACAGTTGACACCAGTAAAAGAACAACTGGTGCACCCTCTCGAAGATTCCTGATGCCATATTAATTTTGTCTCCGGCAACAATGATTCAATCCACGAGACCTTCAATTTAGACAACAGACATCTCATGCACTAAAGATTTCATGTGCCCCCAGAAGAAAAAAACCCAGTAAGTTAAAGTCCGGTGAGCTAGGAGGTCAGGCCACATGTCGCCTACATACAATCCATCGTACAGGATGCGTGGCATTCAAAAAATTATTGACCGTGATGAAAAATGTGCTAGGACTCCATTGTGCATAAGCCACATGTCTCTCAGGATGAGAAGTGGAACAGCCTCTGCAATAAACTGGGAAGCACTTGTTCCTAGACGATACTGTATGTGGCACCGGTCAAACTGTCTGGCATGATGTAATACCAGGGGTCCTAGCTGGTTATCACTAAGGGTACCTGCTCAGATGTTCACGGAAAATATCTGCTGGTGTCCACGAGGGGTTGTACAGTGGGCATTGTTGTCAGACGAAATGTGTTAATTGGGTTTTCAAAGGACAACATCTACTCTGATTATAGCTTTTTCCTGATTGTAAATTTCTGATTATAGCTTTGGCCATTTGCATGCGGTAAATTCGTAATATTCTTGATGTGTCTCTACTTTCCTCTTTTCTGCCTCTGACAATAGAAGGCGAGCTTTTGTCTCTATGTAATTATTGTTTGTATGGATTGAGTACTAGAACCCTTTTTAATTTGTAAAAACAATTTAGAATAACCCTGTGTATATTATATATATATATATATATATATATATATATATATATATATATATATATATGCGTGTGCGTATCGTCTAGTACATTGTATCGCCCAGTGTATCGCCAATGGAAGACGTTACCTGAAAACAATGCTATTCAACTATGATTATAAATATCTTCATCAGGTGACTAATGCATAACTTCATTTTAATTAAAAAACACATCAGTTACTCAAATATGCGGGGTAAAAAAATATGCAGGCAAGATAATTTTTTATTTTGAATTGTAATAACACAAAAAATAGTAAAGATAATGAGGTAGTTGTGGTCTCGTTTCAGAGAGGATATCATAAAGTTGTGTGACATTATAGTTCAGTCGCCATCATGCGCTGTAATGCTCACCGTGCATTTGCCATACAGGTCTATTTTTTCGGGTGCCTCATTTCAATGCGAAACTACTTTGAGTGGCCAAGGCGTTCTCCCGATTTGGTCCTATGTATTTTCTTTTTGTGATGGTATTTAAAGTCACGGGGCCTATACTGGCCGCACACAAACTTTGGAAGACCTGAAATGAAATATTCAGTGAAAAACAGCGAATATATCAGTCAATGTGCTCGAAAGAATGATGAGAATAGCAGAATTCGGTTATTCTGCTTTTCTCATCATTCTCTCCAGCACATTGTATCGTCCAGTGTAAGACGTCACTTGTCCAATATGATATTTAAAACTATGTTAACTTTAAATAGGTAACTTTCGTATGCAAAAATATCTTTAATACTTTTTGTGTTATTGCAATAAGGAAGTTATCTTGTCGCACGCTGCATTAAATCGTATCATCAATATAGTGTGTTTAACTTATCTCTTTTTCTTAATAATAATGATAACACTAAACACATTGAATAAACTAATCAACAGCGTTTAAAATCGATTCTTAGAACTGAAAAAATTTTGAAACAAACCTATGGTCGTAAAT
Organism: Latrodectus elegans; assembly: GCA_030067965.1. Lineage (NCBI taxonomy): Eukaryota > Metazoa > Arthropoda > Arachnida > Araneae > Theridiidae > Latrodectus > Latrodectus elegans. Next base: position 23,971,883 of record CM057819.1, on the reverse strand, counting down.
GTGATCAGTTTCTTAGAATGCAGTAATTTACTTTCTTGCAAAATATATTTATTTATAAATATTTCGACTTACAGCGAATACACATAAATTACCAACATATATCTAAATAAAAATCATGAAGTTGAGGACTATATTTATGCCTTTCTTTCTCATTGCTATTTATAAAATGCCTAACTCATATCTTGATCGTAATGAAAATAGATTGCGACAAAAAGCTTTATGATAACAGATAATAATAAAAAAGTTTAACACAGGAGAATTTATCGTAAACATCCATTTTAATGAACACTGAAGAATAAGAATGTCAATCCAAACAGATTTTTCTCTTTGATCCACATTTTGACCCACGAAAGCAAAGTTGCGCAATGGGAAGTAATCGGATTATCCATAATCCTGTATTAAAATTAGGAAAAAATACGGATTAAAAAATACAATAATTTATAAAAGTGGATACAATGCAAATGAATAAAATCTGAATTTTTTTCCCCCACATTGAATGATCGTTTACATTTTACAGGCAAGAAACCTTCAGAAAATGGAATACGTCGACAATTTTTGATAATTATTTTTTTAATTTCATACTTTCTTTAAAATAAATTAAAAGATGTTAATAGAGAGAACTTCAGCACTGTGCGAAGATATTTAGATTTTTCTTTTATATATATATATAAACTTAATGATTCTTTAAGAAAACGTACTGTTCAAGACGAGTTTAACAAAAAGATTAGCACACTATCAATATATTTTTCAAATAATTTTCAATATAAAAAAATCTCAATAACTTTCAATTCGTGTAAGAAAAATAGGCGATATTCTCATTCAATAAAATACATACATATAAACAAACTTTATTTATGTTTTACTGAATAGGATGAACATTTATTAAATTATAACCGAATGAATTTTATTTTGAATGTAACTCATTTAAAATGGATAAAGATAATGGCAAAACCGAGTTTTCACAAACACAGAAACATATTAAAGGGAAAATATATATATATTAGTCCGTTTTCTTCACTAACTGTAAAATGCGAAACATTCAAATCAAAATAATAAAATATGAAGCAATATGCCCTATACAATTGTTCCTCAGAAAATTATTTAATAAACTAATGTGACATTTATAAATGAGCGTTTTGTAAATTTTACCTAAAATCCGATGTTTATTTCTAACATATAAATTTCTTCGTTTTTTATCAAAGTCAGACCTATTAAAATTTAGTAGCAAACTACTTCTAAAGAAAATCAAGATGCTTCGAGGCAGTTTTTCAGCTGCAAAATGATGGTCACAGTCACTGCAGTCTCGATCATTCTTAGAGAAGCTCAAGAGGAAGGACATTGCGTTTATTAATAGCAGCAGCAGCACAATCGTCTCTCATGTTTGTCTTGGACGCTGCTTCACCGTACTTTTCAGTGCTTTCGCCCATTTTTTTTGCTCCGAGATTAGGAAAACGATATTAGAAAAACGTTCGTGTCTAAAGTGATGTAAATCAGGGCTTGATTTACAAGGGCAACGTGCAACAACTCCTCTGCGTTTAAAGTGATGTAATCTATTTTTGATTTTAGAGGACGCAATCGGATATTAATTTAATATTTAAAGAGAGAGAGAGAGAGAGAGAGAGAGAGTATTGTTAAATTAATTTATTATCCCGTGCCAAAATAAACACTAAAAGTAATTATTTCGTACAAAAGCATAATTAGTTTGGTCTATATTTTTTACATTTATATACAAAAATTATATCCCTAAAATTACTATACTTTTATTGAGGTAGTTCATTCATGAAAATATTTAAGATGGTACACAAAAAACTGGCATTCAGAAAAAACATATATATAAATTTTCATTTCATTTTTTTTTCTCCCTCTATAATATAAATTTCAGAAACGAAATACGAATTCTCACTACATCTTGTCCTATAACTAAATTAAGAAACATTTCTTTGTATTTTTTAATAGTTTGCTTTTAATTTTAAACTATCAGTATTATTCGTTGTATTCGTATTATTCCTGTCACGATTTTTAAAAATTTTTTTCATCACGATTACTCATAAACTTTGTCTACGTTGATATCAACAATTTTTAACAAATAAGAAATCATTCGAATAAGTAATTTTGAATTTATAGTATCTATTTTGTTTTGGAATGTTATACAATAAATTGTACCATATAATTGAAATCGAATTTTTTTTTCTTCTAATTTTTCTCATTTTTTAAGAAAAATAAATTTTTTCTTTTCATTAAAAAAAGTTTTTATATACTGTTTTAAGGTATTTCACGTAATTTTGCTGCTTTTTAATTTGACATCAGCTTAATTTTCAGTGATGAGATAGGAAAAGTTAGGACCATCAGTCTTCCGCAAGGTGAGATTTCAGTTATGATTTCAGTTATAAATTGAAGAGGCACTAATAGTGTTCGTTTTAAAATGACGGAACGGACGGCTGGATGGATATATGTATGTCTGAAGTTAATTATTATAACGCAAGAGAGAAGTTTCCAAATTTAAAAGCTAGTTTAGGTGAGCAGAATTGTGATAACTATCAGGAGAAACGGAATATAAATTTATGTTGAGACATTCACTAAATATTTGATGAATGCTAAACTTCCATGCATAATTGCATGTTAAAAGTACAATTAATGGGTGAAAGCATACATTAATTTCTTTATTGGACAATTTTACTTATTTTTTAACAAATATTATTTCATCTTCGCAATTTGATATTATGCTACATCCCCTCCCCCTTTTTATCACTCCTAATTAAAACCTCATATCCTTAAATTACCATTTGTATTACTTAACATTTTCAGTCTTACATTTTCACATACATACATTGTTATTAATATGAAGGTGCATAATTTTTAGAGAAAGATTGTGTCATGATTGTGTTATAAATATCGGGAAAGTATATCAACGAGAGGTCAGAGAAATTTTTTCAAAGCTTGAATGAAAGCTTTCCTAAATATTTAAAACCTCCTATTAAAAGATCGTTATGAAATAAGAAAAATACAATTACTTTTTAAACAATTAAATAGCAATCAGTTTTCATCACTTATCTACTATAAGTAACATCATTCTTGAAAAAAAAACATGTACCCACTCTTGATCTTATGAAAAGTTTCTCAGACATGTTTCTTAAGTTCTGTATAAAAATGGAGAAAAGCCAAATGGTTTGCAAAAGAAATAAAAAATAAAATATTGTGCAAACAAAACAGAATTTGTTTTGATGAAGAAAAGCAAAACACAATACTGACTTAAAGGTACGAATAGAACTGATTTTGACTAGATTTTATTTCTCACACATTAATTAACACTAAAGTCGACGATAGGCGGAGATTTTTTACATAGTTCTGCCTAATCGTAGATTGGAGTTTGTTTGTCGCTCAACGGTCATTTTTTGCACACGAGGGCTAATTAGACCGGGACCTACAGCTTAAAGTGGATTCCGAACCACTACAAGCATCCATGCCCAAGGTGGGATTCGAACCCACGAACTGTTGAACCGAAGGCAAGAACGCTAACCATTCGGCTCCCAGCTCGGCAAGCGTAGACTGGAAGGTCAGCCTAAATATATGTATGTAGAAAATACAGACAAAACAAAACATTTTAATTCATAACGTGAAACTTATGAAAATAATTACTAAAAATAACATATTAATTATAAATATCTTATTCGCGTTTTTACATGTGAAGCAGGTAAATGGACAAAACACCAAAAGATGTATGTATACAACATAATTTATGTTTTCCATACATCTTGTCCAATGCTTTTTTTAATAAGCTGTCACTATCAAATCCTTTTACTTTACAAAATTAATAAGCAGATAACATTTTACGGGAAACGAGTAGACGAACTTATGATATAATCAGACTAATATACGGTAACCATTAAGTATGATAAACTGATATAAGCAAATGAGACAATTATTTTTTATTAATATCTTTTTTCTTTACACGCTTTGCACATTGGAATAGAAAATTTAAAAAAAAATAGAAAACGAAAATTACTTTTTGTAAAAACTTGTGCATACTTTATATGACATTTTGGGGAGTGCCTGTAATCAAGATTAAATATTTGCCAACTATTTATTGCAGCATTAAGAGGGATAATTTTAGAATGATTTGTGAGCTGTTTATAAAAAAATAGTTCTAAGCATTACAGATTCAAATTCAATCTTACATACGAATGATAGTAAATTTTGACAAATTTACAATAAGTAGTTCAGTCATGAAAATGCTTTAAGCGAGGCTTACTTCGTCGTCAATATTATTTTTTGCACACGAAGTTTAATTAGACCCTTGGTTGATGAGAAAGGTCAGTATAATGGATAAGCATTCAAAATGAATCTTCAACTTCATAAAGTGCTCGTAAGACTTATTGATAACTGTTTAACATTCTTCTTTTCACAGTTGCCAAAACATATTCTTATATAAAATGCAAATAGTTATTTTACTCTTATGTAACTAGTTCAAATATATGATGAACATTAAAAATTTTCCACAGTTAAAATTTAATTTGTATAAATTACATCAAAAGAATAAAAACTTACAGATTAAAAAATAATCACACTTGATAATTTTTAGCTCCGATTATTTATTTTATAGTGATTCTTTGATGAATTGTATAGAGAAAAACATTCGAAATATGTTTTTAAGCAGTTATTCGTATAAACCGATCTAAGAATTTAAAAAATCATCTTATATAAACATTTATTTAAAAACACTTAAAATGCTATAAAAATGAACATCACTCCAATTGATATGTATTTTTTAATAAATGGAAACCTATAATATTCCCTGTATATAATCTTTTTATTTAAGTTTGCTACTTTTTATTTAAACTTTTTTAATTATATTGTGCATTCTAACATCCTTTTTTAATTTAAAATCAAAATGTTTAAAAAATTATCAGATTCAATAAAGTGTTTAAAATATCTACATAGAAAATATTTAACATGAAGGGATCTAAAAATCTTTCTAGTATGACGAATATAGATAAAATTGCTGATTTTCAACAAAATTACAGAAGGCATGCTCATCTATGCGAGGAGAATTCAAAATGATATTTCTAATTTGAAAGAAATATAGTCATATTAATAAAACATTGAAAATTATTATGCCAAATTCCTTTTCTGGCTGGTTAAGTACTGTAGCGCCCCATATCTTCAGCACCACCCATGACGTCATCACCAAGGAAGTCAGTCCCTCTCCAGCAACCGTAGGAATGAGACGTATATCCATATGACTCTCATGTTTACCCTATTCCCTTTAACTTTATGTGTTTAGATGTAATTTTGTTTTATTTGTAGTATATGTATCTGTGTTGTGCTCAAATTGTACCCTTAATTGTAATAAATTATTTTGAGCTATTTAAGGAACTTATTTCTTTGTTCCTATTAAACCAGATAAGTGCTACAATATAAAATAATGGCGCCCGAAACGTGAGGCCCGAGTTAGAGTTTCTTTTCGCTGTTAAAAATTCTACCCAGAATTAAATCTTGTTGTTGGAGGGGAACTCAAAATTTTACAGGTTACCTCCTGATGTGTTGTGTGTTATAGATTAATGCAAAATATAATCTCATCCGAGATTGGAGTGTCTTTTGTTGTTCAACTGGAGTGGAGTGTCTCTTTCATTTGGATTATCCAGTTTTGATTTGCGAGTTCGAGATAAGTTTTGTTACTGTTTTATATTTCTAATATTTCCTAATTAATTGTGAAGAATTACAATTAAGGAAGTAATTAATGAGTGTTAATGTTTAAGCAGTTATGAATATAAAACTGTATAAAAAGTTTTTATAAGTTGTTGTGTTTCGATAAAAGTGTTATTTTATGTTCTTGAATTTAGAACAGTATTAATACTTGCGAGTATAGTTATTTGTTTGATTTGGTAGATATGTTTCATATCTTATTAAATGCTTAAAATTTAGTAGAATATTGAGTTAAAAAGAAACATTTATTTTATTATTATATTTGAAGTATTATAGTATGTGTGCGTGAATTATATTTTAAGAAAATTATGAACAATAAGTAAAATATTTGTTACTTTTGAATATTATATATTTCTTATATATTATATTTTCTTAATTCTGAATATTTGAAGATAACAATCTTTACGGTGAGATAGTGTTTTAAAATTGAGTAGCTAACAGAATTTAAATGTCTGATGACTGTGCGTTTTCATGTGATGATACTTTTGTTTTGATTTAAAACACAGAAACAAGGCGCCGCAAACGACCGTTGTTATTGTTTTCATAAAATGCCTCTCTGTCTAGCTGCTCAATATCAATGAATGCTATGAGAGTTCAGTATATATTAATGCTTATTTTTATTTTATTTTTTCCTCATTCACTTTCTGTTTGGAATTTTTGTGTTTTAATCTTTTAGTAAGTGGTTTCATTGAATAAAGAATGAAAAATATATTGTTTTTCATGTATATTTAAGGTTATATATTAAGATAACAAAATAATATATTATTAATATTTTGGTAAAAGGAATCAGAATTGATATTTTAGGAAATTGAGGAAATTTAAAGAAATAAAAATTTAATAGAAAATTTTGTTATTTATGATTAAGTTATCTTTATTAATATATTTTGATTTATTGAATGTTGGAATTGAAGTATTGATAAAATATAATTTATAAACAAAGGTACATTAAGTGATTATTGGTAATTGTAAAACGATAGTATAGAGTTTTAAATGAAAGAAAATAAAAAAGTTTCATGATAGAATTTTGAAATGTTTTGTTTCAGTTTTGTTTGAATTGGAAATATAAAATAAGAGCGAATCTTTATAAATTTAGTAAGATTAATATAATAAAATTGATTTGATTATTTTATAATGGTGAATATTATATGATTATTTCAGGTTTATTTTGATTTGATTATTTTATTATGGTGAATATCATATGAATATTTCAGGTTTATTTTACAATAATTAAAGAGTTCATTTTATTTGCAATTAATGTTTGAATAAATAGTAATAAGTTACATTTCATATATATTTAGAGTTATAAAAGATTTATATTTTAACATAATCTGGTACTTAAGACTGATGTTGTTTAAATTTAGTTTTAACTAAAATAAAAACACTTGCAAAAATGTCATTCCTTGGGAAAGGGAAAAAGGAGGATCTGGAGAAACTCACTACAGAAATGGGGCTAGGGGTAGCAGATGATCTGGAAAGTAATTCAACTGAAAGATATCATAACCAAATCAAAAGATTATGATGAAGAGTTGGTGAAAAATATGCTAACTAATATAATAGAGGAACGGCTTGAAAAGAAAAACAAGCTGAATGCGAAAGAATTGCCAAAGAAAAAAGAACTATGCATTGAAGAGAGAGCGTATGAATTGCAACGCTTAAAACTTCAAGTGGAAGCTCAGAAGGTACTTTCCTCCACAGATCCATCCAGTGAAACAGAGAAAACAAACTGGGATCTGAATCGAATTCTCCCAAAATTTAATCCCAATAAAGATGAAATCGGACTTTATCTGACAGTATTTGAACGTCAATTAAAATTAGTGAATATACCTGAGATGAATTGGATGCAGATTTGATAGGCTCATTGCCAGCCTAAATAAATCAATTAATTGCTAGAGAAAATGAAGAGGACGTTAAAGACTACTCAAAGGCGAAAGAGATGCTCTTGAAGCGCTTAGACTTACTTCAGATAAGTTTCGCAGATGTTCTCTCATAACATAGAAAAAGTGCAGAAGTAACATGGAAAGACTTCTATTTTGAAATTAAATCGTATTTGAAGGATGGGTAAAAGAATTAAATATCTACTTTTGAGAAATTGCAAGACTTAATTATAGCTGACCAGTTAAAGAAAAGAACACCTCCAGAGGTTAGAGAACATTTTGTTGATCAATGGTCAGAGCTGAATGATCCTTTAGAACTTGCAGAAAAGCTTGACAGTTATGAAAATGTAAGACTGGGAATGAAGAAAAAAATTCACCTATCTTTGCTAAGAAGCCAAACTTCAAAGACTATGTTAAATCTGCTTCAGAGAGAAACTATAAGCTTCCTATTTCTAGGAAAATGACAAAATTAAATATTCCAATTATGAAAGTCCAAAATTTACTAAAGACAAGCCAGAAAGAAGATTTTCTGTTCATTGCTATGGATGTGGTAATCCTGGTTTTATTCAGTCTAAGTGTCCAAAGTGCAACAAATTAAAAGAAGAGGCTAAAACAATTGTTAATGGTGTAAAGTTGTATATCGTGACAATCTTCAGATTCATTGTCCAGCTCAATTTTTTAACTGTTTGTGGTGAAAAAAGCAGCTTTTTGTGCCGACACCGTGCATCAAATTCCATTATGGGAGAGAAATTTTATAGTTTATTGAAAAAGAAAGGTTTCAAATTTCAAAAGAAGAATATTACAATGGTACTTGCTGATGGAAAAGAAAGAAATGTCCCAGCTTTTGTCAACAGTCGTAAATCTTAATGTAGAGGAAAGAAAGTTCGTATGAAATTTATTGCATTACCAAACGCTAGAGGCAATAGAACATTGTTGGCACTGACTTTCTCCAGGCTGCTGGAATTGTGCTTAACATCCAGAATGGCACTTGGCATTTTAGTGAATATCCACACAGACATTACCCATTTTATCGTGAACCATCCGAAACTGTAAGTACTGCAAAAGTAATAATGTCGAGAAATTAACTTCTCCTGATATGCCTGCTGAAATTTCAGAAACCTCTAATTCCGTGAAATTGAGGAATGATGAAGGAAAACATTTGACAAGAGAACAACGAAACAAATTAAATTCATTGCTGGAAGAATTTGAAAATAACTTCAAGCCAGGGGAGAGCCTACTCCTTTTATTGAACATAGAATACAGACTGGAAATAGCCTACCTGTTGCTGAACCACCATATAGAATGACGCCTGCAAAGAAAGAGTTGTTGAAGAAAGAGCTAGATTCCTACTAACAGAAGGAATAATTGAGGAATGTGAGTCTCTCTTATGCAAGTCCTGTGGTATTAGTACCTAAACCAAACGGTACCATTAGATTGTGTGTTGATTACCGCAAGTTAAACTCAACGACTATTCCGGATAACTATCCACTACCTAGAATGGATGATTTATTGACTGAGGCCAAGTCGCGAAATACATGTCTACGATAGATTTAAGATCTGGTTATCATCAGGTCAAAGTTCATGAATCAGACCAAGAGAAGACAGCCTTCATCTGTCCATTTGAACTTTTAAATTTTTACGATGCCTTTGGGTTGCAAAGAACGCACCGCAACTTTTCAACGTCTCATTGATAAATTTAGATCTGGTCTCAAAGATGTTTTTGCATTGTCATACCTTGATGATATCATTATCTTATCAGAAACTTTTTGATGAACATTTATCAGATTTACGAAAGTGTTTGAAAGACTTTCTATATTTAAGCTCAATGCCAATAGAAGCAAGTGCAATTTTTCTTGTGACAGAGTGAAGTATTTAGGTCATTGGATAACTGAAAAAGGTGTAGAAGTAGATGCTGACAAAGTATCCACTATTCAAAAAATTCCAACACCAAAATGTGTTAAAGAAGTTCAGTCCTTCTTACAGACTTGTTCTGGTTCCGAGATATGTTCCCCATTTTTCTGAAGTTGCTAGACCCTTAGTGACTTAACTAAAAAGAATAAACAATGGACATGGGGTGATACAGAGCAGAAAGCATTTGAAGAGTTAAAAAGAGCGGCTGATTTCACCACCTGTGTTGTCTCAGCCAGATGGATCTAAACCATTCCCTCATAAGAACTGATGCGAGTAATTACGCTTCTAGGAGCAGTCCTTATCCAAGGAGAAAGACCGGAAGAACATGTGATTGAATATGCCAGTCGATTGCTCAGTTGGGCAGAAAGAAATTATTCAACTACCGAAAAGAAGCACTAGCGGTAGTATGGGCTCTTGAGAAGTTCGTGGCTATGTGGAAAATCAAGAAATCATTATTGCATCAGATCACCAACCCTTGAAGTGGCTTATGAGTATTAAATCGCCATCCGGACGCTTAGCTCGATGGGCTCTTCAAATCCAGTCATATCATCCGAAAATACTTTACACTCCAGGAAAATCTAATGTAATTGCAGATCTTCTGTCTCAGACCATTTGATACAGAGGACAAATTTGTTTGTAACTTCAACACTATTTCCATAGATTTACCATCCCGGAAATCTAAAGACATTCGAAGAACAACTGAAGGACGAGGATGTAAGAAAGATCATAGACTGCTTTGAAAGTGGACGGAAAGATGAAAATTATGTAAATTGGACTAGTAGAGGTTATCTCATGAATCAGGAATACTGTATCGATATTCGCCTGAAACAGAGTCAGAAGAAGCACAGTTAGTTGTCCCTTGTCACGAGCGAGAACGTGTCCTACAGCAATATCATGATTCTCCCATCGGCAGGACATTGTGGAGCTGAGAATACGATTATCATAAAATTGCTTCTAGATATTTCTTTCCTGGTATGAGAAAGTTTATCGCTGAATACGTGAAAGATTGTGCTGAATGTAATCGGTACAAATCTAACAACCAGAAACCTGCTGGATTACTCAGAACGCTCTATTTACTCACAAAGATTTGAGACGCTGGCAATAGACTTGTTTGGTCCTCTTCCAGAGACCCCAGCTGGAAAAAATGGATTTTTTCTTGTTGAAGATACAAGTACAAGATGGGTCGAACTTTTTGCCCTAAAAGATGCCACAGCTATCAATTGCTCTAAAATATTGATAGAAGAAGTCTTCTTACGCTATGGCTTACCTAGAAGACTAATCAGCGACAACGGTGTACAATTTGTCAGTGCTGTAATGCAACAAACTTGTAAGATCCTAGATATTAAGCAAGATCTTATACCTTTATACCATCCTCAAGCAAATCCCTGCTGAACGTAAAAATCGAGATCTAAAACCCAAATTAGCAATTCTAGTTGGTGACTCACATGATACTTGGGAGGACAAACTACCCATGATACGTTTTGCTTTAAACACACCAGAAATGTGATTCTACAGGTCATCTGACGAAGCTTACCTTCAGTTCGGAAGAGAACTTCAACCACAGACGATGTCAATCATGATATTAGAGCTGTCATTGATAACGATAACTGTCAGCAGAGATAACACCTTACTTAAAGGAATTTGCACGATTTACACCCATAATTAGAGAACGATAGAGCAAAAGCAAGATGCTAGAAAGGAGTACTTTGACAAGAAGCATAGACCCGCTTATTATCAACCAGGTGATAAAGTTTGGATCACTTTACATCCCGTGAGCAAGTCCAAAACCAAAACAAGTAAAAATTCATGCCCAAGCGTGAAGGACCTTATATTATATTAACGAATAAATCCCCAAATACATATGATGTTGCAGATCCTGCTGCCCCTGATCAAGTACTGCACTTCATACCAGTATGTTGAAGCCTTATCAACAATCCTCTAGAGATAAAGGGCCAGTGTATCCATTGAAAAGTAGAGAGGAAGACCACGAGACAACCTCAACCTTAACCTCAATCCTGTCTCCTTGCCGGGACGTCGGGCGGAGCCGAGAGGAGTCTGTAGCGCCCCATATCTTCAGCACCACCCATGACGCGTCATCACCAAGGAAGTCAGTCCCTCTCCAGCAACCGTAGGAATGAGACGTATATCCATATGACTCTCATGTTTACCCTATTCCCTTTAACTTTATGTGTTTAGATGTAATTTTGTTTTATTTGTAGTATATGTATCTGTGTTGTGCTCAAATTGTACCCTTAATTGTAATAAATTATTTTGAGCTATTTAAGGAACTTATTTCTTTGTTCCTATTAAACCAGATAAGTGCTACAGTACTAGTTTTAGCTTTTAAATAATCAATTTTAAAAATTAAAAATAAATAGCGTGTTTGAATGATTGCAAAGAAAATACATGCATGGTTAGATATGCGCATGATGGATTATTCTATAGCTTTTACTTTTAGAAATATTCCTTGTATTTGATAACACACATAATTTTCATCAAACAAAACATATTAAAGAATTCCACTGAGTTCACGGACACTAAAAAACTTATGCTAAATTAGACTGGCTTGTTACTTTTTTACATCTTGCAACAGTTATGCAGGAAATAGCTAATTAGACTGATAATACCATCTAAAAAGGATTCTGAGTAATACAAGAATCCAAAGTGTGTTTTGAACAAAAGAACATAATAATTTAAAAGGAATCCATGCTGTTTGGGGGCCTCTAAATGATACAGTTCCATGCCAAACAACAATTTTTTAATAAATGCCTAGTTATAGCATCACAAGGAATAATTAGGATAAAATTTAGAATAAAATATCATTATCTAACATTGATGTCATGGTATTATTTACGAGAAACCATAATCCCAGAAAACAACTAAATAAGGATATCAAAACAAAATTATTTGTGCATCCTGGTTAAGAAATTATCTGATATATTTGAGTTTATATATGCATTGTATGAGAAAAGATGAAATTATTCATCAACATGGAGTGCCTAAGAAGATGTTTTTTGAATAATCAAAATGTTTTTAAAATCTCAGCTATAATGATAATAAATCAGAAAAAAAAACCAGAAAATTATTAAAAAATTAATTTAATAAAATCTTACTATTTTAATGATCAGTTACCAAAAAGACAATACTCAACCAAAAAATACTCATTTGGTTGATAGAAAAGAATTTGGTCTTTGTCACTACAAAATGTATGCAAAAGAATTCAAAAATATAAAGCGTTAATCCAGCGAGCAGCAGACCATGAATAAATGAAATACCAGTATTCAGCAAGCTAAATATCATAACAAATTCCTAATTGCAATCACTAGAATCAAAAATGTTGTTCACAATAACTCAATAAATTGCAACAATGAATTTGACGCAAGCATTATTTATGAATTTTTTTAACATGTATTTGTTTTGAAATATTGAATTTTAAATTACTTCCACTTTAAAAAAGTATATAATTGATGTTCAGCAACAATTTTCCCTATCATTGTATTAAGAAAAAAAAAAAGAAAACCAGCTCTAAAAATAAAATTTTAAAAGTAAATTTCCTTCCCATTGTCTCAATATGCTTTAGAAACTTCTAAACAAATTAAAAGAAATTTTTTCTGCACATAGGCATTTACAATTTGAATGAGAAATGATTTCAATATATGTATAGAAATAATTTTTAAAGCTTAAAAAAGAAGAAATCTAGCTCTTCATATTTTTGGTTTAAAAATAATACTTAAGAATTGATAAAAGACTCACTTTTATAATCTTAGAATTAAGCTTAATAATAATTTATATTCATGAATTTTCAAGACATTATCTCCATAGTAGTCTTAAGAGTTAAAAAATAATCATTACCGAAAAGAATCAGCATCATCTAAATTCAAAATTAGAATGTGAATAATAAAAGAAACTTTGGAAATTATTCATGCATAAAGTATTATAAAATCTTTATTCTCCTCTCAGCTACTAAAAAGGGAAGCCACAAAATATCTAGCAACCACAGATTTTCAAGTCCTCACAGAAAATCACTGTTCAAAATATTATCAGAAACAGAATAGTATAATTGAGAAGTTATGAAACAGTTTTTCCAAAAGTATTTAAATATTCTTAATTTGCTGTAATTGCTACCATCCTTTTATAAAAATGAACATATTTATTTACAATTCCTTGAATTATTTATTATTAACTTTTAGAATGACTTGATATTTTTTTATGAGTATATACATACATATAAAAGATTTAATGAAATATGGTACAATTATACATAACCTATACATCTCATTTCGACAACATTATGAGTATATACAAGATTTAATATAATAAGAAAAATGCTATAATAATAAGAAAAAAATTATATAATTATTACGAAACTTAATTTAATCCCACAAAAGATAAATATACTTTTCACTTTTAATCATTTGTTTTTAATTTATAAATTAAAAAATAAAAGCTTTTCTTGATCATGGATAAGAGGAAAATTCTTAAATATTTGATTAGGAAAAATCTGTGCAACAAAGAATAATTAAATTCGAAATTATAACAACCAGTTGACTTGATTAGTGAAGTGTTATAAAATATTTTTAATTAATAAAATAAGTAAAACAAATTGCATAAATGTTGTTAAAATAAAATTGAATAAAAATATCACATGCAAAAAAAAAACACAAGCTACACCCAATTCTAAGTAAGATAAAACACATATTTATTCAAAATAACAAGTGAAAGGGTATTTATATATTAAACCATTGACATTCACTACATGCTGTGGTTTAATGAAAAAAATCTTCATCAATTTTTATGTAATCCTAACTAATATTAGCTAAGTAATTGTTTTAAATTCTTTGTTTCAAAACATGAGAAAGAAACAAAGCTAACTTTAATGAAATAGATAAAACTTTATTTTTAATTCATAATCCAATTTTGAACATGACAGTTACAGATGGTTTGTTTGTCGCTCAACAACCATTTTTTGCACACGAGAGCTAATTCGACCGGGATCTAGGCTTTAAAGTGGATTCCGAACTACTACAAACATCAATACCCAAGGTGGTATTCGAACCCAAAAACTGTTGAACCAAAGGCAAGAGCACTAACCATTCGGCTGCCAGCTCGGCATGCCAATTACAGAAAGCATAATCATAAACTTAAATGAGCTAAAAGTAAACTTATGAAATAAGTTGGGTAGTACAAACACAAAACTATAACATTTGGCATCACACCACATTTAATTCGTATTTTCAAGCAGAAACAGTTGATAAATTAATGCACAACTACAGACAATGCACATTAATTTATGTCTAAATACAAAAATTGTAACAAACATTAATACAATACATGAAATTTAAATTTGAGAGTACACATAATAAAAAATAATTCAAGAAAATAATCCTAAGGGTAATGATTTGCAATAAAAAATTAAATAAATACTATATAATAGTAAGTAAATAATAAATAATGAACAATGACGATAAAAACAAAAAAAGTTGTAGTAAACAATATTCACAAATTAAACCTAAAACATTCATGTAACACAATAGCTGGACTAATCTACAGAGAAGGCATCTCTCTTCAGGTTTGATCCCAACCACTGTTGAGCAACAGGAGATACAGACACGTACTGAATTTCTATCTATCAAATGGTTGCTTGGTAGTATTTTTGGCTTTCTCTTTTTGTGAAAAATAAATACACAACCATGAAAAATCTTTTTGGAAATTTATAATACACAGAGAATGTTAAAAAGCTTTACAATTGGACTTCAGTTATAAGTCAGCCCACTATGCCAAGTTTAAAATATATAAAAATTAAAGTAAATGAGGATACTTTGACCAGAAAAAAACTTTTGTTTAAAATATGATTGCGTCAGAGCATATTTTGTATTGAATGTAACAGGCAGAATATGTGGTAATAATTTAAATAAGTTATACCACATGTGTAGAATAAAAATAGGAAAATATAAGTAAGATAGAATGAAAAGATAAAATAATCAGCTTAATAAAAATTATGATAAAAACAAAATTTTAAAAAATTAGATGAATACCCAATTATTTTCTGTTTTAAGAAGTTATTGTTGAAATTATTTTTACTGAATCACCAAGTTCAAAGTAGGTAATGAAATATTAATTTTTATTAATAAAAAATCTTTTTGTTAGGAATAAATCTAATGTAGGTTTCATCAATTCTTAAATATTAAAATATATGGCAAGTGAAAAAAATAATGCCAAAAGCAAATAAGAAATAAGTAGAAAACAATTATTAAATATCCAGAAAACAGAAATTTTCAAGCATATATGCTTAGACATCAAAAAAGAAGTCCATGATGGGTTAACAAAAATGGCAGTAAAATTCATTATAAGTTGACAATTTTATATTCCAAGTGATCTTTAGAATTCACAGACGATTTTAGTGGTTACTGTTTTAACCACTACAAATGGAGAAGTACCAAATACATTAAAGTGAAGAGAAATTTATATCTATTTATAGCTAGAAATATTTTTAATGTTTATTTTATGGATTAATATATTAAGGAGAGAAAAGCAATAACGGTATCATAATAGATTGGGAAAAATTACGAAAATTTGATAATAATATTATAAAAATCAACACAATAATTTGTACCTTATTTCTTAACAGTAAAATTATAATAACAATTTTCTAATGAGTTAAGGAAGTTATATAAATGAATACTTTTCGGTTACTATATAATGAATATGGCCATAACATTTGTCAAGATTATATTTTTTAAGAAATAAATACTTTGATAAATTTCATATAAAATCAAAAAGTGAAAAACTTAAGTTTCTTCAAAAAAGCTTTTGTTACATCTTAACTAATAAATTGTAAATTATATTGTATAAAACAAAATAATTCATTAAAAAAATTAAAGTGAAAAAAATTACTGTATCAAAAATAAATAAAATTATAACACTGAAATCCTAAAATTTCTTAAAAAATGAAATGTATAGAAACAAATATACAAAAATAAATAAATAACAAACTTACCTTTCATACAAAAAAAGAGTTCCTTCAATATCAGTACCTTCCTGGAAAAATATGTAAAATAAGAGTGAAATATACCATGCAAAAATTAAGACAAATGAGTGATTACTCAAAACAGAATAATCCTTGAAAAAATTATTATAAACCTTGCAATCCAATATTTGATTACTAAAGTATGATCTATTTTCTCCATCTTCTTTTAAAATGATTAATGATTTTCAAAATTCTGAGTTTCATTCTAATTCAAGTTAAATAGGTCTCTATATTTTTAATCTTTACTATATGATTAAATAAATCAAAGGAGAATGATATCAGAAATATATTAAAAGACAGATGCCATATATTCTATTTGATGAAAGTTTAAAATTTTTGAAGGTACAAGATTTCATCAAGTTAGCATAACTTTTTAAATAAGTAAATTAGAACCAATTAATAATTAAAATCATAAATAAAATATAATATACCTCTAAAAAGTGAAAATCTTATTAAATTATAAAATTAATATCCAAAAGTTGCCAAAATTCTAATGAAAATGCACAGTTGAAACAAACATCTCTAAGCTGTCTTGCGATGACAAACAAGTTCAGTTTGGCAAAAGATAATGTTGTTGTATGACTTGTATTATCAATCTTTTTGATGAGAATATTAAGAATATTCACATACACATAGGTAACCAGAAAAACAGTAAAACCAATAAAAATTCACCCAATTCAAAAAGAGAAAAAAAATTTAAGAACCATCTTTACCTATATTATTAATCTGTGCTTACATAAGATTAGAAAAAGTTAAGCAAAACTTTATACTTTAATTTTATTAAATATATAAATATTAAATTTAATCATAATTTTGAAACCATGTCACCACCACTAGCTTGAAAATTATATTTATCATAGCTTTTAGAACATATTATTGTGTGCTTTTATTTCCCTTACAAAATATCTTTCTATATAATTTCAAGCACACACATAAATAAAATTACCGTATTAATTTATATAAATGTCAATAATACTTTTCAAAATATATATATATATATATATATATATATATATATATATATATATATATATATATATATATATATATATATATATATATATATATATATATTCCAAACCAATACTAATCCTTCTAAAATATGAAATAACAGATGTAGGCTAAACATTCTACATATTGATTTTGTATGGAAATGAATTTAATAAAATGTAATTAACAGACGGGGACTTAGTCAGTTTATTGCTACAAATAAAGAGAAATAATAATATTTTTAGAGAAATAATTATTTTTCTAAAAAAATAATTATTTTAAACAACATTTATTATAGAAGTATTCTAAAACGATTTGTGCGTTAATATCTAATAAATTTTGCAACATTGGAAAATTACAAAAATGAATGTAAACTCACCCATTTTTCCAATTTTCTTTCATACCTATAAATAGCTACTTGACAAGCATTATCTAGGATTTTGGTTATATTAGAATCAACACGCTGAAGAGTTTTTAAATTAATTTGACTTTCACTATTGACAGCCATTTCAATATCTTTATTATTAACTGATAGAAAGATAGAAGATATTTGTTACTAATAAAATTATTGACACATTGAAAATTTAGGTTTAAAATAAATGAAATAAAATTTTAACCCAACAGTAAGCGAAATCTTAATGACAGAATATTATGTGTAAAGGATGAAAAAGTTTCACTTTTAACAGTTTATCTATTTATGCCTGTGTGGAATGTTTTGATAAGCGTTTTGATATGGATACGCCATGCTTATATCAACTTAGAATATTTTCAATTATATATATATATGGTAAAAAATTTTGAACAACCCTATTTGAGTCCTTTGATTATGAATTATAGTAATTAAATACAAACATTTAAAATGTAAAGTGATTGCATATAAATGATTAACTTCAATTTTATACAACTAATTTAATTTTAAGCTGAGATTCACCTCAAGAAATTAAGAGTTTGTAATTGTTGTTACTAATGACACTTGGACAAGCCAAGATCGCTATGGCTGGGCTACGCGAATTTAAGTCAATTGGGGCATCTTTATTTTTAATCAGAACAGCATGAAGGTGAAAATACGACTTTTGCTCTTCAAAATCTCCGAAAGATGGCTGCACCAGAGGATCTACCTCCTCAATTTCGGCACTGACCTGAAGGGGGAGTAAATTTCTCCAGACTATTGCACCTATGGTAACTGCTCAACGTCCGACCACAGGACTTTCGATTCCACAGATTTAACGAGCACTTATATTTAAATGAAATAATTAGCCATTCATTAATAAAGATTTTAATTAATGAATTGCTAATTATTTCATTTAAATGTAAATGATTGCAGACTTTTGTATTTATAATTCTTAATAAATCTATTAGCAAAACTACAGTAAATTTCCTTCTTTTGGTTGCTTATATATTCATTTTATAATCCAAATAGCAATGAAGATAGGTGTCTCCAGTTTGGCATAACCTCAATATAATCAAAAAAATAAAAGACACAGTCCTTCCGAATCTGACATTGATAATAACAAATATTTTTAGACTACTCAAAATAAGGACGTATTTCTCTCTAGATATATTTAAACAAAATCCTATGTATTCACTATGAATTATGGTTAGGACCATAGTTTACGAATAGAAAGTTTCTCAGTCGATTTTATTCAGTATTGAACAACGAAACATGGATATTACTGTATTTTCCTGTATATTATCCGCGGATTATGCGTTAAAAAAGTTTCGACTTTCGTTGTGTGTATTATACACCGCTGTGAATAATCTGACAAAAAATAATTTTCATCAGAAAAGCTTACTATTAAGGCTCTTCCAGACCTCCATGAGAACTTCTGTTGTCTTGTCACCCCCTCTGGTGTTAGTTCTCAAAGCTTGTAGAGGGAAGTATCCCAAATATTATTATTGGTTGAAATTGCTTGTCAATCAATCCTTCAAAGTTAGGGAGTCTGCCAGAATTGGCGCGTTATATCGTGAAAAATTAAAGTACTAACGCCATAAAAACAGCCAAAAAGAGAGTTTTAAATTTGCTCCTAACAGATGTTTACCTCAAATTACCCTCAGGGTTCTTAGAATAGGGGTGGGGGAAAGTGGGTCAGTACAAATGCTCAACGAACTGACGCCGGAATTACCTGTTGCTGTCTTATGCAAAATGAGCTGCCAGTGATTCTAAAGAAAATATTATTTATTTATATTTTAGACTTCGGTTTTTATTATTCGCACTAAAATATATGAAGACAAATTGCAAATGTTGAGTGATTTTACAGTTACTAATTAAATGGTCAAAAATGATTATTAGAATTCAAATAAAACCTAAAATACTATATGAATGATTAAAAATATATTTTTTTAAGTGCCTTGGTTCAATTTGATTTTATGAGACTTGATCCATTGACTTAAGATGCTTTTGAATATGAATGCAACAAATAATTAAAAACTATTATTTTCAAAACTAACTCAATATAAAAATATTTAATTTTTTTCAAGTTTTTTTTTTAAACTAACACACACACATATATATATATTCTAATTATATAAAAATAGATGAAATGATTATATAAATAATTACAGTTATAATATATATTTTTATGAAAATAACGTTACGATTTTCTGTCTATCTATCTATATAATCGTATCGTAATTTTCATAAAAATATTGTAACTGTAATTATTTATATAATAATTGTTACATCTATTTTATATAATTAGAATTACTTAGAGCTTGAAAGAGAGAGTCATCTCTTATCTTTCATCTCACAAGTCCCTAACTTTATTCCTCTATATAAATAAAATTAACTAAGTTATAATTAGAAGTACACGTTTTTTAAAAACTTGATATTCTGGTGTAAAATGTGTTGTGAAATTTACTTTAATTCTGAAGATTTTAAAACTCTTCAGTTATTTTATTAGATATTTTCCCCTGGCTTGATAAAAACAAAATTAGATTAGCACTAAATATGCCTTATAAAAACACACAGGTAAATTAGATTAAAGTAAGTTTAGAGTAAAATTGTGAGAAATATAAATTAGGTTTATATTTGTCAAAGAATAATCAAATGCAAATGCAACTTACAGCATTCGAGAAAAATATAATTTCATAGTAATACGAGTAAAATATAATACAATTTCATAAATTAGGTTTATTTGTCAACAAATAAACAAATGCAAATACAACTTAAAGCATACGAGAAAAATATAATTTCATTGTAATACGAGTAAAATATAATACAATTTCATGAGCATATGGGAAATTTAGTTAATACCTTGAAATATTTATGAGGTAAAATAGTAATTAAAATAAATCTGTTGATAAAGTAAAGAAATGCTTGAGCAATTTACATTTCATGAAGGAAAAACAGAAACTATATATATATATATATATATATATATATATATATATATATATATATATATATATATATATATATATATATATATATATATATATATACACACACCCCCACACACACACACACACACACACACAAACACTCTATATACAAACATAAACATACAAATTCGTATAGTTAAACTTTTATTTTTTTGGATTTTAATTTTTCAGCTTTTTTTTGTTTGTTCCTCAATTATATAAGTTGGATTTCTTATGTCCATTGATCTAGGATAACGTGGATCGATTAGTTCTGGCAAAAGACAGTCAAAATAAAAATCATTTAATTTAGTTTTCATTTGTGTCTCCCAAAATACATCATCTCTAAAAATAATTTCAGTATTAATTCCTTTTGGGGACCAAATGGCAAACCAACAAAAGTTTCTTTCACTAATATGTAATTGTCCTTGGATTTGATAGTAAAATTTATGATTTTTATTTATGCCATTAATTTTTTTTGTTTTTCCATCTTTTTGCCAGAAATTGAATTTAGATTTCTTTATAAATTCATTGGGATGTATATCGCGACATGTATATGGGCATTTAATTTCAACAATACCCTCTTTGCCAATTATTCCATCTGGCGTGGCATCTAAATGAGGCAAATTTTTATCTATGAATATCCCACATGGTTCTATTTTAAGTCCTATTTTTTTTTTCTAGTTAGAGAATGGCAGTTTTTTTATGAATAATCCCGTATAAAATTGCTTCATTTTTTACGTTAGAGTATAGTATTGTTTTTACTAAATTTTCCATCCTGTAGAGGGTTACTTCCGACATACAGCACCAAAATTCGACGCTGTCAATCGAATTCTTCTTACCTTTCTCCAAACAGCATTCTCACTTTGAAGTACAGTAGCTCTTTTCTTCTTTTTCTTTCAAAGTAAGAGCTAAATTAGTCAATAATTTCAATTTTTTTTCTTCGTATTCATTAGATGATAAATCTGGCTTTTCAGCAGCTGAGAGTAATAAATTTTTGTCGGGACCTGAAAAAATATTTGCTAATTTCCTAGACTTTGACTTATTTTTTGCTTTATTTAATTTATTTATTCTTTTATTTTCAAACTGCTTGCAGTATTTACCTGGGCTTTTCGTTAAGTGCTTTGTGCATTTCAATATATTTTTTTTTAGTATTGTGGGAAAGAACTGAAGCATAGCATCTTGTTTGGTAGGAATTCTTTTGACAATAGTTCACTTTCTTTCCACCCGGGCAACAATTGAATTAAATTGTTCTGCATTGTTAGTATTAGCGTTATACAATAGACTTTTCGCATACAGGGCTAAGGACTCAAAAATTTCTAATATTTTAAATAAAATACCATCGCTTTTAAGGGACTGAAGATCACTTTTTTTTACCATTTTCCTTACAAAAATATTTTTTGCATGTTTCATGATTTCCAAACACATGATTTGGGATATTTATTATATCTGTTTTTAAATTAACTATTTTTTGATCGAAGGTTAGCATCTCATTGCGCCAATGACTGGCACTGGCTACCACATCTTTCCTGATTCTTAAAATATTACCTGATTAAATACCCTGATTTATACTGAAACTGACTTATATATTTCATTCGATTTTTCATCGATTTCCTTGTAGTGGAAAGATGAAGTTTTCTTTTCGTACTGTAATCATTTTTTTCATATTTAAAATAGACTAATTTTACAGAGTTTAATTAATGAGAAAAATATCCAAATACATTTAAAATGGTAAAAGTGTTGAAATGAATTTACGAGAATTTTGAATTTTCGGAAAACAACATTCAACATCAATTGAGAAATGCGTCAAAGTGAATAATATGTTCAACAGAATCTTGCGGTTGAATAGTTTGGAATGGCTGCATTAGAAAGCTGTTTGGAGACGGTATTGTACTGCGTATCCCATCTTAGGGACAATAAGGTGATTGATGATGTAATTATTGTTGTAGCCATACAGAGAAAGAGAAAGTCGTTCAATCACACTATTTCTAGACTAGTCACTTTGAGCATATCTAATTGATTCTCAATCTCCTTCCTGATATTCGCTCTCAAGCATTTCTACTCGAACATCAATACTGTAACTTCAGTTACATATTTTATATCGCCTTAAGTGCTACAGGATATTTATTCATTCTTTTGATATTTTATTACTTTTATTCCTTTTTTGTCAAAAATAATGTCATTTGTGTTGCGCAGGACAGTATTCTTCTCAAATAAATTTCGTGAGCATAAAATGATTCCTCTAAGTGCATTGATGTCATCTGTATTGTAGTGTGTTGTAATGTATTGTTATCGTTCGTTTGGTTATTGAAATGCTTTTATGTTTTTCCGCTGAAGTTATACTACAAACCCAATTTTTTTTTCAAAGATATATATAATTTTTCAAATTTAACGTGCTTAATTTCTTATCAGACGCAATATGCTGGTATCGTATGCTTATTAATCATACCTTATAATGTATTTTTTTCATGAAATAAGTTGAAAATAAAATTAAATGTCAAAATGTTTTTAAAGGTAAAAACTCAATAATTTTGGAAAATGATTAAAAATCAAATTAAAATATTTGTCTCACTATTATTGTAATAAACTTATTGTTCTTATTATTAGATATTTTATTTGATAAGATATATATATATATATATATATTTATTTATTTATTTATTTATATATATATATACATATATATATATATGTATGTATATATATGTATAAATATATATGTATATATATACCTATATGTATACATATATAAACACATATATATATGTATGTGTGTGTGTCTATTGTAAAATGCATTTTTTTACATCTTCACACATAAAGTAGTTTAAATTTTTTAATACGTAGTTAGTCTTATTTCAAAATCGTAGAATAAAATCGTAGTATATAATATAATTGAACAAGGTAACACAAAACAGTTTATAATATTTCATTTTGAAAATTTACTTAAATAAAAATAATCAAAGTTGATTTAAAAGTACATATCATAGCTACTTTTCCAACGCTAATAAACAGAAATCTAACATGCATTATTTACAGATGCCTTTTCTATTTCATGAGTAAGAAAAGCTAATTCGTCTTGCTCGATTTGGAATTGTTTGCCAACCACAGGGTAAAACAGCGGGAATCATATGGGGAGAAGTTTTTCTCAGAAATTCCTCCTTCTTTAGGTTACCGTAATGAAGTAGAAAACTCAGCCAAGTTTGGCTTTAAAAAATTTTCCAGTTTCATAGGTGGCGTTGTGTACAGAGGTGGATTTTCAGAAATAAGAATGAGTTTGATTTATAATCAAAATTCGTATCAAAATATTAATGCAATCAAAAATATTTTTAGCTTAAAAAAAACAAAAATGTTCATTTTGTAACTGTACGGAGAAAAAAATGAAATATCTTTAAACCAAATTTTGTACAACCTCAATGAAATTAGAATTTGGTTAAAATTTACTTGGATGGAGATATTTTGACATTTTAAAAATATTTGAAAAAATTTTAAATGCTAAAAATGGACATCGAAGTGACAGTAGCTCTGTTTTTTGTAATTTGCAAAAGACCGGAAGTTTCTATCATGAAAATAGCACTTGTGAAACATTAAAATATTATCCATAGGATTAACATAGGATTCGATTTTCCCCAACGGAGGTCTAGCAGGGCCTTAAGTTTAGAAAGAAATGCCGTTTATGTTTCATAGAATAAATAATAGATGGCACCAATACTCAGTTGACTTATTTTAACTATAATCAGCATTGTCCAATTACATTCAAGAACGCATTCAGTTCTGAACGGTTATTAAAGTTGCAATTCGTAACGTGATTTCTCATTCTGTCTTGACTTGAACTGTTTCACTTTGAAAACATTCAAATTCATATAATATCATAGGAAAATGAAAATTATTAAGCCACAGAGTAAATTTTAAATTTAAAGTTACAAACAAGGCAAATAAAAAAAAAATGCTGACAAACGTGAAATGTAAGGTGAAAAACAAAGCATGCGCGGTACAAAAGAAAAAAGTATTCCATGTGCGGTTGGAAAGTAATCCATTTCTTTCATTTAACTATTAGCGAAACAAATATAGTTTATTTTTAAAATATGTCTAACCTCATTTCAAAAGTTATTAAAATCTAAAAATCGATAAGTCTTACTAGAATCTTCTCGGACATTGATCGATATCGTGCTTTCATTTTAGTTAATCGTAGTCTCCGTTGAGGTGGATTCAAATAGATCTTTATAAATGTTTTTTCTGTGGAATTTATTATATTTTTAATTATAATAAATATTTTTTTATTTTATTTGGCACTAATTTAGTAACAGTTCAAATTTTCAACTATTCGTCAGAAAAATTGCCGCGGATTACTTTTTTTTTTTTTTTTGCTCGAATAAAGGGGCTTGCGGATAATACGCCGCTGCGAATTATATACAGGAAAATACGGTACTTTCCTTTTATTTTATTTTGAATATAGTGTGGCTGCTTTATGGAATGCAGTATTACTTCAATTGTGACCACTGAATAATGTGCATTATTTATGTAAAATTCTCCCTCAAGGTATTATGTTATGGGCGTTAAAGATTAATTATCGAATAATAAGAATAAATACCTAACGCTTACCATATATTTAGATCATTGATTTAATTAGACAACATAAGTTTAACAAGTACTTTTAATTGGCATAATATTATTATACAGGTAAAGTTAATAAGATTAGATCAACTACCAGTGGGCCGTTGGCTGATTGTCCAGGTTGCAGTCAGAATCGGTCCGTTGGGCCGATTCTGACTGCAACCTGGGAAATGTTCGTATCGGCAAGCAAATGTTCCCATCTGTAGACAATAATAGGAGTTCCCTACAAGAACGCACATTGAGCTATTAAGATATTCATATCTTAATATATTAAAACTACCGGGATAGGAAGACTGAATTCGAACTGACTACCTTCCGACAATGAAAGCGACGGCCAAACCAAACATTCCACTGGTCATTGTTGCTCTGAAGTGGGTGGGTCTTTCTAATTTAGAAGCAGGATCAAACATAAGAGACCCAGACTAAAAATAGTTTCTTGACAGCGGTTGGATTTGAATCTCCGTTTCCGAAAAGATAGGTGTTTTAAATCAGTGCCTTAAATCACTCGACCACGCTACGGTATTACAACAGGTGCGCATTATTATGTTTAAATGTCCTTAAAAAATTCCTATTCAAATTTAATGAAATAAAAAAAGTTGGAAATAAATTAAATTTCATTCAAGTTTGCAAAGAATATTCTTGATTCCAATATAAAAATATTTTTGGTAGGGTAATAACATGGACAATATTCTTAAACAGTTCTAAATGTATTATTGAAGTGTTATCACCTTAGAGTTAAAAAGTTATTTTCATTCTTCTAAATAGTTATTCTGAATGCAATGGATATTTTCAATATATATATATATATATAATTTGTAAGGATTCTCTCCCTTCTCACCATGTTATAAGATTGCACATTACATTTTGATTTTCGGAATAGAAGAACCCAGGGTCTTATTCTTCTCATCAACATCGATAGAGAAACGATATCGGTTGAATCTAACAAACGAAACAGAATCAGAATATTAGTAATCTGTCCTCTCGTTTTCCAGCAATCGGAAGAATGACGATATCATTTCTGCAAATGAAGAGGGGTGTGAAGTATGTAGAGTGTGCTAAAGAATTCAACCAATCGGAGAGCTGCATTTAAAGAATATTGCTACCTACAATTCAACTGACTCAACCAAAACTTAAATTATTTGCGTTTTATAAAATTTGTTTTAGATGTTACAGATACCTTATTTTAAAATGGCACAACGCAAACACACACACACAACTATGCATTTAAATATTAATTTAAAATTTTAGTTTTGCTGAGGAATATATATATATATATTATATATATATATATATATATATATATATATATATATATATATATATATATATATATATATATATATATATATATATATTATATATATATATATATATATATATATAATGTGTGATTCTTTATGTATGAATAATTAAAATTATACAAATTTTATTATATTTTAAATTGAGTGTCTACAATTAAAAATTTAATGTTTTAATATATAATTATTTTATAGAACATTTTTCATTATTTATTTTTAAAAAGCTTAATAGTACGATCATTAAACGCATAAATGTAAAAACATAACTAATTTTAAGAATATTTTATTTAAAATTTTTCCTAATTGTTAGACAAAAGTTGAAAAATGTAAATTTAGTTACGTTTTTTTAAATGAGAAAAAATATTTTGGTTTCTGTTATTATTTTATTAAATTATGTTAGTCAATATTATTAATTGATTTATGAAATGAAACCAAATACAAAATACAATTAAATGGTTTTAACCAAGGACATGTATAACAAAACGTAGCATTAACGAAGGAATGATTTTACAGTCAACAGTCTCAATTAATAACATTTTTTTAAAAAAACTTCACCCAGAAGAGAAAATGGATCTTTTCTATTCCGATAAATCAGCAGACTTCTTGAATTTATCCGATTTCTAATTTCTTGTAATATAGACACATAAATTAATGCTGTTATTTTTAACTATCGATGAAAGCCAACACCTTAATACCTGTTGATAAGTTGTAACGATTAAAAGACCGTGAGCTTGCTGATTAACAGGTGCTAATTGCAAAACATTGATAATTGATCACTGCGCTGCCTAACGGTTTATAGGGGAACTCCAAATAACTATCGCATCGACAGGGCTGAATAAGCTATCGAAAGATACTGAATAAGCGTCCAGGTTTGATCATAACCATTGTTGAATAACAGGAGATTTTGATTGCACATATTTTGGACTTGACAGCGACAGCCATATTGGTTAGGGTATCGTTCTCTTTATCGGAAGGCAGCTAATTCGAATCTTGGCTTCACCAAAGATCCGTCGTGTTCACTGAATGCATCTACGGCACTTTAATTAGGTCATGATTGCATTATCCTCCAAGTGAAAGGATACCTCTGGTGGAGGCAGGTCAAATATTAGAGTATATTCTGCATGATCCCTGCTTTTAAATCACTCCCACTCATCTGCTTCCATTAGTTGATAATCCAACTCAAGGCTAAGTATAGGGAGGTATGCTTTTACAACAACAACGTGCGTAGGGCTCTTCTTGGTTTCCACCTACGCGACTCGTGAATCCATCTCACTATGCGAGATATGGTCTTTCAGGAGGTATTAAGTAATTAAATGTGTGACTGTTTCAGCGCTATTAGCCTATCCAGTTCTTACAATTAGCTTATCTACATAAAGGTGACAAAAAGAATTAATATGCTTATTTCATATTTTATTATAATATGCATATTAATATGTAAATGAGTTACATAAAAATTATTGAAGATAAATTTTTACATCTCAATCTTCTGGCTATTTCTAAAGTAACAAAAATATTCCAATCAGAACTTAGAATTTTTTTTGTTTCATTTATAAACTTTTTAATCCAAAACACCTTGAGCAAAACTTAACATTTACTACTTTCGGTATGGAATTATTGACAAACAAAACATTTTTGATAAATTAAGATGTTAGGTGATTTGTTTATGTGTTGAAAAAATACATTATTAAAATCTAATAAAAAGATGAGTAGTAATGAAATCGGAAAAGTGATCGAGCTATTTAAATTATTATCGACAAAATAACTGAAACACACAGTGACTGATTTTCTGTGCATAAAATTTCTCTAATTTTGTAATAAATTGACTAACTTTCTCTGCATTAGTTAAATTTTTAAAAAGATTACTCCCACTAAAACTTAAAATCATTCATAGCAACATTTTTATATTATTTTAAGAAAAATCTAACATTGTTGTACACATTTTATAAATTTAAATTAATTTAGCTAGAAATTTATAAAATTTCAATTTCAATTTATTCAAATGTCTTTTTATATTGAAAAAAGAATGGGAGAAAACACAGAACAATAGATATTCCTGTAGTATGATATTTATACTAAGAATAATATTGAAAGTGATGAATATATTTTGTTTCGATACAGAAAATATAAATTTACATTTGTAAATTATAAAGATCTAAATCCTTATCTGATACTCGAAAAGAAAAATGAAAAATAGAATCGAAATCAATGGATTTCTATTTATCATCCTGAGCTGGCCAGAACATAATATTCTAAACAGCTTTGAATCAAACGCGTAAAATAATGCTGCCATCTAGTGATGTGTTTATGAAAATATTCCAGAGTATTGTAAATTTGAATTTGTTTGTAGTATTGGTTTTCATCCAGAAATTTATTTGAATTAACGTGCAATAACTAATTCCAAATAATAACATATTGCCAATATAAGCTCCATTTTGTTCTACTCTCAATCTAGATTATTCTTAGACAACATTCTCATTCATCTATTTATAATTATTTTTTTCATATTCAATAATGTTTCCTATTACATGCAGTTATGGTATTATGGTTTAGTGTGCGTATTCAGATTGTTTCAATTTAAATCTTCATTATGAAAGAATAATATTTATTTACATATGATAAGAGATATAACAATATTATATTCGTTTGATAAAACCAAATTTTATTAATTACTCTTGGTTTTTTATTTATTTATTTATTTTTTACTTTAAAATATTGAGATCTTTGTTAAGTTCCTTAAAAAGTCCCACTTATCTACACGTGCACTGAAAGAAATCATTTTAAGTGTAAGACATTTTTAATATATAATGCATTATATTTATTAAACTAACTTTTTTTCATATTTAAGGTTTAGAAAAAACAGCTCCAAAAAAAGACATACAAGTTTTCACTCTGGTAATACTTCCACTGCAAATAACATCATGCAGAAGTTAATAAAGAACTCAACATCATAAAGAATTCATTATATTTACGACTTAAAGAAGAACTTTATAAAATTGTTTATAGAGATCCTTAAATGTGAAACTGAAATTCTTGACTACAATATATAATAAAAATTTTATATATACTATAGGATTCAAGCTTTAATTTACGATTCAAATATAAATAGCCAAAGATAATATATCATTCCTCTTCTGAGATAATAATCATGCGCTCCATGGAAAATAATCATATTCTTGAATTCAGAGGTTTAAAGGAGAAACATTAGCATATGCTCAAATTACATTCTTAAATCTATCGAATCACAAGCTATACAACGTGCACAGACCTACAGTCTGTCTAATTTAAGAACAACTCCCGCCAAGTAGTTTGATTGCTGGCTGTTGCCATAGTAACAAGAGCAGTCCATTTCATATCAAACTCGAGGATATTATGATCTGGCGTTATTTAACACATAGTTCTAGAGCCCTAACCATCTCCAAAAACTCACGTTGTTCTCAGATTTGAAGTACTAAACGTTGCATGTGCATTTTTTATCGTTAGTTATCATACATGTTATTTTATTATTGATTTTGTTGTTTTCTTAATGTATATTTTTTCATTTATATTTCTTAAATTATATTTTCAACTATGAAATAATTTTTTTCAGTCTTGCAAGTTAATTTAAAATTCATGTTCAATATTATAATAATCCCTGAAATCTGATTTATTAACATAATTCAGCTATTCATAATATTATCTTTTTTCAAATTTTTCTTTTTATATTCCATATCAATAATAAGTGTAAAAAAACCACATTTCTATAGCTCAAGCAATTAAATAAATCATTGATATTCTTTGAAATTTTGAAAACAACAGTGAATGAGATACTGATTGCAATGGCAGTTTTATTTTGAAGATTCAAAATTACAGGTAAGGTATAAAAAACATCGTCATACTCTATGAAATATTCAAACATTTTTTTTAAATGAAAGCTATTTTGATGAAATATTAAAAAATGTAGCATTTCTTGAAATGCCTTTACTTCGAACTTCAAATATGAGTAATATAAGCTTATTATGACTCCTGATTGCAGAGTTTTTAGCGTTCTTTACTCCTAAGCTGTTAGTCCTTTACTTCGAACTTCAAATATGAGTATTATAAGCTTACTATGACTCCTGATTGCAGAGTTTTTAGCGTTCTTTCCTCCTAAGTTGTTAGTCCTTTACTTCGAACTTCAAATATGAGTAATATAAGCTTACTATGACTCCTGATTGCAGAGTTTTTAGCCTTCTTTACTCCTAAGCTGTTAGTCCTGTGTTCGAATTCCGGTTTGGTCATGGATGTTCATATCTCTTTCTGTGTTTTTTCTAACTATTTCTTCTAAGATGATAAAAAATATGCTCCACCCTTTAAGCGGGTTTGTGACTTCGATTACACCACTTGCCTAAGTAACTTGATTCACAGCGCCCACCTGGAGTCAGTAAACAAGTAACAGTTTCCGGCCCTTCTTACGACAAAGCATTTGTCATGCAGTGAATGCCGTTTGAAAAAAGAAAGTTTTCTATTTTGCAGGTAAATGAATACTTTTGTATTTTATCGCGTTCTTCATTTTCATGCAGAACAATATAAATATATTTACATTTGTAAAAAAAAATATATAAATAAAGTGTCATTTTCACTCTTTCGAACAAAACACAAAATATCAATTTTAAATTTGGAGCGAAATATTAGAAGTCATGCCCTACCACCTGATATTCAAAGCGAATCAAAAGATGTTATAATATTTTGCCAATTTTTCATCTGACATTTTACAGTATATCTAGGAAATGTATAAATTATCAAACATGTCATAATTTGTTGTCAAATTTCGTGATTTTATAAAATTCTCACGTATTATCCATATGCGTTTGATTTTAACAAGTATAAAATTCAAACTTTTATATATCAGATGCAACAATGGGACTATATATAGGATTCAAAACAATATGTGACTTCCACTAAAATACGGTTCACCCATAGCTTTGAAAGTCCTCTCTATTTAAAGTGTTTTGATAGATTTCTGGAATACTAATGGCTAATATTTTAGTGATATACATTATTTCAGCTGTTTTGGTAATTTATGGTGCAAGAATCGTTTCAAATGAAGGGTTAAGCCCATGTTATTTAAAACGATCAATAGATTCATGATATCGATGCATTTTATAAATAAATTGAAGGAAATGTTCTTGATAAAATAAAGCAAAATCACCTAAAAAACTCCAATTTTTAAATAATTTTAGTTGCAATATTGTATGGCTTTTGAATGAGAATAATTTTATCGTACAAATGTACTATATATATATATATATTATATATTGTTAATTACAATAATGTCAATGCATATATATATATATATATATATATATATATATATATATATATATATATATGTATATGCTTTGACATTATTGTAATTAATATACAATTTATAAGCTACTGAACTATAGTCTCTTATAAGTGTCAGTGAAAATAAGAACGACTTTTATTGCTGTCGATGCTATTGTAAATGTGTTACTATATTGATAAGTTTAGTGTTTAGAAGCGAATTATTCCACGCTCTAAGTATTTTATTAATTTATATATTTTTTGTTATTATCATTGTGAAATTAATAAAACTCAGTCCATTTGAGCAATGCAACACTAATGAGATGGAGAAGAAAAATTGTTGACTGCCATACAGAGTTAGCATAAATGATTCCTTTTTTTTTTGAAAAATTGTATTTTTAAAAATGTTGCATGTATATGCATGAAAGATGTATGAAAAGAACCTCAAACACATTAAGTTTATTCACCTCCTGCAGATGTTTATTATGTGCCTTTTTTGTGATAAGACCAGGCAATCATTATGTGCAGATGAAACCATTCCATACATTTTGAAAAAAGTACTTGCTGTACTTGAATTTCCGATACCACAAAAAACTTTGTTTACTCTGTAGTTATTTTCCATACCCTCATCTGAGCGTTCATTGCACAGTTATAACATACGAACAACTAACCTATTCAAAGACAAAAAACTTCCTTGCTTACCCATTATTTTCGACCGATGTTAACCTAACACGGTGGTAAGGGCGTCGTTCTCATGATTGAAAAATGGCGAGTTCAAATTCCGGGCGTTCATTTATAGCGGCTGGGGTGCATCAAATATGTCACAGCCCCAATGCCCTCTAAGTGAAATGATACTTCTAAGGATAAGAGATCAAGTATGGGATCTCTTCTACTCAGTCCCTCGTTCTAAATTACGAAGACTCTCACCCGGCTGCTTCTATCTAACTGGTAGAGCCCAAATCAGGGCTAGGTAAAGGGAAGTATGTTGGTGCAACAATCTCGTGCTGTTGCTCCATCGAGAGGATGACATATTTGTTCTTCTATTAGAAATACTCAATAGAGAAATTACAACTGCCTAGTAACCAGAAATTTCTTCTAAAAATACATTACCAATTTTTTTTATTCGGTTGTGCAAAAAAAAGGCACTATAATTAAATTTTCATTTAAAGGAGAATAATTTAAAATCTTCTCGTGTAAAGAAAATTACTACATGCTCTGTAATTAAGGCAATATATATATATATATATATATATATATATATATATATATATAAACTTATATAAATATATATATATATATATATATAAGTTTATTGACAAAAAATAAATAAACTATTATAGATTATTTTAGCTATGTATTGAAATATCTCTATTTAAATTATTGAACTGAATTGAGTGAGAAATTATATTATGCGTGAAAATTACCTGGCGATTAAAACTCAGGTTAAAAAAGGTAATTCATATTTGAAATATATAAAAGCGAAATGATGGTTCGCAGAATTGTCGTACCATCTCTGATACGAATGGAACTCATGCTTCTACAGAATTTTATAGTTTAGGCTCTTCAAATGAAGCGTCTGACATTTCTGTACAAACAATTCAGCAACTAGATCAGTTGAACAAACACATGTGTTTTAATATTCCAGAGATGCACCATATGTTAAATTAGATGCAATTCCGATGTCGATGGATGGCCTTGGAAAGAATCATCTTTACTATCTTCTGAGACATATTTGTAAAACTAACGACAAATACAGCAGAGCACTGCTTGCGTAGTCTTGAAAATTATAATCCGATTATTTCATCGCAAATTGAAATTGGAACTGGGAGATCGATTTCAGAAAGTTTGTTACTTGTCTTTTTATTTAACTTAGATTCTCTACGTTGTCTGCAGCTTCTAACGACAGAAAAAAAATTATCTGCAAATAATTTAGTGTTGATTTCTGGAAGTTATACATTCTTGTATACTAATACTTTAGAATATTTTAATGGTCAACTGATGGCTGAATGGTTTGCGTTCTTGATTACTGAGATGTGGGTCCCGGTTTCGAATCCCGGTTCGGGCATGGATGTTACTTTCTCTCTCTCCTTTCTTCTTAGATAATATATAAATATAGCCCACTCTATAAGCGGATTTGTGGTAGTATGGTGTGGGCAACGCTACTCGCTTCCGTGATTTGATTCACACTTGCCCACTGGGTAACGACAAAAGAATAGTAGTTTTCGACCTTGTTGTTTCGATGGGTTAGTCACCCAGTGCCGGCCGTTATATAAAAAATAATTTAATGTAAAATAAAATATTCAAGTAATTATGCACTATAGACTATTTTCTAACCTTAGTTTTTAAAAGTTTTATGGCTCAAATCTGAAGTAATTTATTAATTCAAGTAAATACGTGCAATCATTTCACGGTTCACAGAGTATATGGCAAATTTTTATTAATTAAGAATTTTAGTAATGATAAAACTAAATTATATCGAATGTGATTCCAAATCTTTACTCTTATGTAAAAAATAATCTTTACAGGGAACTGAAAGATCACTGAGTCATTTTGTTGTTGTTATTTCTTATTCTATCTGATAACTTAACCATATATTCCATGACTATATCCCATGAACTGATAAAAAAAAAGTCTAAAGCAAGCTGTGGAACTCGAAACAAATCCTCTTTTTCAAGTTAAACTTATTTTAAAGTTTGTTGGCCACTTGAAAAGTGTGTTTGTGTTTAGTGATGACATTATCATAGATTTAGTTGGCATTATGTTACCTTACATTTAAAATATTTAAGTATGATTAGCGCGTTTACAGTCACACACACACACATTTAACAGCAATGGCTTCAGAGAAAAAGGATCCGGGCTGTCGTCCAGACCCCACGCGGAGAAGAAAGAGAGCGCTTTTCTCAGGAGGGAGAATAAAAGGAGAATGATTCTTAATGGTAAACAAATTTTGAAGCACATAGTACCAGGATCTCCAATAAGTTAAGAATCTTTGTTAGTAATGAAAATAATTATCATACTGATCCAGCTTTATTTCTTTCGTCATAAAACATCAAACGACAGTTATTAACAATAAACGATAATTTTAATGATTAAATTTTTATTGATTAATTTTAAAAATTAAATTATGTAATAATTAAACAATGCAAAAGATAAACGTTAGTAATTCTTAACTATTAAACATGTATTTGTTTAGTTACTGTTAACCAATATAAGTAGTTTTAATTATTTGTTTATATAAATACCTAAGTTATTTTGAATTTTATAACTGACAAACATATAATAAATGCTTATGTAATTTATTTATTAATAGAAAAAATATCTAAATAAAAAGAATAATTAATTAAAAAATTACGACTCCTAAATTTCGTTGGATTCGAAGTCAAATTCTCAAAAAATTCATGAATTTTGCAAATCCTTAAAATTTTCCGAAACGTTGAAGTACAACTAGTTTGAGTAGAAAAACAGGACAATTTAAGTAGCACACATTTAATACTAAGGACTGTCATTTCCTCAAATAGAAACTGAAACAGATAGAAAACAATTGTAAAAATGCACGCACTCTTTTATACATTTGTCTGTAGAATAATACATGCACGACTCAACACAACTTTAGAACTTCAGAAACAATTTATCCGATTTTGGTTTGCACATACTATACATTGACTATGTGGATAAGATTTCTCTTTATCTCCTCTAGATAAAGATAAGCACAGGATATATAGAATAATTCGTAAAATATTCACGAAGTACTTAGTGTCTTGAATTTCTGAGATGAATACTGATATTCCCGATATTATTTAGAGTTAAATTAAACTCTAACGGTATGGAGAAGGTATATGCAAATATACAGTTTAATGATAGTCTTAATGATATTTAAGCATAATTTTATTCGAATAGAAAACTGTAGTGAACAAGACATTTTTGGATAGATGGAGAAAAGTTTAACAACTACCATTTTCAATTATTTGTAAAATCACATAATTTTTATTATAGTAAACTAAACTGATTTATAACAGTCCGGATGACATGAATTATAATTTTATCGAATTTTTTAAATTCTTTTGGAAGTTTCCAAAAACTAGTGCTCACTAATACAGAAATTAATGCTGTGAAGATAATACAGACTTTTACTTTTTATAGACTAAGATAAAAAAAGGGATCTATGAAATAACCCATTAAACATTTACGCACACAAGTACCAATTCATAGTATATTGTTTCCTTAAAATAGACAATGTTATTTTTGGCCCCATTTAGGTTTGAATTCAATCCTGTTGATATGGTGACTATATGTATATGAACATAGAGTTATTTAATTTAATAGGTTGATTGAGGATAATACTGATGACATTAAAGCGCAATTTTATTCGAATAAACGTCAACTTAAAACTATAAAGGTAGGTGAAACGAAGAAATTCTTCAATATCATTGAATATAGAAATTATTAGTATCACATCCATTATTCTTTAGAATAAAATAGACGTTTTCGTAACAATCTTGATGACACATTGATTTCAATTTTGTCTTTCTTGATTTTGCAAAATTTTTTGAAAATGTCTTTATCATATCGTGTCCAAGAATTTATTTATTCTTGCATCTGTTGCTGAAAATTAAAATCAGAATTCTAAGCAAATTTTGAGTTAAATTGTTAATGAAAGAGTTAGTAAAAACTTTTTGCACTACTTTGTTTCGGCAACTGAAAATAAAATTATTGAGTACAAGAAAATGTTGTGTTGAATTCATAATGTAAGGCGTCATAAATTTTTATTTAAAATTATGTTCAGTACATCGTACATGCATTTTCAGATATTGAAAAAAATAATTTTATGTGATACTTATTATTATTTGATTTCTTTTCTAGCCTAATGAAAGAACTAAGGAGATAGGCTGCTGAGGTTGTATAAATGCTGCCAGTCTATTAAAATACTGAAGCAAATGAAATTTATTATCAAATTCATTTAATATAAATATAAATATTCATTCACTTAGCAGAAATAGTATATTAAGTGAGGAATTAAAGCTCTTCTATGTCGAGACGCCTCTACCAATTTCATAATATGAACGCTTTCTCTTTCAAGACTTTACTCTACTATTTACACCACTATATAGAAAGTTAACAAAAAATATTTTTATACAAAATATTTCTCAGAAAAAAGCATAATTTTCTGTTTTTTCCTTCAAAAATGAAATAAAAAAAAACACATTAATAGTTTTATTCATTTTTATTCTATTCATGTATGTAATAGAATTTAAAGAATTTATTTTTTATTAAGGTTTGAATAAAAATTGTTTGTGTGTGTGTGTTTTCTTTAATTTATCTTCTTAAATATTAAATTTTTAAACAATATTCATGCTGATTTTAATGATGTTAATGCCTGTTGTGTTTATTGTTGAAATAATCATTCTGAAAGAGATTACATTTTGAAATAATCTTTACATATCCTATGAATATATTTTCTCACGTTTAAGAGGACGTAAATAGCCCTTCTAACAAGGATTTATTCTATTCTATATCAACCCAAAAGAATTGAACATGAACTCATTTTCTTAGAATTTGTAAAATGGACAAAAAGACATTTATTAAAAATGATGTCTTTTTAACACTATGTTAAGTACTAATTTTATTGGATTCCAATAAAAATATTCTTATTGAATTGCACTGAAAATTTGAATCCAAGTGGCTGGCCTTTGGCTACCTTAAATTTACGAAACCTCACTGGTTAATGTCAATTTTTAAATCTACTTCAGGATTTGGACGGAATTCGAAGATGTGTGTGTTTCAATAGTAGTTATTATTTAGAAATATATCCTTAATTTTTTCAGACAAAAATAATTTCTTTTAAATTTTGAGCAATCATTATCTGTATATAGAAAGCTTATTAAGACATCATAAAACCGACAATTCATTTGCCTTATTAACTTATCTGTACCTGAAAAATTTTTTTATCTGTCCGATAACTAAATTTTCTTATCTTCTTCCTCCCAAATATTCTTCTTGCACAAACGGATGCGTTTCTCTGATGGTGGAAATACCCAAAAAATATTCTTAAGTATACAATAAAACTCTTATTAATTATTAGTAATTTTATTAGATGTATATTATTGTTATTAAATAATAATGTTTGTATTTAAGAGAAATCAGTGTAAAGATCAGTGTAAAAAACAGTGTAAAAACCTAAATTGACATAAAGAGAGAAAAAATGTTTGGGATATAAGCGTTTAGTTGTTAATTTCTTTACTGAAAATCTGAAAATACGAGTTTAGAAACTTATAAAAGATAATCAAGAAATTAATTTTAATGAAAAAAATATTCTTGTTATGAATGCAACAATCAATACGTTGAGAAAAAAAAAACTGTTATTCTTTTGCACTAATTTAATTCCATTGGACAGTTATAGCTATAGTTTTAATTCAGGGTTTTAAAATTACTTAAAGTTAATTAAAAGATTGCAAATGCGCAATTTTATTACAATACTTTTATATACATTCGGTTAATAGATTAAAAATGAAAGAATAGAATGATTAAGCATATTTTATTTGTA
The DNA here is from genome assembly GCA_030067965.1 of Latrodectus elegans. NCBI lineage: Eukaryota > Metazoa > Arthropoda > Arachnida > Araneae > Theridiidae > Latrodectus > Latrodectus elegans. The sequence continues at coordinate 23,933,288 of CM057819.1, read as the reverse complement.
TGAAACAATAAATCTTCTCTGCACAAATCCCATATTTTCCCTCTAAATAAATTATTTGGGATGTATGTAGCGGTTGTTAACTTCTATACTCCACTAGCTGAACAATTATTCGAATAATTATCTCTACAGCACACAAATTGCAATTCCTAAGAATTCTGAAAATAATTGTGTTTTGTGATTTAATAAACAAAACATTTTAGGAAACTGAATGGACATCAATTCAAAGGATCTTTTCAGTGGTATATTGAAATGCATAGTAATTAATTTAATTTTAATCAACAGTTATAGTTACAGTTAAGGATGAAACACGCAATGTTAATTAATAATTTACGAATGACATTTCATAATGCATTTTGATATTTTATTAAGCAATTATAAAAATAAAGAAAAATATCCCTAAATATATTTTGCTTTTAGAAAAAATAATAATAAAAAAAAAAGCTTTTTAACCTAAATAACACAAATTTTCACTCAAAAAATTATCTGTTATTAAACTTCCATGCTCTACTGATTTAACAATGCCCAGCATAATTATCTGTCCCTGTAGCACACAAATTGCAACTCTTAAAATTCTGGAATGAACTGCTTTATAACTTAATAAACAAAACAGTTCATCAACTTTAAAAAAAAGTGCGTCAACACAAAGGATCCTTTCAGTCCGACGTTAATAGATTCGCGGACTTCTTTCCCGGTTGCTAAAAACAAAACCGTCGGCATCCGCATCGATCAGCAGCTGCTGCGGCGGCTCTTTTCCATCGCCAGTCGCTCTTGGCGACCGCACTTCACTCGCCACGGCTCCTTTGGAACTGATTCAAACCCTGCAATTCGACGCTGAGTTGGCTACATTTTATCTTGCGACGAGGGAAACAAAAGCTGGTGTTGAATCATTTTCTTTGCCACCAATTGGAGAAAAGGAAAAGCTTCCGTGTGTGTATCTATATATTTCCTTTTTTTATATTTCTGTAAGAATATTGGAAATCGGTGAATTGGGAATAATTTAAAAAAAAAAAATATTCTAGAAAAGGGAAGCTAATGTTTTTGGCGGAGTATTGCGAATAAACTGAATACATTAAAATTACATATTTATTAAGAGTTTTTTTTTTAATAAATACATTGTAATAATTTAAAAAAAAGTGAATAAGTTCTAAAATCCGGTGAGTATATTTGAAACTAAAATAAATGAAAACATATAATCCATAGCGATGCTTAAAACTTCATGCATACACATTTTATTTCTTTTAAATTTCAGGCGTCATTTCCATAAATTTTACCAGTTGCTCAATAAAGTATATTAATAAAAATAAAATTATTTGTTCTACATTTCAAAAATACTTTTTATTAAATAATTGTGATAAAAATCAAGTGCAAATATTTTAAATTCTAGAGGAAATATACTATAATGTACATATCAGTCAACAGATATTTTACCAGGTCAGTATTTAATACAATATCTCTAAAAAATGTTGAATGTAAGTGATTTTTAAAATACAGATATTATAATTCAACACTCAAATAACTTTCGAATTTTACCATAACATGTTTGAAAAAATTGCTTAAACTTGTTCAAATTTATAGGAAGGGAGTGCAGAGAAGAACAGTTCACAAAAAATCTCCTATGTTATTAAAAACAAAGTGTTAATTTTAAATTGAAACTTCTAATTCAAATGAAAAATGAAGCAAGCGTAAGCAGAAAACTAAAAAGAAGCTTTAAAATACTTGATTAAAACATTTAAAAAATACTTGAATTTAGTTTTTAGGTAACCCTAAAATATGCATAATATCTATACTTCTCCATCTCGATTTTTAAACTAAAATCAGGAAACATTACTTGGAACGATGTTTCACAGAGTTTATTTTAGACAGAGTTAGGTATATTGTGAAATTAAGTAAGAATCAGTGTGGAGTAGTGAATATCTTTTACTCAAGAATGAACATTTGTGGATATATTTTGATAGTAAAAAAGCTGTTATTTATTATAAAATAGAGGTAACATAATTACTTTTGTTAAGAACAAAAGTGAAATTACTGTTAACTTTAACTCTCTAATTATTTGACATCACGTAGTAAAAAAGACTACCTGAAAATCTGTTGTAATGTATACCTTATTCATGTACTGACTTTTATACAAACTTTTCATACATAAGTTGAGGTATTCATAAATAGGGTGCTTAACCTTTGTATGAAAATTCTGGGGTAGTATACCAAGCCAATATATATGTAGAAAAAAATACGTAAATCATCTCCTATTGTGCAATTGGGGCTAATATGATACTTGAGTGACATATTCTCCATAATTTTTTGCGAATGTTTTGAAATCCCATGTAATAATTAAGAAAAAAAGTATAAAATAGGAATTGCTTATCCAGAATCTTAGATAAGCAATTCCTATTTTATGAAGCCATCAGTCACTATTAGTTCTGATGTATCTACCAGGTAACAATTGCTGAGAAATAATATTCGTAATGAAGAAACACTCTAGAAAAACTTTAAGTGAATTCTGATGACAATATAAAATATTTTTGCATAAATGAAAGTATATCAGGTAGAATCCTTATTTAAACGAATATTAATTTAGCGAATTTATCAATTTAATTAATTTTGACCTATCAATCTGATTAATTTTGACTTACTGTATTATCTATTTGACTTTGACCTTATGACTTTTTAATCAATCATATTTTAAGTTTGAATTTGTTACGCGAATCATACACTCAATCATGGAGATGAAAAATGTCGTCGATTTAAATTCCAAAATCGGTTATTACTTTAAGTGATATGTTTATGACTTTGAGTTAGTCATAAAAGAAAATAGTGTTATAGAAATAAGTGTTATACATAACATAAAATTCTGAATAAAGGATATTTTTTCCATTTTTAAATTTACTTAAAATAATAAAATAATTGTCGAATAAAATTTGCCTTGTGGGTAAAATCGTATCCTTAGAGCGTTTGGTTCAATTTTCAAATTTGTCTCATGTTGAGTAGTTCATAATCATCAGCAAACGAGATCGTTTCATAATAAGAAAAATTGGGAAACTCAAAATAGCATTTTTAATCTTGCTAAATCTAATGTGTTACGGATTCTAGGATTAAACTGTATTGTGTTTTCAAAAATCCAATTTTTATTGTGTCCAATTTTTATTGTAAAGCTGCTAAATATCGCCACTCACATCATAATTTTAAAACATAGTCAAATGAAGACGATGATAACTTTGTTGACATGCTTTTCTCAATACCATACCATGCATTATGATAGCATCCTATTCAAAGTGTCTTTGTCACCATTAGCGAACGCAACAACTTTCCAGCTGCACCAAGTATGAAATTCATAACCTTTCAATCACGAGAACGAAGCCTTTCCAACTTTTATTTATTTTCTGGAAAAGGCGTATTTCCTTAAAAGTTTTTCTTGAAATTTAAACTAGATTCAAGTATGTGCTATTTAAGAAAACGAATAAAATTTTCTCCTAAAGTTATCATGTGAGTGGAATAAAAATTAGAATAACTCTTGAAAATATATTATAATGAAATACCAAGGACATATATGAATAAACATTGAAAATAACAGAGCTTTTTATTTTTCCCTGTTCGGATAGCAAAATCAGGTGACAAAAACGCATGAAAAAAATCCCTCTCCGTCGGCTTGGTATGAGAGAGAGCTGACTCGGACGTTGACATAGTCACCCAACATATTATAAATTACGAAGACTCATTGTGTTTAACTTTTATGGTTTTCAGATACTAGAAATGAATTACAGTGACCAAATCTGTTCACCATTAACTTGTTACTATAAATTTATATATTTTATTTATATTTAGTTTATATTCAATAATGATTAATATTTATTTTTGGTCAAGATTTGTGAAAGATTTAAGTAATGAAAAAAATGAGCTATATCTTAAATTCAAATCTCAATCTTGCATCAATAAATGAAGGATATGTATCCTTCACCCATAATTTCCTTTTATTTTTATTACTTCCTTAATCTATTGGACTTAATAGTAAATCAAATATTTTTAATCTGAAAACTGAATAAATTTCAAAATTCAAACTAGTCGTATGCATATTTTTCTAAATATTAGTGAAGTATCGAAAGTTTTTATCTTCCCTGTGTTGCTGAAATGAGTTTTTGATGAAGGGTGTTTATTGATGAATCGAGTAACGCATGCCTTGATTTTTATCTAAGTTAATATTACTGTCGATATCGCAACATCGTCACATGTGTTCGTTTATCTTTCGAGATATTTTTAGCTAATTTACGGCTATAACTATTTTTCAATATTTTCAAAATACACATAATTTTATATCAAGCATTTTGTATGCAGGGTTTAAGGAACTAAAATTCAATTGAAGAAGGTGCTGTTCTCTTGTGATTGGAAATTGAAATGAATTTTCAATATGAGCGACAACTGTGTTAAAAGACACGTACATTATTTGCTGTTTAATAGCAGAAGAAAGCAATATTTACTTTATAACGGAACAATTTGCTAAAAATAAAAGCTTCCTGGCTTAGTAAAGAATTTTTGAAATTCACTCTATGCACACTTCTCAAAACAATTAGAGGATATTGAGGTTGTAGGTTTATCTTGCAGCTGGAAAATTGTTTGGATAAATAATACATTAACTGACAGATGTAGTAGGATATATGAGATAAAAATGACATTTGTTTGGCAGAAAAAAAATTTATTGAGCATCTGGTTGCAACATAATTAGTACATATGAAAAAAAACAATAAAAGAAAATATTTTCTTTAAAAGAAAATCGTTTTAATGGGAAAGGGGGTATGGTTTCACCGGACAGCTAGCAATGTCGAACGTCTTTGAGACTATTAATGAATGCATTCTATTCCAATTACCTAGAGAAGCTCTTTCCAGTTCTTGGAGAGTATGGGGTGTGGTACCCATTCAGAAACTTGTCTTCCTAGAATGTATGAAACACGCTCTATTAAGATCAAGAGAACACCATGGTCATTCCATTCGTACGATTTATTTCTACAACAGAAAACCATTCACCATATTAATAGTACTACGTAGCCTGATATTGTAGTTCAAAAGCATGAAGTCATCTCCAATTGCTGCAACGTAAAGGACAGCAACATCATCCGTATATCGGCAACTCTTCAGGGTTCCATTTTGAATGATATGAAGATAGGTACGTCCATTAGTGGAGATCTCAGCATATATCATCCCTATCCCATAAACACAATATGACATTTTCGAGCACGAACGAACATTGTTTCTATTGTCATGTTCCCTCTGGATGAAAATACGCCTATCATCAGAATGAAGAGAAAAACTGGACTCGACAAAGAAGAGAATGTTGCGCTCCCCTAGTTCACATGCTTTGTTGCCCTCTCCATGTAGATGCTATGATACCTTGCTGTTAAAATGACATACACCATTTGGCAGTGAGCACTTAAGCACAGCGTGAAGACAGTTTCGAACAGTTTGTATCATCTTGGGGTAGCAGTTGAAGAAGAGTTACATTCATATTTCGGTGTCTTAAAGCTGTTAATGCTAAAAAATGGTGTTCATTGGGTGTTGTGCACGTCTACTATTTTGAACTGTTCCACATTCTAGTCTCCAAAAAATTAGTTCCAGAACCTGGAAATCATACTTTGTGGAACTTTGATGGCATCTGCTATGTCGGATTATGTTTGACCCGACACTTTCTCTAACTGACCAACAACTATCTCAACTTCTGATTTGATTAATTGACTTTAGTGAGACATCACACTTTTCGAAACAACGCGCTTACTGAATAACAATCATACTTTTTCTATTTGTCTTACATTAAGTTGAAAGCCAAGTCTCACTGCAGCTAAAGCATCGTCTTCGATGCCAAACTCAAAATTTGCGCATCGCTAAAAATATATGAAAGCGAGGAAAATTTGCAAATGTGATTTTCTTCTTCCATTTTATGCAAAAAAGTAATAATTTATTTATGTTATTATTTTATAAAATATTTATAGTATCCTTTAATTATTTTTTGCAGTTTATTAAAATACTAAGTATTAAATAGCTTTAACCTTCTTGGCTTAGTAAACTCAAATGACTTAATATTTTTTAACTTCATTTTTAAAGTATAAAAAATAAATGACTGTAACATTCATATTTAAATGAATAAAAATAATTTAATTCATTTTTCGTGATTTAATAAATACTTTTTGAATCTCCTTTTCTAAATCATCCAGTACTAAATATCGTTATTCGTTATGGCTTTGATAATAATTTTTTGGATTTTACTTTCCTAATTTCTGTTGGTCTGGTTGTGATGATAGGAAAGCTGATAAGTAGTATACTGGACTCAACCATATCTAACATTATCTCTGAATATTTTTTGAATTTCTATGCTGACAAACTCACTAAAAATCCATTGTATCGATTTAAAGAAAAATCTATTGTACTCATTGTTTTGTCGATCCATTAATGTATAAATTTCATTTACATAATGAACAGGTAACGATTTTCTCTTATTGTTGTGCAGTTATTTATAATATTTTATTAGACTACTTAACAAACATATATTAAGAAAGGAAACAAATATATATTATTAATACGAGATTTATATTTTGTATTTATTTTCAACAAAGTCGTAACAAATGAAATACTTTTTATAATGATAAAAATACCTTTTAAACAATTGCAAAATTTATCAGTATCACGTGAATATATCTTTTATTTATGATACAATAGATTTTTCTCAAATTATTTCAATTTTTTTTATTTGGTGCATGCATTAATCTATGCATTAATTCAAATGTTAAAGTGAATCTGTGATTGTAATCTTTTTGAATTTTTACTTTGTAATAAGGCAATTTCTTTGACAAATTATAAAAATTTCTTTTCAAATCCCTAATCACACAACATTGTTATATGTTTTTCAATTGTTTTATGATTCTTCATTTTCTCAAGATGATTTTGATCTCTCATGGATTCTCTCAAATCTTAATCAATAAACTGTTAATGAAACAATGCATATTTATTTTCTCTATTCCAAGTCAGATTCATCAAGCTTTGATTACTTTAATAGACAAATTAGAAGTTTTACTAATGGTTGAACAGCAAGAACAAATAAAGTTTTATGAAATTAATTCCTTACATTAAAAAATTATTACTTTTCATAATGTTATTTCTTTAGGTTGTATTATCTGTAAAATAATGCCATAGTATTCCGTCAGGTCAGAATGCCGTTTTCATTACTGGAATGTTGTGAGTTTGAAACCTGACATAGGTAAAGATCCGGGTTCAATAAAGGCGGCTGGATCATGTTAAATAGGTCGTGGTAGCAATGTACTTAAATTGAAATGAAAACTGCTTCTAATGATACCTTCTTCTGCTTGTCTTTGCTTCGAAATTACGAAGACTTCCACCCTGCTACTTCAACTTCGGTAGAACCCAACTAAAAGCTAGGTACATGGAAATAAGCTGGTGCAACAACAGCTGCCTATAAAGTGTTAAAGTAAAGTACAGAAGCTACACACACACTACATATATACATATAATTAAAAGTCTATTTATTTAGGATGCTATCTGTTTTATTGAAGAAATATCTGCCAGATATTAATCCATGTAGAAGAGTTATGATTTCACCCTTTCACATTTAAAGTTATAGTTCTTAACTATAACGCTCTCTTTTTCTTGTAGGTTCGGTTCTAATTAGCTCTCATGTGCAAAAAAAGTGACTGTTAAGTGACAAACAAATCAAACCATTGACTCTCTTTGAATTTCGGCAGTAACGTAAAAGGATATAAAATTAAAATGATCTAGTACTTAATCTAATTGAACTTCAATTAGATTAAAAATTAGATTTTTATGTCATTTTTGCAGCAACTATATAACATTATCAAATTTAATATTTTGTTCAAAATTTTAATAAAATAAAAGCTGTATTTTATTTTAATAAAGTGTAGGCCATATATATCTAAGGATATGCATAAATGAATTTTATAAATGAAAGTGATTTTGAAAATATATGAGGCTGTAAAAGTTTTGAAATTGATGCTTGTATTTTTAGATATGAAAGTTTATCATAAAAAATCTGCGTCTATGCTCGGGTCTATTTTCCTGTCGTTTGGTATGAGTTAGGCATATTAGTTAGGTGGAAACCGAGAGTCTTTGTACTTTAAAAAATCTACCTAGCAAAAGATCTCTTAATAATGGACTTGCAACCTCCAGAGATATCATTTCACGTGAAGAATGTTACGAGCATGTCTTATTAGCATTACTCAACTATCCTTAGTGAACGCAACGGATCATCGGTTCAATTGAAATTCGAGCTCACTGCCTTCCTATAATGAGAACAATGTGCCAATCAACTAGGCCACCGTGAACATTGTATGTGTACATGTGAATGCTTTCTCTTCTTCGACAGACATAAACTTATCAAAATTTAAATTATTTAAAATTGTCCATATAATCTGAGTCCGATGGAAACGTTAGCTTTCTAGTCATATCTTTAGTGGTAGATATCTAACTCAATCGTAAATATCTGAGTGACTTAAAATAGTAACTTAAACTGAATGATATAGTGTGATTTCAGGAACCACTTCCTCATTTATATTCTTGTAATGATTTTACATTTGTCAAAGCGCTACCTATATAAAAGTGATCATTTGAGTAAAAAAAAATACAATTTTCACCATCGGAACGTTTATACTCTCTAAAAAAGGATTTTCCCCTTTTGTTTTGCAGTTTTTTGCTTCTTGTCATCTTCCATGGAAATGTATGTATATTATATTGTTATCATCAAAGTTTTTCGCGTTATAAAATGGATTTAACTCATTCATCTACACTTTGACACACTTCATTCTTTATGTAACCAAGATGATTGTAATTATGGTTTGAAAAATGTCAGGAAGTGAGGCCATTATTCAGAATAATAGGAAAATTGACAACAATTGAGAACATTCTTGTTCTCAATTTTCCACGAAAATTTGTTTGGAATCCTTCAATTCAAAACAAACATTATTAACGCTGAATATAATAGTTTTTAATTTCTCGAAACAAAATAATTCTACTACTATACGCTTTTTGCTAATTTTTAAATAATTTTAAATAATTCTTGTATTTAAAAGTACTTTAAAATATTTAATTTTAAGTTTGAATACATACTGTTTAATTTTAGTTATAGTTTTATTCCTAACATAATTTAAACCAGAATAATAAAAAATGCAGTTTTGGGTTTTTTAAAAAGAAAAAGTGTATTTTTTACAGACACTTTTTTTCCATCTATTTAACGAAGTTTTGAATTTCTACACTAGGCGGTGGCTCTACAGTGTTCTTTAATTTTGGTCTTTGCATAAAAAATTAACTGATATGTTTTCCTTTCCTTATACTAAGTTACTTTTCTCTATAATGATTATTTAAAAACGATATTTATATTTCAACAATTTTCTCATCATATTTGTCGTGATTTTTCTGAATGAAAGTTTCTGGAGTGGGTTCATGAGAATTTTCTCGTTTTCGATATGCGAATACGTAGCATTACCAAGGAATGTCTTTCTAAGAGATAAAAAATTTGGATCTTCAAATAATTTCAACAGTCTAAAATCTATGCAATAAACGTATCATGATGTCAAATATATATGCATCAATAATCATACAAATTAATTTTAAGCCTTTGGAGTCACAGAGAGTTAGTGATTGGATAGTGCTTTACTGAGTAAAAAGGTTCCAGGTTGAATCCAAGAGACTAATGAACAATTCTCTCATTATTAGATTTGGTACTAGATGTAGTAATTCTGCCTTCTTCGTGCATGACAGTCGAAGGGAATGCTCAGGAATTTTCTTGTTTCCTCCACCTTTACGACATCTGAATACAGTGTACTATACATGAAAATTTCTCTCAAAAGATAATTTATTCGGAGGGTATTAAAAATGTTCTACAATAGTCTTAAGTCGTTCAATTATCTACCAACCGGTATCAAAATGAATTTCAAGAACACTTCTAAAATTTCTTATCTTTTATGCCACTATCGCTAGTAAGTGAATTACATTGTCTATGATAGGACAAGTATTTTTCTGGGGGAAAAGACCTTGATTTGAAGCCCTCCTGCATTGAGCAATGGAAGATCTTCAGTTTCCTTAATGCGTATATGTCGAAGGATATGCTTGGTAATTTTTCCCGGCTTTCTTTCCTTGCTGTATCTGAACATGACCTATATTATTTATGAACAAGAACTCTAGGAAAACAAGTTATGTGGCGAATATTGAAGTGTCTTATAATAGCCATTAGGCTTAATATGACATTGAGTTAATGTAAGAAGTTTAACTTTATGAAAATTAAGATTATAGATTTTAAAAATTACCATTAAAAATCGATATTTTTTTTAGATTGTCATACTTTTCAGTTACTAACTATAGATCTAGATGATTTTTTTTTATTTTCCTTTGAAAAAACACAAATATCTTCCTGTGAACCAAGGAATACCACACAGGGCCCAAAGGTGAAACAAATGTACTACATAACAAATCAAAAATCATGAGATGAAAGAAAAAAAAAAATAAAAATAGAAAATAAAAGAAGGTAGAGAGAATAAAAAAGGAGAAATAAAAGCAAAAAAGGAGTTAGATTACAGCCGGGATAAATTTTTTAAAAAAATGCAAAAGTCTTTTTCTTCACTAGGTCTGCCAAAATCGAGGGCCATCTGTAATTCAAGTCTATACGAAGCTCGTTCCTTTCTTGTGAAACAGATGGGCATTCAAGAAGAATGTGTGAAGGGTTTTCAATCTTGGAGTTGCAGATGCATACGTTACTGTGCCTAGTTGATTTCGATTTAAAATTCTAAAAAAAAATGTGGGATAACTTTATTATTCAACTATAAATTAGGTTATTTTTTTTAAAGTTTAACTCGTAATCTGCTTCGCCTTTCATTATACATATTTTGCAATAATTGAAGGTTTCGGTATCAATAGTTCATGTATAATAGTTGAGCTTGTAGGAGAAAGAAAATTTAATTTTTTCTTTATCAGTTATATATTATTTTTTATTTCTTCCTAAATGGGACTATATATGATGATTTTACCACAGATATAACACTAGAAATAATAAGCTTACATATCAAAATGAAGATGTCTTGCCTCAAATAAATGAATAATGGAAATGAAGCTGCCAAAGTTTGTAAAAAAGGGTGAAAGCAAATAAATTTTATGTCGCGACATTCATTACCACATTATTAGATGGCCGATGGATTGCTCATGAAGACTTTACCTTTTCTCGCCTATGGTGAATACCAAAGAGTGCATGTCCATCACTGCAACAAATCAAGACTCATTTCTGTCATCCTAAAAGCTTGTTTCTTTTTCTCGATATAAACTTCTTTTGTAACCCTAATACAGAATATTCTGGTAGCAAATTCTGTAAAAATAAACCGCCATTCTACTCACAACATTTTGTTTTAATTGATTGTTTTCTCAAAACTCAATACAAAAAGAAATCCGCTTACAGAATAAAGTGGAGATGTAAGCTGATATGAAAGACGGTATTTGCTAGATAATCATAGCTGCCTCCATTGGTTTTTTTAAAAGCTTTATAAAAAATGGTAAATTGTGTGAATAGAATGTGTGTGATATATAATGAAACATGCTTTTATAGTGTAATACGTATCTTTTTTATTTACATCATCCGTAATATTTTTGAAAAAATATTCGATATTTTTTACCAACTGTACATCTTTATATTTCTTTAATAAGGATATTTTTTGAAATTTAAAAAGCTTTATTCGGTAAGTTTGTGATTAATTTTTGAAATATTTAATGGCAGACAGTTTAATTCCAAATTTATTTTTAGATTTTTACAAATTAGTGACAAATACTTATTTCTTTAATTGATGAAAATATAGTAATTACTTTCAAGAAAATGGATAACAGAAATTTTTTATAAAGCGTTTATTTCTCCTTATCAATTTTCAAAACTTAAAGTTCCCCTTCAGAGAATAAAATAACGTTACTGAATGAAATACTATCTCACAGAAGAGTATTTACTCATATTTTTCTTTTTATTTTTACCAGTAAAGTCTTACTAAAAGAGTTTAATACTTTCAAATACATATAATAATGTATACTTCTTTAATGTATTAAGTTAACTGTACAAATAGTTATAAATATTGACAGCAAATTTAATGTAACATATGGAGAAATTAGCTGAGAATACTCTATAAATTAAAAGAAAACATTCTTTAGCACAATTAAGCTAATTTATAGATAAAATGTTTCTTTCTATAGAGTTATTCGAAAGGCGATTTTTTCTTAGTTAAAAAAAAAGTGATTTTCTTACAACATATAAATATTTTGTTGAATTATATGTTACCTTCTTTATTCCAACTTCTTCTGTTATCATCTAAGTAGCAGCATAATTCTACTGAAACGATATTTAATTGCTGTCACAATCTGATCCATCTCAGATTTTGAAATCTATATTTACAGCAAAAGTTTGAAATATTTTGAGATATTTGAAATTTTTTTAGGGATTTTTAATATTTGAAATATTTAAAAGTAAAATCTGAAGATGCCGTATCTGGAGAATGCAATATACATACAGAGTAAGCTTTGAAATGGTTTTCATATTTATCAATATTGCATGATGTTTCACATGAACTTTATGAAACATTGTATCTTTCCTATTGACCGACTCCCTGTATAAGCTAATCATCCAATTTGTCCAGTTCATGACAGTACAGTTCAAAGTTTACCCCTACACTGCTTAGGTTCTATCGCTAATGTGGTTTATCAGTTAGATATTTATAGTTAAAAAAATTTTGGCTCATTTTTTTACTTTTTTTTGCAGAAAATTGAACAAAGATTCTTCATATTGTATCTTATTTGAGATTTTTAAGATTCTTTTTTAAGCAGGGTTATTTTTTACATCATATGTACATTTCTTCTAATCTGTTAGAGTTCGAATACTAGGATACATTTTGTTCGAACATTTTCGGAAGTTGCTTCCTTTGAATGGCATCATTATAAGTATCAAGTACAGAATGTTTATAAATTATCTGATCCTTCCGTCCTCACTTAATAAAGATTCAAGTTGACAGCCGCATACTTATCCTAATAACCTAATCTAACTGAACACTGTCATCCTGAGAAACTTTATGTACGTTGGAAGTTTCATACAATTCAATGTACCTCTTGGTTTGAAGAAGAATGCTGTAACTCAGTAGTAAAATTAACACTTGAATGTAATTCAAAGCTTCCAAGCAATTGACGAATCTCAGAAGTTTTAAACAGTAAAAATAAATAAAGGGAAACGTATCATAATAACTTAAACTATAAGCTGACCCAACGGCAGACAGTCGTGCTTAGAAGGTTTATGAGCTAGAACATTTTTGTAGCCTCTTGTTTCTTCTACATTGATGTAGAAAACAGAGTAACAATTTAGCAATGAACGTGATTACAAAATTCTAGGCAGTTGACACTTTAGCTACTTTAAGCTGTAGAAATAAGCACCAAAAAATGTATCAAACTATAACCAGACCCAAATAAAAATTGTCATACAGATAAGGCTTAAGTGCATTAAAATTTCTGATGATCTGATGATATACAGATTTAGTTTAAGAAGAGAGATCTAGCTCTGAATGGAACTTATCTCTTGAAAATGATTCAAAATTTCCAGGTAGTTGACTTCGTATAGCAATTCTAAATGGCAGGAATAGGCATAACAGTATAATCCACAACTTGACCGAACAGAAGACCGTCGTGAAGGGGTCTATGCATGCTTAAAATTTGGTAAATCCAATGTTCGATGAGATTTGATGTGGAGACTTGTAACCCGAGACTCAGTATTGAAAATGATTCACAAATTCCAGGTAAATCACACTATGTAACTACATTATGTGTGGAAGGCAAAAATAGACAATCTTAATGTATAGTAATCAATCAACTTATTTCAAACGGCAGAAGACTGTTTTATTTAGAGACTTTATGTGTTTTAAAAGTTACTTAGGATCCAATGTTCCAAATGGTGTCACGTGAGTAGGAGGAAATAATTTCAATATTGATCTCCTTGCTTGTGACTATGCTGAGATCTCGGTCACTGTTTGGTTGGTTGGTGACTTTGAGACTTTTAGCAGCAGTCATGGCTATAGCCTCCACTGATCACCTATTTAAAATCAAAGATCTACTTCTACTTAGAATCTATCAAAGGATAACAAAAATTTTGAAACAACTTTAATATATTTTTAATAAGTTGTAGACATTGTTTATACGATAAATTTTTATTTATTAAACCTAATTTATTCAGAAATTCATTTCTTTGATGTATATAAATATATATGACATTGACATAGTTCCTCCTTATGTAAAGTTCAAGATGGTATGAACTATATTGATTCCTACCATCTTGAACCTTACATAAGGAGGAATTAGATTAAATATATCTAAAGTTTCAGGCATAGTTAGCATTCAAGATATAAAGATAGCCAAAATGAAATCTTCTTTTTTTGATTTTAATGCCAGATCAAACAATTCCCACTCTGAAAAAAAAAATCAGCTTTAATTTGATAATATATACTTGAGTTATATTCTAGTTTATAGGAAAGTCACAGTTTATTTATTTTTTTTTATAAAAGGCTAAAATAAATCTTCTGATGAGATCCATGAAAGGAATATATTGAAATCAGTAATCGATTTTAAAAATTTGTCTACAATTTCATAACATACAATATCTTTATAAGCTAGAGCCCATATGATTTTTATAGCAGGGTAGAACATAGAAGCTTATCATCAGGATCAGTTTATTTTTTAGTCGCAAAGCTACTTTATGTAATCCAATAGTAGAGTTAGAGGGACATGTAAGGCTGAGAAGATTATTAGAATAAATATAGTGGGGGACAGTAGAGACCATTAAATCATCAATAGCGTGACATATCTAGAGCATCTGCGTTGAAGATAGATACAATTTACATTATTGACTCGAAATTCAATGCACTGTAGAGGTGACAGACAGTGATAGAAGTGGTATTAGAGAATTTCGAAACATCAGTTGTAATATATACCAATAAGCCTTGGATTGATTAAGTAAACAAGATTTTAATATGATATGGAGATTTATTTTGAAATGCAAAAAAATCTGCAATGTGGATAAATACTGCAGAAGGAAAAGAATATTAAACGAATCAAATAATTTGGGTTGACATAAACTTTTTTGAAGACAGTTGTGTGTGTGATAATGAAGGATGTTGGTACGTTGGAGAACATAGATCTTCCGCTATACTTGAACACTGAGGAAGAAAATTTTTTCGAGAAAGGCGCTTAAACCTAAAATTTAAATTATGTAATTGAAGTTTATTTGATGTAGGAGCTGTATCTGCTATTTTTATTAAGACAAGATTGCGAGTCCATCTAGGAAGGTTTAAAGCAATTCTAAGGGCAATAGTACGACAGACCTACTGAGGATGAAAATTTATTGAAAGCTGATAAAATAGGACTACTGTATTAAAAAGAGATACATATTGAAGATTTAACTATCTGGAGAAGGTGTTGAGATCGAGCACCATATTTTTTGCTAGCAAGAATTTTTTAAACATTGACTTTATTTTTAATATTCTGAATAAAAGCTTCGAGGTTCCCACTCCGGTTTATGGTGTTTCCAAGGAAGGTAGTTTTTTGTTCCTTTTGATAATTAGAATTCACTGCAGATACTAAAATTCTAATTCATATAAATCGTTCCTTTTAAAGGTTTTATTTTTATAATCCTGAATAAAGATTTTTACACTTTGGTTTTTTTGTGTATTTTGAAAAACATTTGAAAGAAAGATAATTTTTTTGTTCTGCTGGATGCGAAAATTCTAATTTATATCGACTCTGCGCTTAGACTTTAATATCAGTACACTTGCTGAGCTAAATATCTAATTTTGAATATGATCACCTTTATTCTATATTGCAAACATCATAAAAACTGTTTTTATTAGACTCAAGGTTTTCATACGGATCCCATAAATAAAAATATCATCAACATGTATTTATATATATATATATATATATATATATATATATATATATATATATATATATATATATATATATATATATTTGAACAATTTAAAGAACACTTTTAATCCCATAAGAGATAGCCTCAAATCAAATAATATAGGAAACAAGGCTGAATTTTGAGAACTCTTCTTTTAAGGAAAACTTCTAAAGATAAAGAGTTTCGTTATTTGAATAGATCTTGTAAGAAGTTTTGTTTCCATCTTGTAATATTGCCATTGATATTCATTTGTAAATATTTTAGAATTAATCCATGAACAGCTAGCCCACCGAATATCTAATGAGATACCAATCACATACTTTTTTTTCCTCTTTCTGCTAATGCAATATTGATAAGCAGAATTTGAAGAGCTCTGTTTGGCAGTTACGGAACGAAAGAAATCCTATGAGGAAATTTTCAAATTTTTGCTGCTTCATAATAAATGTAGTAATTCTTTGACACACAGAGAATCCTTGCTAAAATTTTTGGGAGAATAGAAGTTAAGATAATTGGGCGATATGATGCTCGTCAAATCCTTGATTTTTGTGACTTATGAAAAGGAAAAATAGTGGCACTTTACCTACTAGGTGAATCTCATATTGGAAGATACTTTTGTTGAATAATGTGAGCAATTTTCCCATGAAATTTGACTGAAAAAAATATTTTTGCTGAGAAAAACTCTTATCTTGGGAAAAATGTTTGTAGATTTGATTGCATGAATCAGTTCAACTGACTAAGTGCTTATAAAATTCATATATATATATATATATATATATATATATATATATATATATATATATATATATATATATATATATATATATATATATATATATATATATATATATATATATATATATATAACATATCCAGTGATAATCAACACTGCTAGACGATTGACCGTTTTCAATGGTGTCGTGCGTGAGCATCGCAATTGGACTGAGCAGTCCTGTCGGATATCGGTCCCTTTCCTGGATATTTTCTGGACGATAAGCAGTACCACTCTCACGCCAGATCAGTTCGCGTCTACAATCCGATGACAGACTGAAACTACTCTCATCTGAGAATAATACGCATGCCCAGTCCTGTTGAGTCTATTCGCGATGCTTACGACACCATTGCAAACGGGCAGTACGGTGCTGTCTGGTCAATGGAACACACACAACAGGTCTGCGGGCGTATAGTCCTCCTCCCCTCAAACGTCTGGCAATAGTTTTTCGGGAGATCTGCTTTCCTGAGGCAGCAAGAAACTGATTTGCCACCTGATGAGTTGTGGTGTGCTTGTTTCTT
Organism: Latrodectus elegans; assembly: GCA_030067965.1. NCBI lineage: Eukaryota > Metazoa > Arthropoda > Arachnida > Araneae > Theridiidae > Latrodectus > Latrodectus elegans. The sequence continues at coordinate 23,916,028 of CM057819.1, read as the reverse complement.
TTTGCTGATAGGACGATATATCTGTCTTCTGCAGGCGTCGTACTTCTAACACGACTTCCCTTGTGCCGCCTACTACACATTTCAGTAGTTTTAAATGACTTCCACAGCCGTGAAACAACGCTGTGAGCGATGTCAAACTCCCTGGCAACATCTGTTATTTTTCTCCCTTCTTCGATCTTTCCAGTAATTCGGCCATGGATAAAATCATCTAAGTGATATCGGGAAGACATGCCAAAAATTTCAAGATTGTCTATTAAATCTTTCCTGTAAAACTTTGGCTTGAAACAACAACTGTCCACACTCGTCAAAACCTTTACGCGAGCCCAGTCAAGCCCACTCAAGCTTCTAGTTTACAGTTTCCAGAAATTGGCAGCAGGAATCTTACATTAACCCAATTTAATCTCACCTTGTATAAGCAAGTTTTAAAAATATGTATCTTTTTTATTTTTTATTTTAAAAGTTACATTTATATTAAGTGCTTTAAAATTAAAACTAAATCCATTTTTGTTGCACCAGCATGCTTCTCTGTACCTAGCCCTGATTTGGGCTCCACCACTTAGATAGAAGCAATCGGTTGCAGTCTTCGTGATTTTGAAGCAGGGACCAGGCCGAAGACCACCAATACATCCACAGAGATATCATTTAACTTGGAGGACATTGCGACCACGCTCAGTTTTAACGTACCCCAGCTGACATTAGTGAACACGACAGATCTTCGGTTAAGCCGGAATTCGAACTCACTACTTTCCGATATTGAGAACGACGCCAACATACAGGTCAACGCGGCCTTGTATTTATATCGCAAAATATTAATATTATCAATTCAGAAGAACTCAAATTTCATTAAAATATAATTTCTTTTTTTTATGAAACTCAATTTCTTAAATTAATTCCTTTATATTTTTGCCATATGCAATTATTAAATATGTTATGTCTACTGCAGCACATGTTACTCTTTCATTATAGCTGCCTTTTAGTGTACAATTAAAATATTTTTTTAAATACATTTTTTTTTTTTGTATAAAGTTATATAATTTGATGCTTAACAGAATAATTCATTTTTATTTCTCAAACGAGATAGTGATATAATTTAATAAAGAATTTTTAATTTTCTTGCAGCCTTTCCTGTGTATTTCAAAGGCAATAATAACAATTCGAATTTAATATACACTTTATTTCAAAAGTAATCACATTCGTGGCAAACTTATTGGGTCGTATGGGACTCGTAGCAGCCTCAGTGGATGAAAGAATGCCAAAATCAAAGAAAATTCGTTATTTCCCATACACAGAATTATGATGAAAATATCGATGTTCAAATTTCTTCCTCTTCATCCTTTTTGATAAATATAGAATTTTTCTTAAATGTATTAAGCTCTCAATAGTAAGTGTTTCATTAAATTATTTCTTTTATTATGGAATTTCACTCTTTTAGATCATTCAGTTGAGGGTTGAGGTTGAGAAAAATTGTAAGATTCTTTTGTGAAATAAGTACTCATAAGCTCAAAATAACAGAGGTTAATAAAAACTTCTAAGGGAGTTAATTTATTCCTTTTTTTCATTTCACTAGACCGATGAGTAAAGTTCTTCAAAAATTCAGAGTAAAGACTTGATAAATTAAATTTAAATTAATTGTAATGAATAAAAATGATTCAGTTAAAAATTATTGAATTAACGGTTAGTCCTAAGTTAAGTTTCATAAATTAGTTGAGTTTCTTAATCCTAAGTTAATTTGTTAAGATTATCTTAGGTAATCTAATGAAATATTTAAGGGATTGGATCTTATTGATTTGCTCGAAATTTTTCATAGTAAACAAAAGCTAAAAATTTATTCAAAGTATTATTACAAAAAATAGCAAAACATGGGGTTTGTTTTTCTTCTTTACAGGTTTAACCATTAAAATAAGGCTTATTACATTTGTTATTCATGGTCACAGTTAGAGTTTTCTGTGTAGTAAATATATACTGAAATCTCAAGGAAATGGGCAAAAAGATGGTGGGTTACTTCCAACCATATTTTAAACCATCTTTAATATTTTTACTGCAGATCACCAGTAAAAGACATCGTAAAGTTCTACAACAATATAAGTGTAAAAATCAAAAGATGTCAGGATAAACAATGTATTTAATCTTGAATAAAATCAATTGATATGTAATAGGAAACAATTACAACAAAACAAAAACACTGGAAAAATCTTCAATTAGATTTTCTGAGAAAGCATTGTATTTCAAAAAAACTAGAAACGCATACACACTTAATTATATATATATATGTACGCACACTATTATTGTACGCTTATTTTTAGAACATCAATGCTTTCTTGTATTTAAGCCCTTAATAAGAAACTTTCCTCGTAAATACATGATGTTTTCAAAGAAATTCGTCAGTTAAAATAATTTAAAAAACATTTGAATCACGCATTGCATTGATTTTTATTCGCAATTAAATATAAAATACGCGTTTATTTAAATTCTTTTGCAATGTGTGTGTATTAATTGTCTTCAGCTAATATTTATATATTAAACTCTTTGCTTGAGATAGTAAATACACTCTATTTTTGTTTTAAAATTAATTATTGCATGAAAAAAAAGAGCTTTGTGGGAGACCTGCAGTGATGTAACTCAACCTGCAGATAATGTAGCCACGGTGATGTTCATGTGGTGTAAGAATCATTGTGGCGTAAATGCTATATCTCCTTGGCGATGTTTCGTGCAGGGTTGCCAAAAGATCTTCCAGCGATTCTCTCAGCTGCAATCCTTGTCGAGAGAGTCCGCCATGACGCGGCGATGGCGTTATGTGTAGCCGCCTGCCATAGCATCTACCCCCCGGGGACTTAAAAAAAACTGGCACCCGACGCACATTGGATAACCGAGTGATCTTCAGTCATAATGACTACTGGAACAGAAAGTAAATATTTATCTTCTTTGATTTTCGTTCTTTAGAATAACTTCATAAAATTTCTGATTCATAAAATACAATATTTTTGAAATGCCAAAAATGCTTAGACTTGGAGAATTAATTTATTTTACAAATTAAAAAAATATTGACAGTTTTTATTGATTGACATAATGTAATCCGTTTTTAAAACTGCATTATAAATTCACAAATCAATCTGAATTTGATACCGGCGAAATGTCAGATTTACAATTTATTGATTTGAGAATTTCTGAGTAAAGATATTATCTTGTTGATCCAGTACATGAAATTGTTGATTCTTATAGCGATTTTCTTGATTTATTGGTAATAAATTAAAGATAGTAGTAATAAAGAAAGACATTTACCAAAAATCAAGTATTTGAAAAATGAATACGAATATTGACTATGTCAAAAAACGTAGAATTTATTTTGAATACTGAATCACTAAGATCATTTTCAGATAAGTAAAAATATATGTAAGCATTTTAACATTTAAGTGAAATATTAATTAATTGAAATAGCATGAATTATACAAGAATAAATTTAGATTCTGTATTACTGCATGTTATATTTACTTGTTATTATTATCATTAGAAATAAAGAAATTATTGTACATTAAAGTTAACTCATGATAAATATTATCCTTTTATAAAAATAAACCACCGATTTTACCTTCAAGTTTTATTGATATGATTAAGGTCAATTGTTATAATCAAATTTGATTTTTTTAAAGTATACAATTAAGATACTAGCAATAAATATATTGGTTATAATAAATTTAAATTTTCAGTAGTTCTTTAAACATTAAAATATAATACTTTATAAATTATTACAAAGTTAATAGTAGAACATTTAGAAATTCCCTTATTTGAAAGCAACGATTAATGTTTTTAAGAACGAAAAAGAGGATTTCTTGGGACAATTCTCAAGAAATCCTTTTCTTCATTTATGAATCTTATTGTATGTCTTTATGGTAGAATATATTATTTGTATAGTTTCCTTATTTTTGTATGTTATATCTTAGAAATTGAAGAGTGAAAACATTCAACAGTACATCAATTACATGATTATTTTAATTTTTGTTAAAAAGTTTATATCTGTTATTGTTTTTTATTTATTATTATTATTATTATTTTTTTTTAGTGTTTTATAGTTTTAAAGATCCTATTGATTTCATTTGAATATAAATTTATGACCTTACATTAAAAAATCTGATTATGAAATCAATAAAAATTTCGTTCAAAATGTATAGAACCTTTTTGATTATTTGCTTTGACCTTAGATACAAGAAATTCAAATTAAATCATTTTAAAATTTTTTAATTTATTTTTAAATTTTACTTTGTGAACTACGACATTAATCATAAAATATTTTAGATTGGGGTTATGGGAATTTAGTTTTTTATAGTTTATGGAACTCTTTTGTGTTTGATATTGTTTGTAGAATAGATATTTGTAATGGTCTTTTCAGCTATAATTTTTTCAGAGTTTAGAAATTTCAAAATCAATCTTCATTACTGTCAGATTAACACTTCAATCAATGCAAGTTTGAAGTAATCTGAAACAAGAGGATTGGGGGTTCAATATATAAAGTAATTGAAGTAGAAGCCTGAGATTCTTGTTGTGTGGAGAAGGGCGGCTGTGCATCGAAAACACATTCTTTATTTTGGTATACTTTGTTGCGGAGAAAGGTGTCCTGCTTGGCAACTATACAGAATTTCCAACCTCTCAGCTGCAGCTGTTCCCATGCGAATTATTTAGCAGATTAATACTTTTATATAGACTGGGTCTCGTAGTATGTCACCTGATTATTGCACCCATCCTATGTCGGCTCATAATTTTGTGATTTTATAAGGTGTGTTAAAGTTTAAACTTACAATCTAGCCTCTGTTATGAACAGATTTATAAATTTAGTGTTTAAATAAAAAGTATATTAAATCACATTATAAAAAAAAGAAAATTCTAAAAGATTGATGTAAATTTCTTTTTTAAATATACTTAGCCGAGCTATTAGTAGAACGGTTAACGCTTTGGCTTAAATTTTGTCAGTTCGTGAATTCGGTTCCCTCGTCATGTTGAGATGTTTGTTCTTCTTTGAAATTTGTTCTGAACTTTAGGTTCCGATCGAATTTATTTTCATGTAAAAAAAGTAACCTAGGAATAATTAAGAATCCAATTCTAAGTATAATATGGTGTGCTATTTGCCTAATCATTAATACTATGGCCTTTGTTTCAGCAGTTAGTGGGTTCGATTTCCACCTTGAATATTTTTGGTTTTTTTGACAGGATTCAGAATTTATTTTGAAATCAGCTCTCAAGTGCAAAAAATATATGACGAGTGAGAAACAAGGAAGCATACAAACAAAAAATACATTTAGTTGGATTGATAGTTGTATAATCAACCATCTCGTATTTAATGCAACAAGTTTGCAATTTCGACTCTCACTTCCAGCATAAATACTTGTAAATGATTCTGATTCCAATTCAGACAGATCAATAAAATTTGCGTTTTTATACAAAAAAGAAAAAAATATTAATGTAAAGGGACAAGTATAACCTAATATATTTAAATTTATTAATTGGAAAATATACAGTCTTAGATCAGTGATTGATTTGTTCAAGGAACCAAAGTGGTGATGTCCATTTTTTGTAAATTGCTTTCTAATTTTTCATAAATTTTATCAAAATAAATAATATTTTTCATTAATATTGCTTTTTCATAAATTGATATGGATTGTTTTGTCTCAAATCCTATCCTTAGAAAAAAAAGAGTTATGTAATTTTCTGATGAAATAAATAAGCCCAAAACTTTAAGTACTTCATAAAAAATATCATATTTATCTATTTGATATTTTTAACTCTAACCACACAGTTAATATTGAAATATATTAATTTGAACAATTTCTAAAATTTAGTGAAATTTGAATAAAACGACTGGAATTTATGCATTTCGTATTTAAATATATTAATGCAATGGTTCACTGTGCCTTTTTTTTAAAAAATTGGTAGTATTTCGGTAACAGAAAAATGAATTTATTTTACATAAGTATTAGTTTAAAAAAAAGGTTATTCACACATTAGTATCAATAGTAGTAAATATTAAACTGGTTGTTAAATGGTTTATTTTTAACATTTAACTTCTAATTCTCTTTAACGCTTCGTGTGTTCCCTCTCGGCGGCATAGATAGTATTAGACACGACTTAGATTCCATTTTGAACCATAGATATCAGCTTTGTTATTCCTGTTATGTGAAACTGAGTTGCCGCCTCCCCCAAATGGCTATGACTATGACCTTTGCATCAACAGTTCATGGGTTCGATTTCCATTTCCGGGAGTAAATGTACTCTTTCAGAATAAACTGTATGTTTCAGTCTAATTTGCCCTCACGTGCAAAAAAATGGCTATATAAAGTAATAAATCCAAAAATATTTGTGCAGAGAAATTCTGACTCGATAATCAAGCATTAAAAAAAAGCATTAATAAAATGTAATATTTGTAGCCGTTCAGTTAGTTTTTCTTTGGGTCCAAAGACTTTATTTTTGGTAATTCATACAAAGCATTTTTTATTCAAGAGTTAAGTATAAAAATATATTAAGAACACACTCTGGTATTCTTTAAAATTTTCTATTCATGAAATAATTTCTTTAATGACTTGTGATTTTAGTGAGAATTGACAATTTATCAACAAAATTTAAATTATCCTCTATTGTTGGTAATAGTTATATTGTTGATACTAGATTGCTAGTTATATTGATTCAACAAAAGTTTTAAATCTCTAAAAATGTTGGGGAAAACACAATATGGAAGATTTAAAAAATTTCAAATTTTGCTGTCGAAAGATTTTTGTTACTTGAAAAAATGCATTTACTATTTATCATTTAAAAAGAGAAATCGTTAAAAATATTTTTAAACATTTTAATGAACAAACTGATACTAAGTATATTTTGATTAAGACTAGAGCTAATAAAACTAATAAATTATACATAACAGTTGAATCATCCAAAAAAATAATTCCTTATAATTTTAAATATAACTTAAAGTTATAATGAATTGTTTTTCAGTATTACTTATTTTATAATGAATTAAATACTTATTAAGTATTATTTTTATAATGAATTAACAATTAATTTTTTCAATGCGACGAATCATTTTTAATGGTTTATAAAAAAATATAATCATATCAGGAAACCTTTGCTTGAATTTCTTTAGCCAGGTTTCTAATATTTATCACATTTTGGCCAATTTATATTTTTAAATGTATTTAAAATTTTTCAGAACACACAAGGAAGAAAATAACAAAATATTTACTATCTAATATAATAAACATAATGTAATAATTTATATTTTTATTTACACATTGTATATAATATATTTTATAGCTTAAATTTTATCAATGCTTAGAATATTATATCAATTAATTTATCTACATCTATATAAAAGATATGCTGTTTTAGATACTCAGATCTACGTAAAAGAGTTTAAGTGACCAATGTTATTGAGTAGTTTTCACCCTTTCTTATTTAAAATTGCTGAACTAGGAGATAAAAGTTATATTAGTTAATATTTAAAGTTTCATTCGACTAAATCGAAGCAAAAAATAAACTACTTTAATGAAAGCCTTACGTTACTACATTAGTGATAACTATGTTATGAATTTCTTTAATGTGTTCTGAAGCAGTTGGAGATTAAAAATATATTTCTGAGTAATTTTAATGATAAAATCCTTGCAAGAGATCGTTGCAATACTTCCAACGCTGTGAACTGTCTCCTCGAGAAGTAGGTGGAAATGCGTCTGAACATTGTTTTCGAAAATGAGTCATATTTCCGAATTTTCTTTTCTAAAAAAGCAACCTGATTACTTAGACAAAAAACTTATTACTTACACAAAAAACTTATTACTTAAAAAATGTAAGGTATTAAAGGTGTTATTTATACACACTATAAAATTTTTAGTTTCTAATAAATTTAAATATTTTTTGACTAATATATATACTATGTAATTAATAATTAATCCATGATTTTGATTCAAAAAATTAAAAAGTGCAATATATTTATCAAAATTATTCTTCAAAATTAAAGAAAATTTCCCTTTTAATATAATTTTCTGTGGTTTTGAATCATGTACTCAGATTAATTCTAATGTATTTTTTTTAAATAATTTAAATGTTATTTAACTTAAAGGTTAATAACAGTTTATTAAAATAATAAACTGTTATTAACCTTTAAGTTCGTTATTTATTCACTTGAATACAGTCTAGAGCTAGATTATATGCTAGACTGAGTTTTAATTTTTGATATCTTCTTCAAAGAATCTTATTAACGCAATATACTATGTAATTAAGTTGATGTAGTCAATGATTATGTCAATTTAAGCTTAGTAGCTAATCTGTTCAACTGCCCCTTTTCACTAACGAGCCATTATTAGCTTGAAAAATGTATCTAAAAACTTGGTTTTGTCTTCATAATAGTTATGTTGAATTCAAAATAAATTCTAACTATTACAATATATAAGATAGTCATACATTGCTTTTCCGTCAATATCAAATAGTGCTATTCCATCTTCAAGAATACTTTTTTTGCAGTCCTAAAATGGTGTTATTTGTCTAACATTGCGCTCGCCTATAGTGTTGTTTACATGTAAACGTCACTGCATTTTGACTTTAAGACGCGATAGACCATTGTTTCATTCAAAACGATGAATAGTTCTTGTGAAATAGAATTCCTGCTACATATATAGTTCCAACTAGGCTTTGTGGCTCAAAATGTGTTGATTATCATTTACAGACCACAAACACGCCAGAATATTTTTTACATAAATCTCTTGAGTATAAAAGATTCAATGTATATTATCAATATCAGAACAGTTCATAGGTTCGAATCCCACCTTAGTCTTGGTTTTTTGCTGTGATTTTTGATCCACTTTCAACTATAGATTTCCATCTATTATACCCTCGTGTTTAAAAAATGATTAATGAGTGACAAACAAATCAAACTATCTTCAGGATATTGATATATTGATATCTCATAAATTTACATTTAATTTACAAACAGACATTCCCGACTGATTGTGTAATAAAGGTGGAAGAATAGTAAATTTTTAATTTACAAATGTATAAATTTATTATGACATTTTATAGCTTGTAGGAAGAGTAAAACATATTTTTTTAAGCAGAAATTTAATTTCTATCATTAAAACAATGACAGAATTATGTATGATTTTTTAAATATATTTGATGGCAATTAATATTTTATAAAATAAACTTATTTTCTATAAATTTCAGTAATTGTGATTCTTTCACAATATTTTAATTGGTAATCCTTGAAATATGAGTCTATTAAAGACTAACATTTTTGGTTATATTATTTAAGCTTAGATATTCAAAAATTTTCAAAAGAGTAATTTACATGTTCTTAGAGTACTAATGTATTTTGTTTTGATAACTTGGCACTAAAGTTATTTTTGTTAATTTTTGGAGTTGTTATTTAAGTCCCAATTTTAGTTTTATTGGCAACTCTATAAAATAATTTTAGTTTTTTGTTCTAAAACTTAGATATAAGTGTCGTATTAATTTTATTTCACTGTATAAAAATGTTTTGAAAATTTTTCTTGGAACTGTCTCGTATTTGCCAACATTGAGAATTTAAAATATTTCCTTTGTTTAAACTAATTTTTCACATTATTTAGTTTTCATAAAAATAAATTTCCCTTTTCCTTTTTTATAATGTCATTAGTCATGGTTTATTTTCATTGTTTTTTTTAGACAATGTAAATATTAAGTTCTTTTTCGTTCCTTCTATCTTAAAGTTTTTTTTATAAATTTATTATTCATTTGTAATACAGTATTTAAATTTTGGTAATGTAAGTACATTTCTGTTGATTTTAATCTGAAAAGTTTTTAATAAATTCAATTAGTAAAGTAACTGAATTAAAAAAATTCATTCATAATTAAGATATGATTTATTATTTTTTTAATACATCGTTGACAGAAGTAAAGTAAAAACTTGTGAAATTAAGTCTAGTAAGCAGCAAAAATTTTAAAAATTTTCTTTTGTTTTGTCAGAGATCACCTAATTCTTTTAACAGAAATAGGAATTTTGAAATAATTACATTTTTTCAATGCACTAAAATTCATGAATTAATACTTTAGAATTTTATATTTGCATAAATTGAGATCATCATTAAGTACTAGGGCAACATATACTAATGACAAATATTTCAAAGAAGTTATTGTGTGAACGTTTAGCACTAAAATTTAGCAAAGACTTTCATATGAAGAGTTCAAAAAATCTAATTTAAAACAGATAAGAATATCATCTTTATAAAAGCGTGTCTAGTATCTGCCAATTATTAACTGAAAAAATGACTGGGGCTTCAGTGTTCTAAAAAGAAAAACATTATTTTTGTTCATAAAAATTGCAAAATTTAAGCTATATGTTGTAAAAATACATATTTTGGTATAGCACTATATGTTTTTAAAATGTTTTGTTCAACGAGATAAAAAAAAAAGTGCGCTATTATTTTACCAATCAAAAATGAACTTGCTCGGTATTAGAATGTTTTGTGTGCACAGGTTACATTTAATAACTATAAAATTAAAAAAGGATGAATACTTTTTTACAGTGTTTGTGTGAAGAAATAAAGTAAAAGATCCTTTCTATTAGTGAGAGAATGTAAAATTAAAATCAGTAAATTTGCCGGAACTTAAAAGAAAACAACTACAGTAATGTGCTATAAATTGTCTTATAAATGAAAAATATTCAATGTTATCTAAGTATAGGAATACTTTACTAATTTTGAGCTAGGATAAACAGGATCGAATCTGATATGAATAAAAAGTAAATTTATTTAAAAAATTTTTTAAAAAATTATAAAATCACTATTTAAATTACACATTTAAGTATCTTATGGATATAATATTTAATGATACAAAAATTTCTCATGAGCAAGATAGTGTTGACTTCAAGAGCGAGATTAAATGCACTGGGGAATAGGTCATCTCTACTAAAATAAAATCACAGAGGATTTATTGCAAACTTTTTGGAGTTAAAAGAAATATATATGAGAAGGATTTATTTGTTGCTCCTTTATCACATTTTTAACACAAAGACTAATTAGACCGGTACATACCGTTTAAAGTAGATTACGAACCATTTCAAACATTCTGGTCATAGGTGGGAACCGAGTCCACGGAACCAAAAACAAGAGATGGAGATGAGAGAGTGATGGAGGAGACCTTCATTTTGTCCTTTCCATATTAAGATAATCATTTAAAACTTTATTCTTCAACATCTTTGCATACAGTATTGAAAAGTTTTAACTGTGAATGGTTTAGTAAGGCGTAACCCGGTTACTTTTTTAGCGAATTCCGATCGGGTGAAACAGTATGAAGTTGGAAATGAAGGATGAGCAAGATGCGAGGATATTCAAGAATACAAAAACGTGTCTCGTAACAGAATGGTTTACCTTCGATCCAACAATTCGAAGATTAGAATCCCACCTTGAGATTCGATATTTGTAGTGTTCGAAATCCACTTACAACCACAGGTCCCGGTCCAACTAGCCCTCGTGTGCAAAAAATGAAAAGTGAGCGACAAATTAAATTAAGCTTAGTTATTCGTATGTTAAAGCTGTGGAACGAGCTTTCAGAAGTGGGTATGGAGAACCACCCTGTAAACAAGTGTTATGTGGTATCAGCAATTCGAGGACCCTAAATTGCTGTAAAATGTACATAATGAGTGCGATTATCGTCTGGACGTGTGTCTTGTCCTAAAAGGTGACACATAACGAGCATTATTTGTAGGAAGTGCATAAATTTGAGAAATTTTTATTCTTTCCATATATATTTCAGATGACTATGTGCAACGTTTTTCAAAATATGGCCTTTTGAATGAATTATTTTACTAACCTTGTATTTTTTTAAATTTAATTTCTGATGGATGACATTAAAACTGACTTGATAAGAAAATACATTTTATACCAAAAATATATGAAGTCTGTTTCCTCCATTTTTTAGGAATTTTCATAAATGATCATTCCAACTATCACTCGTGAGTAAAAAGTGTTTTACCTGAACACAGTTAGCTCATCGCAAAATAAGTGTGAAATTTCAGATTACTGTGCAGTTGAATTTGCATATGTGAATTCCAATGGAATTTGGTTGATAATGTTTTCTTATTTATTTTGTAGGATAAACTGTATACTTACAAGTAGTTGTTAAAACTTGAAGTAATTTGTCTATTGTAATATTGCTAAGAATTCCGATTGTAAAATAAAGAAAATGAACATGACATTCTTTTTGTATTGTTATATTTTATGGATAATAAGATTTTTTTTTGAAAACATAATTTGTAATGCAGAAATTTTAAGGAAAATATTTTAAAAGAATTACTTAATATGACACCGTTCAGTTCGTTGACTGACAATAACTAAATAAAAAATTTGACCACAAATAAAGTTATAAGATTCAATTTTGTGTAAAGTCAAACTTAAATTTCCAAGAAATGATTCTGAAGTTCTAACTATAATTATAGATGTCAATTACGAAAAAAAAATCATTGGTATTTTGGAAAATTGTGAAACCCGGGGAAACATTTTGATATATATTTATATAAAATTTAATTTTTGAATTATATAGATATTTTATGATTTATTTAAATGTAAAGAAAATCGAAATTTACTATAGGAATAGACAGATTTTTTTGAAATGCTTAAAGTGTGTCTCAAGTGAAACGTCTTTTAAATGATAGCTACTTTAATCTATAAGCTAAAGGCTAGTGAATTTGATACCCACCTCGGTATCAAATTCACTAGCCTTTAGCTAAATAGTAGCACTTTTTGGCAATAAATTTCCAAAAATTGACACATTAAAAAAATTTAATTTCTAATTTATTTTAAAAATGCAATATTTAAAAGTGTATAAAAATGACCTCATTGTATTTATAAAAAACTGATATATTTTATTATCCCTTCATAAACAGCAAATGTTTTGATCACTTGAACAAGAGATATTTGTATAAAAGCATTTTAACACTATAAATACTAACACCTTGATAATTCATTTCGTTGAAGTGCATGAGTTATCGGCAAATGAAATTCAGCCTCATTTCCAGGGGCTAACTGTGACAGGGTTCATTTTTACAATTTATATATATATATATATATATATATATATATATATATATATATATATATATATATATATATATATATATATATATATATATATATATATATTTTTGCATGAAGATAAGAAATATGGTTGATTCGTGCCAACCATAACGTAGAAACTTCGTTGCAAATTCTGCTTATTTTTGTTTTCTTACTGAGAATTTTCTGACTGTGTTATTGAAGTTAAAGTACATATATATATATATATATATACATATATATATATATATATATATATATATATATATATTCACGAGTAAAATAAATTTAACTCGATTTTTGCAATCAGCGTCAAATTGTCTCATTTTTAAATATAGATTTATTTAGCATTTTATTCTCGAATGACGAATAATTTAAAAATAAATTTTAAGATATTTAGCTTTGCTAAAAGACATAAAAATTACGGTAGTTTTTTATATTCATAAACTTCAAAACTTGATTAAATAATTTAGGGATATGTCAATAAGAACTAGCAGTTGATTTGAGTTTGCTGAAATTCAATGAGATGTTTAATAATGATTATTGTGGAAAATTATTTCAAATTTCAGGTCAATATATTTATTTACGTAATGAGATTTAAAACATTGTAATTATATAATCAAAATATATCTAATAACATAAACAAGTTATTCTTTTTGAATTACTATTTTTTGCAGTGAAAAGATTTCCTAATGAAACTAAAATTATGTTGAATTTCATAAATTATTAATAAAAAGTATTGATTGCGATACAATCTCTCTTCTGTTTCTTTATCGTTGTCACATTCCATGCAAAATTTACCATATTTTTGCATACAATTTTATTAATGAAATCAATTATATAAAATCAAATCAGCAGTCACAACATTAAGTATTTAGTTTAAGAAATTGTACAAATTTTTATTTTTCTCGGAAAAAAACCAACAATTTTTTTTCAAATTGGCTATTCGAAGAAATAATCGAATAAAGAATAACACATAACAAAAATGTGTGTTAAAATTGCCATCTTTTACTGTGAAATTATATTAATTGTCTTTTTAAAATTCAGTTTTCGTATGAACTTTAATAACAGGGAGAAAAGAATAATCTGACATTGTAAATCGGAACAATTTTTTTTTTTAATTTTTCGCCTCACCCGTTTTCCCAAATGGTTTCTTTATGAGCAAGACACAAAACATTGGCTTGTTCATTTTTTTTTACTGTAGATTAATCTTTCAATCACTTGCTAATAAGAGGACAAAATTTCTGGTCGTCCTTTATCATTTATTATATCATGCCTTTTAATTAGGAAATCTATTATATGAAGTTTAAAATTAGAATGAAAATATTTTCTGTGTCTGATATAAAACAAATGCATTTTAAAAGGTTGAACACTTGTAATTTTTTTTTCCCTCTTCATAATTGTTTAGTTAGTAGTATAATGCTGATCTAATTTTTGTCTTCACTTCCATTGTGCCATCTTAAATTCCATTGTAGCTCATTACTACTTTTGGTTTTTGTCTCCATTTTTTGACTTAGTCCCAGAAGCCAAGATGCAGTCGTACACAACAAAATTACACAGCATACTTTTTATTAAATTTTTATAGCAGGCTACGATTTTTTACGCTGTAGGTAACACTTTCGAATGAAAACGAGTGTATGCTTTTGTTTGAATCTATCAAAGGGGATTTACTACTACAATGTTCAAACAAACGTTTAGTTTATCATATGAGTAAGTAATTGAACGTGAATATGTTTAAAAAAAATTCAGTTAATAAATTTTAAACATTAGTCGTTATTAAACTGAAATCAAAAATCAAACATATCACCTAAACGAAATCAGTTTAAATGCATGATAAATTAAAAAAAGATTTAATATATTGAAGCTTTTTAATAAGAGAAATTTTAATTCCTCTTTATAATAAAGACAAAATTAATGTAATGTATTAAAGTTAAATTTTGCTTTTTCAAACTATTTGACAGTATAAATGCATATCATAAAAATCAGGTGTCTTTTCTTGTTTTCTTTACTCTTTTACTTGTATTTTCTTAATATAGAAAAAGTAAAATGTCAGCCTTATGGTAATTGATATAATTATATTAAGGTTATACTGGATTACTCTATTAGTACTTTAAAATTTTTAAAAGAATTATAGTTTATATAAGTAGAACAATACACATTTCTGTGATAAGATGGCTTTCATAACCAAATTCAATAACACACTATTTGTAAAAAATATTATCGAATGTTATTCTTACAAATAGAATTAAAACATTCGTTAAATGCTTATCATTAATTCATTTATATTAATAAAATTTAAGATATTTTATTCAATGAATTTTTGTTTATTTGACCATTTTTCTCTCATAATATTCTCATAATATTTTTCTCTCATAATAAATAATATTCAATGGCGCGCATGCGCGACAACCTCAAGGGGAACAAGATTTACAACACCCATATCCGATTCCTTGACCCAAGGCTCTTGGAAGCATATCTCTCTGTGGGATAATTAGCCAAACGCGAAATCGCCACTATGTTAGTTCTCAAGCAAGCTTGGTATTCAGCTTTATTGACTCATATGAAGGAGAGTGAAAGAGTGAGTTAACTTTGCGCAGCTCGAGGATCGAACTTATGCCTTAAGAACGTGAAATGCTTCTACTGTGCCACCGGACTACCTCTATTACATATGTAACTATATATATATATATATATATTGATTGATTGGATATACTTTTATATATAATCCTTATTATGTAGACTTTTTTAATTAAAAGATTGATCAATGCTTGATAACTATTTAATTTTAATGCAAACTGATTATTTATTTTCACTTGAATGGAGATTTCTGAATTTCCGGTCTTTATTGAGAGTTAAATGTTTAAAATGAAAAGTAAGGTTGTCAACAGCAGGTGGAAGTAAAACTGTTCTGTTTGCTAGAAAACGTGACGTTTGAATAGACGGTGTGTGCTTTCACTCGGCTTGCCTCTATTGTTAGCAAATTATCTCAACAAGTGGCTTACTTTGTTCGTTACGTCATAGGACTGTCAGATTTATCTTTCTGGAAAAGGAGATTGTGAAATGATTCTATGGTAAAGATGGCACAGGAAAAGTTTGGCAACAGGAAAAAAAATGGCAAATCAGAAATTTTTGATATTTCTGTTTCAGAATGTGCATAAATTTCTGCATAAATGGGGGGTGGACAATTCATTGTCAGATCCACATCTGCTATAAACTGAATATTATTTTAAACTGTTATTTTACTTCCTTATATTATATGAGTTACGAAGATTTACATATGATTAAGTAATGACATAATAGTATAAATAAAAACGAGATTTGTGTAATCTTTTTTTTTACTTTAAGTACTATTTTTCAAAAAATTGACGCAAATGGCATAAAATGTGATTTTGATAAATTTTTTTATTACAATCCTTGTGGCTGCGCAGCATGTCCATCTTTGATCCTTGTGCCATAAAACCCAACCAATCCTTGTGGAAATTTGAAATCTAAATTTTTAATTAAGATGTATTTATAATGTTTATAGAATATTAAAAAGAATATTTCCCTTCCTTTGAGTTACAAATATTAATAATCTGTTTTATCGTCTAAATTATATCATCTCATATAGTTTATTTGTTTAAATCGCGTTTTTTTTTTTTTAATCTAAATGTCAACAGTGTTACTAAGTTACTTAATTTTGTGTTGTTACTACAGGTTAAATTATTAAATTTTCATTTATTTAAATAATTTAATTGAAACTAAGTTTATTAAATTGGCACTAATAAGAAATTGAAAGGTTCAGCTGTAAATCTGGTGATCTTATATTTTTAAAATCAAAATTTTAGAATATATATGAAATAACACTGCGTGAAAAAAGGGCATTCATATTTTATAAATTGGGCTTTATATTTTAGCGCAATTGATATAATTTTTTTTTCCATTTTATAAAATTAAGTTTTCTCTTTTCAGTGAATGAATTTTATTTATCACTAAGAAAATATTATAAAAAAAATGTAGAACACGTGCAAAAATATTCTCATCTTGGAATCTGTAGCAGTTTAACATATGGAAAACATTGTTCTTTTAAACTGTATTACTTTCAAAACATATATTTTGTTGAAAAAAATCATTAATTTTTGTACAGCTAAAGGGCCTAGAAAAAAACTTTTAAGTGAATTTCAAAAAGGCCAAATCATATCATGTAAAGATGTAGGCAAAAGTGTAAGAAAAATTGCACACCTGTCCGAATTCTGTTTCTAAGTTGAAAAATCTTAAGCATCGGAGAAAAGCAAGGATTGTCATACCTAAGAAATTGGCACTACGTGATCACTGAAAAATCTTTAAAGAATTTTTGAAAAACGCGTGGAAGCTTTGGAAAAACACAACACTCATTTGGAATCACACATGTAACAGAAAAACATTTGGAATTACATAAAAACATCAGATACGTTCATATTCAAGGGGAAAAAAAGCATCATCTTAAATAGTACGAAAGGCACATTGAGCACCGAGTACAGTGGGCCACAGAATATATGTCTTGAAACTCCAAATGAACTTCAGTTATTTTTTCTAATTTAAAAAAAAAAAAAAAAAAAAAAAACTTAATTTAGGTGATCCAGATGGTTATCAATATTACTGATATTGTCTAGGTACACTATAAGAAACTTATTCTACTAGACTGATAGGATGAGGTAGTTTAATGTTTTGTATATCTGTTGCTTATGTTGGAAAGACAAATCAAGTGTTTCTGGATTTAAGACAGAAACATACAGATTACATTCAAATTTTAATTTCAGAGCTTCTTTCCTATAATAAACTGTTTGATGTAAAAATAACTTAATTGATGCATAGATATACATATATATAATCAATTACAATTAAGTGTGCTTTAATTTTTACTTATTTATTTCATTTATGATATCTAGGCAAAAAGATAGCATTTATTTTCTACAGTTCTTTTATCAATAATATAAAAAAATATTTAAATATGTATTTTGAAGTTTTTACTAATATAATTATAAACTTTATAGAAAAACATTTCAAGGGAATCTTTAAATTTTAATATTTCCTGATACTTTTAAGAAAATTGTTACAATTTCGCAATGATTTCCCACTTTAGAATGTCACCTAAATTAATGAATAAAGATTTGTAAACAAGTTAGTGCAAATGTTTCAATACATCTTCGCAACCTTCGAGAGAATAAAATAGAAAATCGTCTAAACCAACACCAGAGTTCTATTAAGGGATGCTGTTAAACTTTTAATTTAGTCTCCTTCACTAAATATAACTTTCGCTGGCACTCAGAGCAGAATTCGTTTCGCAGAGAAAAGCAAATAGGAGCTTTATCTGGACTTTTTTTTTGTTCGCCAACTTCGGATATTTAATCGAATTGCTGTCAAGCGTGGTGCAGCGTCGTGTGGAGAAGTAATCACTACTTGCGTGGTTATAACATTGAAAAAAAAAAAAGGCGCTTAACAAATTGTATTCTTTCAAGGTAACTGCCTGTCCCTGAAACACAATTTATTTGCCCAACATCTTTCTGTTTTATATTAAAGATTAATCATTTAGTTTTTTGAATCATTTAAAAAAATATAATTTAGTTCTCGATCAAAAAGCTTTCGGCCAATAAATATTGTTGATAATTCAAGGCAAAAATCCCAATGAAATCAAATTTACTTTTTTCCAAATTTACAAATTTTAAATGATTATCTAACATCTGAAACACAATTTGTTCGCCAAAATCTGTTTTTCTTTTGTCAAAAGGTCTATTAAAGCTTGACCATTTAGATCATTTAAGAAAATATAACGCAACTTGGTGTGTCAAAATATCATTAGTCAACAAATATTTAAATGTTGATAGATAAAGTTGAAAATCATGATTAAAGAAAATTCCTTTCTTTTAAATTTAAAATTTTTTAAATATTTATCCAATGCTTGAAACACAATTTTCTCGCTAAAACCCGTTTCAATTTTCTATTCTATATTAAATCTTGATTCCTTATATATTTTAGAAGCAGTTTAAAAATATGAAGTAAATATCTATATCATGACCTACTAATTATAGTTATCAAAAATATGATAAAAACAAAATTTACGAAAACAAATTCTTAACGTTTTGGAAATTGTAATCCTAACGCTATGATAATTTGTTGGAATATTTTAAACAAACTGAGCAATGCGAAACTATTATAATCATAATTACATTACCGTGTTAGTTAATACAAATTAGAAAATGTTTTTAATTGTAAAAAAAAAATAAATAAATAAAAAATAATAAAAAAATAAAAAAAAAGTCGCATAAAATGTGAAATTGCTCTATTATCACCTAGAAAGCTTATGATAATAGCAGTTCATTTTCTAAATAATCTGTAATTCATTGTAATTGTATTTCCGAAAGAAAATTATTTAGGTTTGAATTTGATTTATGATGTCGTTTCATTCTATTTTATTGATCTTTATTGATCTATTTTTGCATATTTTAATTGAAAAAAATTCAAAATATTTAAGATAGGCAGTTTAATTGATGGTCTTTTTAATCATTACATTATATAACGGGAATATAAAAGTCACTTAAAATATCTCTAAAAATAATTAATGAAATTAAGGAGTATCTTTCAAAAATTAATTTAGTTCATTCACTTTATTCTTTAAGGAAATTGAATTTCAATTCTTTATTTTTTTAGTGTCAGTTCATTTTTACATATTTATCTTGAGAAGAAATATGGATAAATGATTTATTGTATCTATGCATATACAGTTACCACAATTTAATGGCTCTGACCGAATATTAAAATTGAGTTATGAAACTGTAATAGAGCTCTGATTAGATGCCAATTCTATATTGATCGGAAAATAGGAGCTTCTGTGTCTAAATTTGGAAGATGGTCCTCTTTTTCATCATCGTGGAATTCAGAATCTGGCATGAATACAACATTGTGATAACAATTTTGAAACCCAAGTTTTGAATTCTTTTATCCCTATATTCTCAATTATGTGGCTTATTTCGACTCTTAAATAATTGGTTACCATACTTTCAAGGACAATTTTACATTATTTAAAATCATTGGTTGATGAATGAAACATTCATTTTCTTTTTAAATTCCAACTTTCACACAAACCTCTGTTACAGCTTTCTTTTTTAGAACACGAGGTTTAAATTCTTAAACGAAGTGTAAATTTTGAGATTGAAAATATTCTCTATTATTCTAATGGTATTTAAAGACTTTCTGTTTATGCTTTGAAATTGAAGTCGGCTTAACCATTTGACAATTTAAGTCTCTTCTAATTAACAATCGAATATTTTTCTATATAATTTTCACCAAGAAATGGTACTCATTAGGCTGAGTTGTTGACGTGAGTATCATTGAAAATTTAAACCCCCAATTCTATAGGTATAATCGTACTCTAACCACAATGTAATATTAGAAACAAAACATTTATTTTATATCAAAGTTTTAATAACCATTCTTGGGATAATATTTTGTACTCACCACACAACACCATGGGGTTCTTCAGTGGAAATTTTAATGCAGTGAGAAACTAGAAATTTTGTAATGGGTCGTAAAAGTAAAGAGACAAGTGTTTCAGAAAGGGAACTCATTTTAAAGATCCGTAAAAATGGTAAATCGTACAGCAAGATTACTGATCTGGTTAGTATGCACCGTTCAACTGTGCAGTCAATCATAAAACGTTTGCTGCCACTGGAATGGTTCAAAACAGTTCTCGTACTGGGCGACCATGTCTATTGACATCATCTGAAAGACGGTTTCTGGTACGTTCATTAAAGAATGATCCCAAAATAAGTGTTCCTACATTAACATCAAAACTGAAGAACATGGGAACAGCAGTCTCCGTAAGTACTGTTCGAAATGCATGCAGAAATGAAGGTTTTTATGTCCGTGTTGCGAGACGAAAATTCTTTGTTAATGAGAAGAATCGGAAGCTGCGATTGTTTTTCACAAAGCAATACGTTAAGGAAAGTCCAGATTTCTGGAAAAAGATTATCTTTACAGACGTAAGTAAATACAACATATTTGGATCGGACGGGAGACGAATAGAATGGAGAAAGCGCAATACAGAAATGATTCCTAAAAATTCAGTGCCAACAGTGAAACATGGGGGTGGAAGTCTGTTTGTTTGGGGGTGTATATATGCTTCTGGTGTGGGCAAATTAGTCTTTATTAAAGGCATTATGAGTCATCAACTTTACATTGACATTTTAAACAATAATTTAGGATCTAGTGCAACAAAAATGGGCTTGAATGGTGATTACGTTTTCATGAATGATAACGACCCT